>CM070018.1:16643219-16708219 GCA_036247105.1 Cirrhinus mrigala | reverse complement strand
AAAACAAAGCAAGCCACGCCCAGATTTAAAAAGTAACGCAAAAGTAACGTAACACATTATTTTCCATAAAAAGTAACTAAGTAACGTAATTAGTTACTTTTTCAGGAAATAACGCAAAATTGTAATGCATTACTTTTAAAAGTAACTTTCCCCAACACTGGTCATTGCAGCAATTGTCACAAATGTGTTGAAACTGTATTATTGCATATTGGATTTATATTTTAAAAATCCATATCATATCCACTACAAAATATCCATGCATCATTTAAAAAAAAAAATAAATTTAAAAAAAAAATAAAAGCTCAACTGCCATTCCCATCAAAATAAAAGCTTAAAAGAGCAGTATGAATTGCTGACAGCGAGGGGTTTAAATGCAGTCCAAATTCAAATGATCTCTTTCAAGTGTAGAAATTAGGAAATAAGTTTTGGCTATTACTGTCTTTGCTGTTGTTGTTGTTATTATTATATTCAAATTTGTTTGGCTTCCTAAAACACCAGTGTGAATGTACACTTAAAAATAAAGGTGCTTTAAAAGGTTCTTCACAGCGATGCCATAGAAGAACCATTATTGGTTCCACAAAGAACCATTCAGTCAAAGGTTCTTTAAAGAACCATCTCTTTCTTACCTTTTCATAATCTGAAGAACCTTCTTTCGCCCCAAAGAACTTTTGTGAAGCAAAAAGGTTCTTCAGATGTTAAAGGTTCTTTATGGAACCATTTAGACAAAAAAGGTTCTTCTATGGCATCATGAAGCACCTTTATTTTTAAGAGTGTAATTTAGACTGAGACAGTATATCACAACTAAAAAGAAGGTTAAGACCCCTTTAAAGTTCGGGTACAAGTCAATTCACTGACTTTTTTCTGACTTAACTTTTCTTAGTTACGAAAATGGGTTGGAGCTCTTAATTTTGAACTCTCAAAGTGCATTAGATAGAATAATTAAACTTTAAAATATACAAAATGTTAATTTGTTTTTTAATATAGCACTAAATATTGCATCATGGACTTCATATCGTGACATTATCGTATTGCGAGCTTTCCGCACTCTTAAAAATAAAGATGCTTTGAAAGGTTCTTCATAGAAGAACCATTTTTGGTTCCACAAAGAACCTTTCAATCAAAGGTTCTTTAAAGAACCATCTCTTTCTTACTTTTTTATAAGCTGAAGAACCTTCTTTCCTCACAAAGAACCTTTGTGAAACAGGTTCTTTATGGAACCATTTAGACAAAAAGGTTCTTCTATGGCATCGTGAAGCACCTTTATTTTTAAGAGTGTGGGCCTTGAACGTGTCAGTTGCGTTGCTGTCTATATAGGACCAGAAACCTCTTAGATTTCATCGAAAATATCTTAATTTGTTACTGATTTGGAATGAGGGTGAGTAATTAATGACATGATTTTTTGGGAGGTGATCTCTAAGTTTAAATTTAGAAAACAATATATTGTTAAAAAAAAAAAAAAAAAAAAAGAGTTATTTTGTTTCAAAGGCAATTACGTGCTATAAAGTGTCCAAACATTGGAAACTACTTACTCACAATTGTGCATTTCAGTGGTTAATCAACCTAGAAACTTCATCTCCTTCAAAACAGACTCTTGATTTTTAATAATATGGCCCAAAAACTCAACTGCAGACTAATATTCATTGCAAACCAGAATTTCACACAAAGCAGCCTGTTTTCATCATACAACACAAGAAATATTTTAGGATCTGCAACTTTTGTTTCAGACAGCACATCTGGCTTATGACATCTGTATTGTGTGTGGCAATAGAATGATCATCTAAAATAACTCTACAAGCGGTTTCTATTAATCAATCAGGGACATTGTTTCGCTGCTCTGCTGTAGTCTGACAGTTGTTATGCATTTGCTTGACTGACGTCTCCAGAACAGACTTCTGCATCTGAGAGGAGGTATGAGCGGAGTGGGGTATCATCCAGCAGGCTCTGGAGCGCTCCATTTTTCCACAGTCTAATGGAAGACACCCGGGACGCAATGAGGACTGTAATCTGCCGACTGTTTTCATTCAGCCTGAGACCTAAGCAAGTAGCATTCTTTACTGCCTACCTGTGGTCATAATGAAAACTGCACACCTGTTGCTCAAAACAGAGCGTGTGCATTTCATCTCTGCTAAAGCTTTCTGTGGAAATGTGTGTGTGTGAGGTGCCTGCCTGCTGCGTCAGTGCTAGACAGCATCTCGGGCCAGGCGGAGGTTAAAATGGCGTTTTATGCTACACTATAAATTAAAGCTCCATTAGCGAAACTTTACACTCGAATGAGCGGCGGCGGCAAACCCGCTGCAGCGTTCAAAACAGCAGCACGCCGTATATTCCTCACAGCAACGGGTGAAAACGATACGTCTGAAAAAACACAGGAGGGGGCTCCGAGTAATTTGGTTGCTTTGGCTGTTCGACCCTTTGATGGACCGCGTCCGCACGCACACGCAGATATCGGGTTAGCCGTGTGTGGGACCTTTAGGGACGTCGAAGGAAAGCGTAAATCTGAGCGGCGGATCTGAGCTGCAGGTTGAGAAAGTTCCGTAACGGAAGTCGGGATTTATGGAAACACAAGATGGCTGGTTGCCACCGCCCACCGAGACGCGAGCGAACAGGAAACGGACGTGTATCAAAGCTGATTAGCTTGTTGGATGTAAGATTTGAGTGCAAAAGCAACACTCTTCTTGAATAGTCTGGATATTCAAAGTATTTCTGTCCATTTTAATGTCAGCGATGGCCTGAGGTGCTCTTCTCTGAATCAGTGTTCTTTCCTTCTGTCTTTCCTCTCTGTGATCATATCCAGAGTAAACTCTTCAAAGTTTACATAGGTTTGTGTGTGTGTGTACGTCTATGCGGCCATGTTGATATAGTAGTCAGTTTACATTATGCAAGCCGTTGAGAGTTTAAACGTTGAGTGTTTTATAATACTGATGACTAATGTCTTATACAGACACACACACACACACACACACACAATACTCCACGCCTCATCTCGCACTCTCATCTGCAGCCCATCTACTTGTGTTCTCTGCCCCAGACATCCATCCATCTTTTTTCTTTCCTTTAATGACAAGTTCCTCCTGGAGTCGGTCTTAAGCTAGACATGCCGGGAGACGTCTGTGTATGTGTTTTCACAGGCACACGTTGCGCATGTGTGTGCGTGTTTATCCATGCAGGAGTGTGTAAAGTTTATGAGCATAAAAGTGTTTTGGTTTTTAGCAGGAAGTGTGTGCATGTGGTTCACTCACGTCTTGAGCCAGTGAGCCGGCGCTGTCCAGTACTGGAGTCGGAGCACGGTCTTCATAACACTGTAGCTTCTCATGGATCTAGTAGGCAGTGAAACAGGAAACAAAGTGATCACTTAAAGTCAATGTGGAATCTAAACTGACCTCGTTTACTTTCCTAATGTTTACTTTCCAGTGTGCACTTTCCAATGTTCCTGGTTTTATTGTGAAGCGATCATTTTTTACCTAAATAACCAATGCAATTTTTAACAATCTTTAAACAAATTCTGACAATAATTTACTTTTCTTTTGCACCATCATCACTTAGGTTTCCCAGCTATTGGATGCAACATTGAAATTCTATATTGCACTGTTAGGCCAATAATGTTATGGTCAATAACCAACAGATGGACAATGTTAAAATTCTGTAGAATTTTGCCTAAATGTATTAAAAATCAAACACTAAGAACTAATTTCAGTTTTATTAAATTTAGACATTACAACATTATTATCAGGGTTGCCAGGTTTTTACGACAAAATCCTCCCAATTGCTACTCAAAACTAGCCCAATCGCGTTTAGATTAAAATCGTATTCCGCAGGGTAAAATACGTTTTTTTTTTTGGGGTACTCCTGGTAAAATTTGCATTCTAGTGGATAAAAATCACATTTTTGGGGTCGCTTCAACCCACGGACATGACAAACAACCCATGGTGACAATGTTAAAGTAGCCTAATTCAGATTCTGATACAATGTACAGCAAGAAAAAAATTATTTATTTATTTTAATATTTGCTAAAGATTAGAATGATTATTAAATTAATGATTCATTGTTCAATTATTTCTTCATCTTTTTTTAAAGATTAACTAAGCAATGACAAAAGTTATTAAAAATGCATAAGCAGTACAAATAATCACACACAATTAAATATCCAACATCAGTTAATGTAGAAAAATAAAATTAATTAAAATAAAATAAAAATTTCTTTATCATTCAATAAATTCCTGGTGGATAAAACCAACCCGAAGTATTCTGTCAAAAATAAAAAGCAAAATATTTTAATACATTAGTTAATAATGAAATTAAATATCCTTTTTAGACATCCTTTTTTAAAGATTACCTAAAGAATGACCAAGGCAATTTAAAATATGTACACAGTACAAATAAGCATGCACAATTAAGTATCCAACATCAGCAAAAATAAATAAAATAAAATAAAATGTCTTCATGACTCATTCAATTCCTGGTGAGTAAAAACCAACTTTATTTATTTTTAATAAAATATCCTGTTTGTGGTATGATTGAAGCATTCAGACAGCAATAAAAAGATTAAACAAAAAAAAAAAAAGATTTTCTTTTTTTTTTTTTTAAAAAGATCAACTAAGGTGATGACAAAGGCCATTTAAAGAGTATAAGCAGTACAAATAAGCATGCAGAACTGAATATCCAACATCAGTTAATAATAAAATAAAATAAAATAAGCCTATCTAAGCCAAATACCTATTTCTTCATGATTCAATCAATTCCTTGTGGATAAACCCAGTAAAAAAACAAAACAAAAAAACAACAACAACAAAAAAAAGTAATTAAATATCCTGTTTCTCTGTTCCTCATAAACGGGTTAAACACTGATGATTAACGTACAAAATAAAAGTAGAACATGTGGTAGGAACGAAGTATTCTGACAATAAATAAAAAGCAAAAAGCAAAGACTGTCTTCCGACATGTTTTTAACAGCTGTGTATTGATTTGGTTGTGTAATATCTGTTCAACCATTTCATTCTTGCTGAAATTGTGTTAACCAGGACAGCGTCATGGTCAGGAGCCATGCAGAAACTACCAGCACGTTTAGACTGGAATTTGTCCTGCGAAATGTTATGTAACAGCAGTGAAAGAGAAATTCAACTGCTACCAAGGGGACTAAATATTTATCAAGACAAGACGAACGACTCCGCCACCGGGTTGGTTGTCATCGTAAAGCGGAAAGGAGCGAGAACGCAATGAGCTTGGATCAACTGGGTCTGAGAGAGCCAAAGATGCAATTTTTTCTGGATCCCGTTTGTGATGTGGCGAAGCTTGGCCATGGTAAAAACTGTAGTCAAAGGCTGTGACGAACAAACTGTGCTTTCTTAGTCACTCGGTTTACAACCCTCGACACGTACTGAACTCCGAACGGGGTCACCGTCTGCTACTACAGCAGCGGTGTAGAAGTGGAATCTCTCGCGCACCGTCAAACACGCTCGCAGGCGAAGAAAAGAGACATAATATTTCTTATCCACTCAGACACACACATAGACTCATACACACTTGGTGGAGGAGGAATGGAATGTGGGATCTGGTGAAGGATGGAACGTAACTGTCCGGTTCCTGCGCATTCCAGGGAGCGACATCTGTTTAGGCCGTCTGAGCCGCGGCGGAGCGGTTTCGCTCTGTACAGTTTAGATTCCATTCAGAGGCTGAGTGAGATTCAATGCCTTTATTTACAGCTCGGGCCCTTCTCCAGATACCTGCCTGTCCACACAGGAGCGCCAGAGAGCAGACGTTTAAAATCCATTACAGAGCCCTTACACTGATCATAGCTCACGTTCCACAGTAAAGAGAGGGCAGGAAATGAGAGCAATGAATCAGAGTAATACCTTCAAGCATTAGTGCACCATTATTCCACTACATCACAGAGACCTTGCAGACCGATAAACAATCGCTTCATTTTTCAGCCTTGAAAATTTCAGTCAGACGGAGAACAATTTGAATCAGTCATGGCTGTAAGGTTAGCTGATGAGTCGATGAGTGAAGCTTACCTCACTGTATCACCGATAGCTTGTGTCATAGCCTCAATATTTTTATTTAGAGACAGCAATATATACTGTATAGGGGCCATTCTAAAGAATTGGTCCAAAGTCAGAATTGGAAATGTCTTGGAAAAAAAATACTTTTTCTAAAAAAAAAAAAAAAATTATGTGCACAAATTGTGTATGTTCAAGGTACACATTTCTAGTAATTGTGCAGTTAATTCTCAATGTTTTTTCAGAAAGTTTTGGAATATTTGTCTTCTTCCCAAATATGTCACTACTGAAACACAGTAATAATAAATAAATTAGAAAAGTATCTACATTGTAAATATATATTTTTTCCTATTTTATTATTTTTTTTTAGAGGCAAATCAATAATTACATTTTTAACAATATTTCAAGTCTAATTTATGAGATTTGTTGTATTTTGAATCCAATTTGTCTTTGTAAAAAGCAAAAAGGTGATCATATGGATTTCAAAGTTGAGAATTGATTAGTTTGAATAAACATTGAACCATAAACTATCCTAACATCTTATTTAATAATTCAGTATACTTTATTTTTGACAAAACATCCCATGTTTCGGTAGTGACTGCACATTTTTGGTAGCGACTGTAAAGGTGTGGTAGCGACTACATCACATCACAGAATTTTAACTTGCAAACTAAAACGTACTAAATACTAAAAAAAAAAAAAAAAATTGCATAACTGTAATAAAAATGTTTTTTTTTTTTTTTTTTTTTTTTTAAATGAGGACTATGTGTTCCCTTTGTCACTCCCAAAGAGGTCACTACAGAAACTCCACCAAATGTTTCGGTAGTGACAATTTTATGGGATAACGCCAAAAAAAAAAAAATGGTCACTACCAAAACTCCACCAAATGTTTCGGTAGTGACAACTTTATGGGATAACACCCCAAAAGAAACACCAACAAAAATCAAAGATGTCACTATTGAAACTCCACCAAATGTTTTGGTAGTGACAATTTTAAATACTTTTGAACCTAGCTCAAAGATGCTAATCAGCACAAGGTTAGTTAGCATAGTTCTGAAAAGTTGTACACATAAAAACTGAATGTTATGGAATAACTCCCAAAAAAAGTGTGCTTAACTGCAGAAAAAAAAAAAAAAGTTTGGTAATGACGTGCCTTAAAGTTACGCAGATTTTTCTGACTTTTGAACATATTACCTCAAAATGATGGGGCCTATCTACTCAAACCTTGTAGCTATGAGAGACAGGGACACAGGAATATTTCCTGAACATAAATGAAGAGGTGTAGTTAAAATCAGCCTTAGGCAATGAACTAAAACAAACCGTTTTGGTAGTGACATTAAAAAATATGGGACACATTATTTACATAAAGTTTCCTAATTTACAAAGAAAATATAAAATAGATCAATATTTTTGAACCAAAAAAAAGGTACTTTTAAAATAAACATTGAAAAAAAAAAAAAAAAAATCAATATTTTTTTAAGTTATAATTTAGGGGTTTGGGTTCAAGACAGCACCCTCCCAATTAAAAGTACCCAATAAATGATGATTTTAAATATAATAAGTTTACTGATATTTTAAATATTATCGTGGGTCTCAATAGATAATAGAATGATCTTACAAACATCTAAGATTTGAATACTTAATATTTTTTAATTGCATTTTCTGGTTGTGGGACATGAATTTGCACCAATTCTGTAGAATGGCCCATATATAACTAAAAAGTAATAGAACTGTTAAAGTTGAGTTTCGACATATTTTCATTTTTACTGTCATTTTTACTGATCTCTGGCTTGACACTTTACAAATGAGCATTAAAACATATGAATAAACAAACCAATGCTTCGGTAAACACTATGGCTCAGATCACATGTTACAATGGAGCAGTGTCTTAATCCTCTTGGACTAGACGTTCAATACCCACAGGCCCTTGACAAAACACGAGCGGAGAACATAAGCAGGTGAGAGAAACGGCAGCCAGTCTGGCCTCCGGGTCCTCCAAGAGCATTCTGCAGCCAAACAAACACAGCTTTAAACACAATTACACTGAATGTTGACAGATACGGAGGAGAGGAAACTTTATGTGGAATTCAAAGAATATGACAGCGGCGAAAAAAAAAGCAAAGAAGGGGGAGAGATGAGTTTAGAAAGCATCAATAATATAGGCTCAGTTTTAAAAACGAATGAAGTGTTTGCTGGGCACTAGCTGCATTCTAGATGAAAGAGATCTTATTTGTGACTAGGGCTGGGCGATACAGCCAAAAAAAATCATCATGATGAAATTGTTCATTAGTCAATATAGATAATCATCACAATAAATCTATTAAATCTTTCAAATATTTCTTTCTTTCTTTCAAGTTTAAAGGCATATTTTTCCTTCTAAGTAAATGTTGTAGAAAGCAGAGTGTTTATTTAGGCTTTAAACTACTCTTTATGATCAGAACATGACAAACATGTCATATTTTTTTAAATTGTTTACACTTTTTCCAGTCATTTTTCCTTCACAAAATAAATATAAGTTCTTAGTTTCTGCCTGTTCTAATGATTAATGAAACAGGTCTGTGTTGCCTGACTTTAATGTCGAGTATCTTCAGCACAGTTTGCAGTGCAGGCTGCAATATTAATAATATTACATATTTTTGTCTTATAGAAATTTTACAGTAGCTTGAGCTGACAGTAGTAGAAACTTGAGTTGGGAAGCGGATAACAGCAAAAACAGTAACATCTGTAAAAATTGTAACAACCTATTTTTTTTTATATGGTGAAATTTCACTCTGACTGTTTGAATTTTATTAAAATGAACAATTGGCCTTCTATAGTTGCATATGTTTAGGTCATGATAACCACAGTTAAAAACCACACATACAGCCCCTCAATATCATGGTAAATAATATATGGTTTCTAGGTATTTGAATAAAAAAAAAAAAAAAAAACAGTAGTCTAAATACATTTAGCACAAATGCACAAACACTAGAGCTTAATCACACACAAAAAAAAAAATAAAATAAAAAAAATACTATAATTATATTCAGTTACTTATTTAATACATTGAACATATGTCTACATTAATATAATAAAACTGAATCTAAATAATAAATTAAAACAGCATTTGAATGATAATAAAATATTATTATATTTTATATTGTATAAAAAAAAACTGTTGAAAACAGTTCAAAAAAAACATGTGAAGTGCACAAGTAGCTTCTCTAATCATTACAATATAGTAAAATAGATAAAGTGTTTTTTGGAAATTTCCCCTCACTTTTTTTTTGTTTTTTTTTTTGGCTTGTTGCAGTGCAACAATTGCTTTAAGGCCTCTTAGAAGGCAGCTAAATACGATTCTTACCTTTAAGGACAAATGTCTATGATGCCTTTAAAATTCTGTTTACATTGTAGAAAATGTTTGTAATTTTAACAGTAAAAGACTGTAAAAATGCTACAGTAAAAACCTGTCAATTATTCCCTTACTATACAGTATACAGTACAAAAACTGTAAAATCTAACAGGACTTTGTCATTTTTACAGTAAAATGTATTGTTAAATTGACAGTTTTTGGAAGTGAAAAAGTCATCGTATAACTTGCAGTGAAACAGCTTAGTTTTTTTTATTTATTTTTTTTATGGTCATTTAGGTACATTAGGGTTTTATGTTACATCTTACGTAAAATAATGTTTACAACCATGATGGTGTTTTGTATTTGTTTACATGATACTGCATGCACCTTCCGTATATTATAGCCCTAGCTAACAGTATTAACACATACTAATACAACATAGTAACAGAAACTGGCAGATTGACAGACATTGAGATATGTAATCACGATTAGCACCTTACTTGCAAATACCTTTTACCTTTTATTTTACTATACCTTTTTACCATGTCTGTTAGCCGTTGGTAGAAGTCTGTGTCCATATTAATTTTTTTCCATTCTCAATCGTCATCCCACAACCCAAATTCCCATTAAAGTATGAATTTAGCAGCGAGACGTAAAATAATCCATAAAAGCCATTACTAGCGGACCAACCAAAAAAGGACTGCAGAAGCCGAGCAGCGGCACACGCTCCAAAAGATGTACTTGACCAGTCAAAAGGCATTCACATCACTGGCCAGACTGGATGACAGACAGATTAACCAATCACAGAGTTTTAAATGAAAGACTACAAATGTGTCTGTTTATTTTTATTTGTAGGCCAGGGTTAGGTGCTTGTACATCTGTGCTATTCGCTATTCACTAGGGCTGTGTGATATAGAAGAAAAATGCGGTATGCGATAACTCATAAAATAATGTGATATTCGATATGCGATACAATATGATGATGCTTAAACGCTTAAAGTGCCACATGCTCAGATGAAAGAGTTTTACTCAGCTGTTACTGAGTTATATATAAGTATCAAGAGCTCCTGTAAAACCACAACAAATTCCTTGTGTTTGCACACACTTGGTGAATAAAGCTCGTTCTGATTCTGATTCTAAAATAACTGGCATACACATTTCATTTTTTGTGAGAAGAAAGCACCCCTACAACAACTTCTGAAAACGAACAGTAGTGTTTTACTCTAGCATTACATAAAAATGTCATTTTAACATTAGTGTAATCATTTTAACATCAGTTTAGAAACTGAATAGTAAAAAAGGAAAAATAAAACACGGCAAGGGCAGTGAGTGATTTTCTCTGTCTTTTGTTCATGGACACAAATATTGCAAGCTGTATCAATATGCATATTGCGATATATACATTTGCGATATTTCGATATATATTGCACAGCCCTACTATTCACCCATTATTTTCCTCTGATCTTAAGATTAAGATAGGGTTAAGATAGGGTTAGGTTTAGATGCAAAGATAGGGTTAGGACTATGTTTTCAGACAGGATCAACAAAACGTGTTGATTCAAGAACATGGCAAAATCATGCCAACCATGATCTATAAATGCAACAAGGCATTTTCTGTATCTGGCCCTTTGCTGTATTGCAGTGTTACACATCCTGCTGAATAATCGTCTGTCTACTGTAACACTTATTTGCAAACACTGCCACAATTGCATACAGGATACAACATTTGCTTACAGACAGCATAGATATTTCAAGCAGTTGGCTGCAGTAGGCCAATATAGCATTTGTAATATGGACAATGCAAACTGAATCCATAGAAAATGACAGTCTGTATTTTAGTTAATCATAAGTAAAGACAATGTATGGATTGGCCCTAAGCCAAAGCGATGCTCTGTCATGAACACAGCCTTGCTGTCTGACTAATTCAACAATAATTGAGCAGTTTGATAATGTATGTACTGTCACATTCATCTCAACACTGATAGAGCTTGCATCAACATGGCTTAGTGGTTAGTACAGTCACCTCACAGCAAGTTGTTTCCATAATAGAAAGACACGCACATTTGACAAATTGAGTATTCTGAATTATCCATATTTGAATGCGTGTTTTGCACACACTGCATACTGGGATACATTCCAGTACTTTTAGACCCTTTTCTACATATTTTGCTTTTTCTAGTTTCAAATGTCTAGGGTTTCTTTCACACACTTCTAATAAATGCACATTCTGATCAGATAACATATAATGGTTGTATGACATATGAGTGTTATTGTGAAAGCTGATGGGTGGCTTTGGGGAGTTTGGGCTTGTAAAAAAATGCATGTGCTTTTCTCATCTCCATTCAAAATTTCCTTTGTAAAGCAATTTGAAATCAACTGATGTGTGGTTCAAACTAGTTCAGGCAGAGGCCTGAAAGTTTCAACCTGAGGCGCAGTGCAGCTTTACACTCTTAAAAACAGACAAAATTAATTTTGGATTCAAAATCTTAATACCATGTGTAAACAGGTTCCGAGATATAGTCAGTTGTATGGCAGTGGTATGTATTTGCAGTATAGTATTTCTACTCTGGGCTACTGCTAACAACTGTAATGTTGAAATGATATTCACCTCTTCTCTTCCGCTTGTCTCACAGTGTCCAGAGCAGCTGGATCAAGTAACCCTGACTGTTCGAGACCTGCACGACCCAAAACAGCACCAGCGGCCCTACTGCACCTCATCACCTCACGCTTAAACTGATCGCAGACCTTTAGAGAGCAATACAGGAAAGGCCTGCAGACAGATGGGCTTGACTGTGAGAAGCCTGTCAGAGTGGGATGTTTACACAAACCCCACTATACAGGATGGGCGCAACACCTATTCAACTCATCTTTATAAAAAGTTCAACAGGTACACTGGTTAATGTTCTGGGTAAAAGGTACATGTCAGAACTTAAACTTCAATAACATTGACATTCAAACCAGCATATCTGAAGGGCAAACAACTTTGAGGTGATGTGTGGCATTCCTCATTTCTAATATCCAGTTTCACAACTCATAAAGCAGAAGGAATGGCACTATGTGGCACTTAAAATGTGCTAATTTAGATTTATGAAAGCTACACCATTGTGAACACAGCAGAAAGATCCAAAATTGCAAGCGAGAACCCACATTTTCCTTATGAAAGTAGATGAAAAAAGATGCCTGTCATGTAAAAGCAGTATATGATCTCAGAATGGCTTGTGCTCCAACATTTCTCAGATGAGGTCTTGCCCTTGCCCCTTGTCCATAACTAAGCTCTAGTGCCTCTAATTGTGAGTATAATGTAATACGTCAGTGGCTTTATGGATTAAACATATACTACATATGTCTGCATTCCATCCCAAGCACATTCAGTATCCCTGTCAAACGCACATGTGCGCGCACATAAAAAATACACGCTCTCACTCAAGCATATGTGTGTATGTGTGCACAGAGATATGCATTTGTTGACTCTGGAGCTTGCCGAGTCCAGACACCGAATGCAGAAGGCTTGTATTACTCTGGGAATTTATTTTGGATGCAGAATACGGATTATAAAGAATCGGAATCAGACACCAGCTGCTCTTTAAGAGACTTCACAAACATTAATATGGTGGCTCGGTGTTAAGTAGGAAAATGTATAGCCGTAACCGCCAGCGACTGGGACTCCAACAAATACATTTTCAAAGTCTCAGATTCAACAGAAGGGCAGACATATCCGTCTGTGCTATAAACTGATAAGTAGATAAGTGTGAGATTTAAACTGCCTGACTCTATATGGAAAGCTTTAATATGGTTAGAGTAGAACTGATTTTTTTTTTTTTTTTGAATGGGTTTGCTGAGGTCAAGTGAAATTAGTGTCTATGAAAGTCCATGATACTAAACAAAATTAGAAAGTTAATCAGATCAAAAGTAATCTAAAAATACTTTAGATGATGAAGACATTATCCTGCTCCCTGGCTATTGATGTTTTTTTAGGCCCATTTTTCAGGTCCACAGGATTCGTACAAGGTGCTTAAAGTGCTTGAAGTACTTGAATTTGACTTTTTGAAATTTAAGGTCTGGGAAAAAAAAAAAAAAAAAAAAAAAAAAAAAAAAAAACTATATTCCTGAAGAGGTACTTAAAAAGTGCTTGAATTATTGAAAGACACTGTATCTTTGAAAACAGTGTTTAATTTTTTTCACACAAAATTCATGCAATTAAAAAAAAACCACACTTTTTTCACTCATTTCAGTTAATGTCTAAAAGTATCGAGCTAAGCCAGTAGTAGTACTGACGATATAATATCACTGAAGATGGAAAAAGAGAAATTTATATTTGCGAATCCTGATCTAAGCAATCTGCGCTCGGAGTCCTGATCTGAAATGATGGTTCGCAAATCAACTGAGTGAGTCATTTATGCTGGAATCACTCTGATTGATTCAAACTCGTGACTTCGATCATTCAGTTTAAGCAATTCACTAGCAAAAACCAGATCAAATTAAAAGAGCCATTTATTTTAGAATTTCGCCAAGCATGTAGTGATGGGTGAAATGGAGCTTTTCAAATCTCAGAATCAGTTAAACCATTGCGTAGCAAAATGACTCACTGTTTTGAAGCAATCCAATTGGATTGCGTATCGTGAATCATTTGTTTCATATCAGGGCTTCAAATCGCAAATCATTTGATTTACAACAGGATTTTGGAGCTGTTTCGCGAATCATTTGACTTAGATTGGGGCTTCAAATAGCATATCAAAAATTATGTGGTTTAGATCAGAACTGAACTTCACGCATTGCAAATCATTTGATTTAGGTCGGAACAGGTTCATGAATCATTTTGCGGATTGAATGATTCAAATCAAATAGGGCTGCTTGCTAAATCACATGTGATTGTCATGCGCATCTTGTCAGTAAAGCTGGTTCTGTGATTAGTAGTAAATCTCCATCACATGCATTCAGCTGGAGCGGCAATTAATACAGAGCCGTAAATCACTGGCAAGCTACACAAAATTGCGTAATTTCGTGTAGCTTGTCAGTGATTTAACGGCTCTGTGCATCAAATGCTGCTCCAGCTGAACGCACATGAGGGAAATTTATTACTAATCACAAAACCATACATAAATCATTTTACGTACTGAATGATTCAAATCAAATGATTCGTGATACGCGATTTGAAGTCCCAATCTGAACAAAATGCGAAAATGCAATATTTGCGAATCCTGATCTAAGTCAAGTGATTTGCGATCTGCGCGAATCATTATTCAGATTGGGACTTCAGAGTGTGGGTCACAAATCATTTGATTTGGGACTTTCGGATCGGGTTCACGAATCATTTAATTCAGTGTGGGACTTCAGAGCGCGTATGGTGAATCATTTGTTTCAGATCAGGGTGTCGGAGCGATATCTTTTTTCTGATTTTTTTTTTTTTCTTAAACTGTAGAAAACATCAAACCATTAAGGCTGTACAGTTATAACAACAAAACAAAGAAAAAATAAAAAGTATACACAAATACAAAAGATCTTTTTTAGAACTTGAAAGATAAGACATTGTTTGATAAGTGAGATCTCTGATTGAAGTCCTTGAAAATTAAAAAAGGTAGTGCTTAAAAAGTCCTTGAAAGTCATGGAATTTCATTTTACAGTATCCGTACGAACCCTGGGTCCAGAACTACCATTTCCATGGAGGAAATGAATGAAATACATTTTCAGTGGAAAAGCAGGTAAGAGTGACCATTTGTGCTCCATTACATCTGCTTTAGAGTAGATAACGCTGTTAAAGTCCCACACACAGGTAATAGTACGGCAGGCCTAAACCTCAGACTCCTCAGAGGAGGTCATCTTTCCCCATCGGCCCACAGGTGCGTGCCGTGTTCCCCCTTGAGGGCTGAATACAGGAGTCTGTGCTGAATCTGGTTTCCTCTTGTAATAACAAATACAGAAATATACTGGAGGTGAAAACCACAGATATTAGCAGCTGATCTCACAGCTGGGTTAAGCTTATGAGCTGAGGATAAGGTGTGTGGGAGAACAAAAAAAAAAAAAAATTCTTACAATGTCCATATAAAAAAATGAATAAAAACACTTGCTGACAGTGTAAATGCTGCATTACATAAAGTAAAATATTCTGATCAAACTTTACAGCAAAGACTAAAGAGAGACCTTTGTAAGGAACGGTTTACTTCTCACTAGAACTATTTTGAAGGTAAATTTCCTAATTATTCTCTTTCTTTCTCTCATCTCATTTAGACACACACACACATACACACACACACCTCTAACCTAGGTGGAAATTACAGGTTGTGTGAGATTTCCTGTAAGGCTCTTTGGAGTGGCATCTTGGCAAAGGAATAGAGTGCAGCTGGACATGTGTGAAACCCTGCTTTAATTGCATGGAGAGAAAAGAGCAGAGGTCTTTGGCTTAGACTGCGGTTGGCTGTCCTGCCTGTCAGACCTTCTGTGTCTCTGTGGGTAGACGTTTATATAGAGTACTTCTGAAGCGCAGGCCAGCTCAGTCCATAGCACTTCACAGCAAATCCATTGTACAACCGTACATATCTTAGTGAACTATGTATTACGAATTGGCCCGAATACCATAGTATCGGTGAGATCAGTGATTGAGCATTAAAGAACTGTGTGTGACATTAAAGAAAAATGAGAAGAAGATAAATGGACAAGTCAAAGGAATTAAAAGTAAAAACAAATAAAAGCTAATAAGCACAGATGCAGCACAAACTGACTAAACTGATTTCCTAAAAGTAGCATGTGAAAAGTAAATCAACACTCAAAAAGACAAGCCGGATGATAAAATTAAATAAGAGCGAGAAGAATTGAAATTACAAATACAGTTAAAACTGGCCTTTACCACAGATTTAGATTTAGCATCAACATGATATAGGGCCTGCATGCCATTTCAAATCTGAAAAATGTTCACAACTCTGATTTACATTTTTCTGGACGTGCCTTCCTATACAACCAATTGTACAAACACCACAACACTCTCCTTAAACAACATAATGACAGATGCAATGCCAGAGACTCTCTCTCTCTCACACACACACACACTCACCTTGACCAATGAATGTAGACTCCTCTCCCCAAACATAGCGTGTAGAAAAGAGCGATCATCTGCGCTCTCAACATGAGGCTGTAGCTGAGACGGCAGTACAGACAACAGCTCATACAGACCTGCAGAGGAAACAGAGGAAACACATTACACACCCAGACACACACACACACAGCCAATGCCCAAAGAGAAAATATAGACAGATATAAACAAGACCCAGAAAATCTGAATTAACACAGAGACCTGAGGCATGTCAGATGAGCTATCAAGAATATCCTCCACTGAAACCTTCTAACGTGATGAGACATTATTACAACCTATAAACATCAGTACACTAATAAAAACAGTTATAAATGACAAAATCATTGTTTATTTTAGCAGGCTCACTGGGTCAAACTGAGGTTTGTAAAAATGGTTCTCTCCCAGGCTGCACCTCACTTCCTCCCTTTGTCTATCTACTTCCTGTTTTTCTAGGAATCACAACTGGAACTGTGAATCAAATCCCTAAAGTTTCATTAGCATGCCTGTGATGTTTAAACAAGCATAAACACACCATAATATCTTTGACATGCTTATATACACACAAAAACCACACCGATCTATAGATATGATTATTAAAGGGGCAGTTCACCCAAAAATGAAAATCTTGTCATTAATTGCTCACTCTCATGTAGTTCCAAGCCCGTAAGACCTTCGTTCATCTTTAGAACACATATTAAGATATTTCTAAAAAAAATCTGTGAGCTTTCTGACCCTCCATAGACAGCAACGCAACTACACGTTTAAGGCCCAGAAAGGTAATAAGAACACTGTTGCTTCATAAATTCAAAGAAGTCCGCTTCCAGAACAAAAAAAATTACAGATACTGTACTCAACCCCTTGTCATCCAAGATGTTCATGTCTTTCTTTCTTCAGCCATAAAGAAATTATGCTTTTTGAGGGAAACATTTCAGGATTTTTCTCCATATAATGGACTGATATGGTGCCCCGATTTTGAACTTCCAAAATGCAGTTTAAATGTGGCTTCAAACGATCCCAAATGCGGTTGTAAACAATCCCAACTGAGGAAGAAGAGTCTTATCTAGCGAAACGATCGGTTATTTTCATTTAAAAAAAAAAATACAATTTAAATACTTTTTGTTCTCAAATGCTTCTCTTGTCTTGCTCTCCTTGAACTCTTGTGTATTCTGGCTCAAGGCAGTTAGGGTATGTCGAAAAACACCAATCGTATTTTCTCCCTCAACTTCAACTACAGAAGCACTTCGCAAAGACTTTGCAAAGTGAACATGCAAAGAAGATCAAATACCCTTAACAAATAATGTAAAACAGCGATATGAGACGATTTTGAAGTTGAAGGAGAACATGAGATGGGAATTTTTTGGCATACCCTAACTGTCATGAACCGGAAAAAAAAGTTCAGTCAGAGCAAGATGAGTGTTTGGCATTAAAAAAAAAAAAAAAAAAAAATATATATATATATATATATATATATATATATATATATATATATATATATATATATATATATATATATATATATATATATATATATATATATATATATAAATTGTATTATTGTTATGAAAATAACCGATCATTTCGCTAGATAAGGCCCTTCTTCCTCGGCTGGGATCGTTTACAACCGCATCTGGGATCGTTTGAAGCCGCATTTAAACTGCATTTTGAAAGTTAAAAATCAGGACACCATACCAGTCCATTATTTGGAGAAAAATGCTGAAATGTTTCCCTTAAAAAAACAATTTCTTTACGGCTGACGAAAGGAAAACATGAACATCTTGGATGACAAGGGGGTGAGTACGTTATCTGTAATTTTTTGTTCTGGAAGTGGACTTCTCCTTTAAGGTTAAACCACTGATGTCACATAGACTATTTTAAGTTGCTGTCCTTATTACCTTTCTGGGCCTTCAATGTGTCCATTGTGTTGCTGTCTATGCAGGGTCAGAAAGCTCTTAGATTTTTTTTTTTTTTTTTTTTTTTTTTTTAAATCAAAAATAGCTTAATTTGTGTTCTGAAGACGAACGAAGGTCTTACAGGTTTGGAACGACATAAGCGTGCATAATTAATAACAGAATTTCAATTTTTGGGTCAACTATCCCTTTAAGAGCTGCTGTCAGATTCAGACACTAACATAACTTCAGTTTAAAGTGCAAGATGACCTTACTGGGTGTTATTCACTAATAACTGCATATATTACAGAAGACCATGAAAATTGTATTACCTAATTCACGCACGTTAATTTGTTCTTAACCTTGTTCTAATGTTAATTAGAACTCCTACTTTTTTTTCATAAATTTAGAATAAATTTTATTGTATTGTACTTCATACATAAATTTCACGCACAAATTCCTGTATAAGCATGCTTAGTAATTGAGTAACTGTCTTTGCTAAAGTTCTTGTTGCCTTCCCCTACTAAAATGTGTCCCTAGACCACAAAACCAGTCATAAGAAGAACAGTTACATGTGTAGCAATAGCCAAAAATACACTGTATGGGTCAAAATTATTGATTTTTCTTTTATGCCAAAAATCATTAGGATATTAAGTAAAGATCATGTTCCATGAAGATATTTTGCAAATTTCCTACCGTAAATATATCAAAACTTAATTTTTCATTAGTATGGATGACTTTAAATGTGATTTAAATGAATATTTTGTTTTTGCGCACCCTCAGATTCCAGATTTTCAAATGGTTGTATTGTATTTGGCCAAATATTGTCCAATCCTAACAATCAATGGAAAGCTTATTTATTCGGCTTTCAGAAAATTGACACTTATGACTGGTTTTGTGGCCCAGGGTCACAAATAGTAATTTTAAATAGTTGAATCATAATCAAGCCACAAAAAGCACATAATGTAAGGGTTACACTAAAGATGCATTTAAAAATAAACTGTCAAAATTGCTATTTATTTATGTGCAAAACTGAATACTGTGTACTAAGTATACCTTTAAGGGGACAATACAGTATGTCTTTTAAAATGTGGAATATACAGTGGCTGAGAGATCTCAACGCGCTGCAACTTAAGAAAATGCATGCAAACAGAAAACGCACCAGCAAATTAAGAAAACATCTTCATCAGTTTGCAAATACTCGCAACACAAACAAATACAGAAACGTGCTGCAAATACTCACAACACAACCAAACATAAAAATGCGCTGCAAGCACAGACCACAACGGTGGAAAACGTATATTATATTATAATACATTATATTATATTATATATAATATAATATAATATAATATTACATTATACATTATTTAAAGGAAAGGAAAGGAAAGGAAAGGAAAGGACGTGACGTGTGGCCAAGTATGGTGACCCATACTCGGAATTTGTGCTCCGCATTTAACCCATCCAAGTGCGCGCACACACAGTAGTGAGTAGTAAACAAACGCGCACACACACACACACCGTGAACACACACCCGTAGCAGTAATATGTATATAATATATTTAATATGTAAATTATAGGCTTTGTACTTCAGTCACATTCCAACGTTGAAACAATGAGGCAGGTGCGTTTGGTTCACTGGGCAAGTTTGGTTCACTGTGTTATATTTTGATAAAGTATCAACTGTGCAATCAAGTTAGCAATGCGGAAAGCCTGAAACTGATGTTTTGTGTTTTTGTCCGCCTGCGCGATAACTTTAACTGTTGCTTTACACCAGCAAAATCAACTTAAAACACTGTCATTTATTGTCTTATTAATAATGCATCGCTGTAAAAGGTCTTTTATAAATTAAAGAAAACAGAGGACATCTGAGTTTCCTTTCTGTCACAAAAACGAACTGAAATTCAGCATATATAGGCTACGTTACGTATCGCACTGTATTTTTTTCTTGTTTATCTGTTAACTAAATCAAATATATTTCAAGTATTTATTCCTCATACGTATATATGTACTGCAGAGTATAACATAATTTGATATAATATTTAGTATTTTCACATCTAGGTGAGAAAAAAAAAAAAAAAAAAATTGTAATTTGTACTACTGTCTGTTCAAAATAAATGAAAAGAAACTTAGCATAGTAGATTTATTTTTTTCCCCTGTTTCCTCGAAATCGTATCGAACCGTGACCCCCAAACCATGACATCTGTGTACCGTTACACCCCTAATATATATAATAGGCTATTTATTTTAATGGTAAATGATGATTAATTTTTGTGAAGGAAATTGTAAAAGTAGCCAGCTTACATTACGTTTCAGTTTTAGAGTATTTGTGTTTCCTCAGCTTATTTAGGCTAATAATATACAAAAAAAAAAGCTAAGCATATGATCAGGATGGTAAAATAAACCGAAATCGCACCTTTCAGAGGATAAGCATGTCCCAGCCAAGTTGTTGCGGTTCCCTTAAACATTTCCAATATGGTCTTTGCATATTTGCAGCGTGTTTCTGTATTTGCAGCACATTTCTGTTTTTGCAGCGTGTTCTCAATTTTTTGTGTTGTGAATATTTGCAGCACGTTTTTTTGTGTTTGGTTGTGTTGTGGGTATTTGCAGCACATGTGCTGTCAAACTGAAGAAGATGTTTTCTTAATTTGCTGGTGCTTTTACTATTTGCATGCATTTTTTTTTTCATTTGCAGTGCATTAAGCATATTTTTTAAATGTATATAATATTACAAACAGAATATTGAAATCATAAATTTATTTACGTACATACACTTCAATAAATAGAAAATTGGAAAATTCCTAATCTTACCACAAACAACAAAGGTTTCACTACAAAGGCATGTAAAATGCTGCACAACAGTTCTATGAATCATAAATCTGGGAATCTTTAAAAGCAGATCTTTTACAGTAACTGTTTGAATAGATTCACCAAGCAAATTTAATTATGGCCTCAGCTCACTCAGCTGCAATGTGACATTATAAACAGCACTGTCTCTCTCACTTAACCACTTGTTGGACAAAACAGCTTGTTACTGGAAAAGCTACAGTGTTTTGCGAACAGCTGAGATGCCGTCACGCTACTCACAAACATTAAGTGAGTAGCGTCGGTACTTTTAGTCAGTCACTCTACAACACTGTTCTTCCGACCGCTGACCATCTGGACACAGGCTGAGTTAAACAGTCAATATCTAAGCTTATGTCCCAGCAGCCTATAAAAAGATCTGCGTAAACTGACCATTATTGGCTGCCAGGCCAAATATACCAGACGGGATGTGAAAGAATGCCGTGCCAAGCAGTGTTTCCTTTTCACACGCCTACACTTCCCAGCGGCCTCCAGAAAATAACAGTGTTCCTCAGACATCAATGGCGGAGCTTGAGTACAACAGGGCGGAGCGGAAGGCGGAAGGCCTTGCTTCTCAAATTCACAGCATTATGGGTCAGCAGCACATGGCTTGGAGAGCAGTTTTAATTACAAAGGCTGTCAGGAAAAAAGCGAGGTCATCCAAACTGTCTGAAGTTAACACAACACGAACAGACAGGCACAAACCTTTAAGTGCACATGCACGCAAACATGGTGGTTTTCTGAAACAACACAGATATTTTAGGCTCTCACACACAGACCTGTAAAAAGAAACAAGGATAGCACATGCAAACACACAAACGCATGCCACAAAAGAGGCTGTCCGCATGGGAAATATGCTCCGTTGGCTCCCTGTCTGGCTCCTGTAGGCCTCACACTAGCCAGGAAGAGGACAACTGGCAGAAAAAAAGACCAGATAGATTTACAACACAGGCCACATTCTGAAAACAGTAAAATGGCTTTCTTTGAATGTCTTGTTTGGATGAGTTCAAGAGTCAACAGTGCAAAGACTGGAGGAAATAAACGCTGGGCCGTGCTTTTCTCCTTCGAGCGCTGAGAGACTGACTCTGTGAAGCTATATATACGTCACGCAAACACACGCTCATGCATAAGACCACCTCAGGGGTCAGTATTTCAGGTGCTACTCGAAGAACACGGTTCATGCCGGTCGGTGAGAAAAGGGAGCGAGTGAATGGAAAAAAGAAAACAAGAACAGCTGCGTACTTCAATTCACTTTCTCTTTGATTTATGTCCTAAAACAGGAAAAACTACATCCACAGAGAGAAAGAGAGGCCCTCCGGAGCTGACAAATTATAGCAGAGTGAAAGAAAGAGAAATATAGAGAAAAAGAGATAGAACTAGCTGTCTACATAGCTGTCTAAGTTGCAATATTTGATTTGTTCTTTGAGTATATGCGTGTCTTAACGCAGATATGCGTGAAGCACACAAACACGCATGTTCTTTTGGCAGTTTCCATTTCAGGGTTTCATCTCTGTGTTCTCAGCTCCAGCTTCTTAAACCACAACACCACATCAGAGCTCTTGCCCAGGATCTCACAGATCTACTTGCATGTTCTGGACCATCTACTCCAATCATGCACACACACAGCCACACACTAAATGGTGTCTAGTCTTATGCATCAGTACTGCACATATAGACTGCATACACTCCTATCATCCTACTAATTGCTATAAGCCCCATAATTTGTACTCTGTTTTGCATTTGCAAATATGACAAAATATATACATTTGTGGCAGTAATTTAAAATGGAAAACACCACTGGTGACAGACATTCATGTGCGTCAATATACAAAAGACAGTTATGGAAAGGTTACTCTGGAAATGCAAAGGATTACAGATTACAAGTTAACCTACTGTAACTGATTACATATGATTACTTTTCTAAATTTCTAATGAATGTTTTCAACTGTTAATCAGATGGTGAGTTTACCTGAAAGTAGTATTTAACACTGATTGCTTTCAAAATCTTTCATCACTTAAATTAAGATTATAATAATTTAATTTTAAAGCACAGCCAAAACAAAATCAGACTTAAGCACCTCTTTTTATTTTGAGATCAGTCTGAGATAACAGATTCAAAATCATAAAACATAGTTTAATATAGGGGAGTTGAAATTAATCGTTGCATCGATGCATTGCGATGCAGAGGTGGATGACTGTGCATCAACGCAGTAATAGACCATAATCGATTATAGCCTACTGAGCCAATTTTGACAAGGAAAAAAGGGTGTTGTTTTACACAACCACTGAGAATTTTTAACCAAAGTATATTATAGACTTTTCATTAGGACCCTAAAGAATCATATTAACTTGTGGAAAATGGGCAATAAATAAGGCTGGGCAATATGGGCAAAAAAAATTATCACAAAAATTGTTTTCATATCAGTTGATATTGATAATTATCACAATAAATGTCAAATCTTTATTTCTTTCAAGTTTAAAGTCAGAATTTTTCTCCAAAGTGAAAGTTGTAGAAACCAGAACATTAATTTTCCTTAACAAAATACATTTCTAAATAGAAAAATTAATTTCTGCATGTTCTAATGAGTTATATTGTTTCAAATCAAAAAACAGGTTTGGGTTGTCTCATAATGATAATAATGATAATAATAATAATAATACTTTTTTTTGTCTCATAGAAATGCACATTTGATAGTAGCTTGTAAATTTTGTTCATTATCAATCAGTAACATCTGTAAAAAAATTGTAGCAACCTCAATTTTATACGGTTAAATTTATTCTGACCCTTTATTTTTTATTTTTTTTTTAAATTAAGCATTGGACTCCCATCGTAGCAAGCACACATTTTAAATCATAATAAACACAGTTAAAACCACACATAATAGCATCTCAATACCAAGGTAAAAATATAACTACATGGTTTTAAAGGTAGCCTATTCGTAAGAAAAACTGTAGTCTAAAAACATTCAGTATAAATGCACACATGCTATAATTATATACCATTACTCCTCTAATAAAATTCAATGTGAATATCCCACATTGCTGCCACAATACCATGGTGCAGTGAGTGTTACTATAGTAAATCCATGGCAAATGATAGCGATGTGGAGATTGAAAAGGCTTCTGACCGTCTCGTTGCACACAGCTTTAAACTAGTTTGAATCATAGAATCATTTGTGTTTGTCGCTGAATTCAAGTGTTTCACACTGGATCTCAAAGCGCTGTTTAGTGTTGCGTGACAGAGTAAATGCATCTTCTCTAGTGAGCTTGCGCAGCAGGGCAGTTTGAACTTTGATTTGAGCGGATAAATGGTCCGTGTGGCACGATTCAAATGAGTTGCGCTTTTCGTTCCGCTTTTGGCACATAAAAATTATAACGAACATTTAACGAAATCTTCATATCGTTTTATTGACGAAAATTATATTGTGATAATTATCGTTATCGAATTATCACTCAGCCCTAGTTAATCTTAAAAAATAAACCATATACACAAAACCAAATGGGAAATAAAAGTGTTATCAAATAAGCAGGTCTCCTATTCTGTGTCCTAAACTCCTGAAACATTGGTGTCTCAACTTTTATAGCAGTCAATTTGAGAAAGAAATCATTCAAATCTCTATGCGTATGAAAATATTTAGATGTAACCCCCGCTGCAATTATTAACATTTTCATAAGTAACTGTGATTACACATTATTTTTCCTCAGTAACTAACATATTACAGTTAACATTTATTTTGTAATTAAATTACATAATTCCGTTACATGTAACTAGTTACTCCCCAACACTGATAAAAGACCAAGTAAAGAGCCTTTCAGAAACTTTTCCCACGCTACCATTCAAAACTTTGGGCTCATTAAAATTTTATGTTTTTGAAAACATCTCTAATCTCTAAACCAGTAATATTGTAAAATATTACAACTTTAATATATTTTAAAATGGCATTCATTCCTTTTATGACTAAACAGAATTTTCAGCAGCCATCACTCTAGTCTTCAGTTACACATGATCTTTCAAAAATTGTTTATTTGGTCCTTAAGCATTTTTTAAATTATTTTAATGTTAGAAAACTATTGTACTGCTTAATATTTTTGTGTCAGCAGCACCACACGTATGTGTTGTGATACTCTTGTGAACATGCATCAAAGATTGACATGGAAGAGAAGAAATTGTTGAATAAAGTTATTATTTTTATCTTCTTTGCACACAAAAAGTAGCTTCATAAAATTATAGTTGAACCACTGATTTCACATGGACTTTTTTTAATGATGTCCTTACTACCTTTCTGGGCCTTGAATGTGGTAGTTGCATTACTGTGTCTATGCAGGGTCAGAAAGCTCTCAGATTTCTTTAAAAATATCTCGATTTGGATTCTGAAGACTAACAAAGGTCTTACGGATTTGGATCTACATAAAAGTGAGTAATTAATGACAGACTTTTCATTTTTGGATAAGCTATCCCTTTAACTGTCATGTTTGATCAATTTAATTCATCCTTGCTGAATAAAAGAAAACATTCCTTTTGAACGGTAATGCGTATTGCGCACTTCTGGTCATTTGGTTCCTAAATTCCTAACTCAGTTGTTCCTGGTTCCCCCATTCCAGAGGCATCAAATACTTGTCAACATGCGGACACACATAAGAGAAAAATATTACTAGAAAAATTGGCTTTTCTTATTCTATTCTGATCTGGCTGCACAGTAGCCAAGGTCAAACCATCCCTCAACATGAGCATCTCTGGAGCCCAGAATATCTGTTATTTTACTGCGATTAGACAGAACAGAAGGGAATGTGATCCTGAAGCAGCCATTTGAACACCTGTAGAAAAGATTTGGTCCAATCACACACTGATTCCATGTGACAGTACAAATTTCACGTCTATATCAGAGCTCAATCACAACAGAAAAATAGGGCTACAAGTGACAAGTCTGAATTTAAAATTGGGTTTTTGAAACTGCAACTATTACACTAAGGAAGGGACCAGTTTCATATGTGGCCAGAATATCATAGAGACGTGAGACTGGACTCTTTTGACTATATGGCTAGTAGGTCTCCACCTACAAGCCAGAAGTGTAGTTTGACTGTTTGTAGCTTGTGGATGTAATAACTTTCTTAGTTTTGTTGCAATTGTGTATAAATGTTCAGATGCTTTTTAGATTTGAGCAACCAAACCAGATATTCAAATCTGTATGCATTCTGCTCGTCGACAGCGACAGATATCTTTTATCCTCTGAAAATGGAGATATAAAAATAAAACACAAATAAATGAAATTCCTTGTCCCTCTGCTTTTCCTCGCTCTCCTTTCTCCTGCATTTGGTAAAATGAAGTGGAAATTTTCATTCTGATGTAATTGGAAACAGGGAGCTATTCCAGTGGCAACAAATCCTTGTGTTACAGTTCTGTATCCCTGTGGCAGTGGAGAGAGAGAGAAAGAGGAGAGATGGAAAAGAGGAGGATAAATGGCTGGAAATCGATAAAGTGCTCCCAAAGCGCATGCTGCTGCCGCTACTAACGTTCCTTTCTCCCTCCCTCTCTTTGGTTCTGTCCTCTGCTCCCAGATGCTCTGCATTCTTGACATCAGAATGGAAAAATTTACTGTTAGCCGAGAAGAAATTTAATATGGCCATTCCTGTCATATCCCTCATTGCAGCCATATTCAGCCGGTGCTCTGCTGAAGCCATAAGAGAGACTAAGCACCTGAACGATAAACAATGTGGAGCTCAATATGGATCTCGTTATGCACAATGGCATCATTACACCGTACACTTGTTTCTGAACAGGACTTATGGAAATAAGCGTATCCGCATACCCGCACTAATCAAAAAACAATTTCAGTTTCGAGCAGAATACCAGCACAGATAGTTTAACGCATAAAAGCTGTCACACATCCATTCATCTTAATTAGAGGAGGCTTATCTGCTAAAGAACTTCTGTCCTGAAAATTTCCCACGTGTCCCTTTTTGTCTCTTTCGAGCCTACATGGCGCTCTTCTCTTCTTAGTGATGCCTTGGGGAGAGCTATCCTAATTGGATGAGCAGGCCAGCCCAGAATAACACAGTAAAACTTCATATGGCTCATAAAAGCTTAGTAGGGGGCTGTGATGCTCCAATCAAAAGGCAGATTCAAAGTGATCAGGCTAACAGACTGTACGGAAGGCAGGTGGGAGTGCAGCTCGCTGAATGAGCTTTCCTTTTACCGCGGCTGAACAGAGAGAAAAGAAAACAGTGACAACTAAACGGAACACTCACTTCTGCTTTTGAAAACAATTAATAAATTAAGTTTAACATTATTATATTACAAAATATAAAAGTGGTACACAAATTAATGACTAGAAATTAAATTCAGCAAATAACACTTTAAATAAATATTTAAAATATAATTGTATCAGCATTTTAAATGTATGTCTGCTTGTTTTAAATGTTTAAAATTAATGTTTAAATAAAATATAAAAATACTAAATAAAACTAATAAAAATTACTATAAATTATAAGAAAAATATACAAAATACATTTTCAAATCATATTGTTTATATTTGTTTATTTCCCATAATTAAAATATATAATGCATGATATAGATGGAACTAGGAGAAATGCAATACACTAAAAAAAATAAAGTAAAAATAAAAGTAAAAGTAAAGTAAAGTAAAAGTAAAAGTAAAAGTAAAAGTAAAAGTAAAAGTAAAATAAAATGTGATCTGCACTGGAATTAGAAGAAATGCAATACACAAAAATTTAAATAAAATAAAATAAAATAAAAAATAAATGCTCTGGACTGGAATTAGGAGAAACGCAATACAATAAAATAAAATTAAATTAAATTAAATAAAAGAAAATAAAAAAATAAGTGCTCTGGACTGGAATTAGGAGAAATGCAATACACTAAAATTAAATTAAATTAAATTAAATTTAATTATCTGGACTGGAATTAAGAGATATGCAATACACTAAAGTTAATTAAAAAAAAAAATAAAAAAAAAAGTGATCTGGACTGGAATTAGGAGAAATGCAATACACTAAAATAAAATAAAATTAAATTAAATAAAAAAATAAGTGATCTGGACTGGAATTAGGAGGAACGCAATACAATAAAATAAAATTAAATAAAATAAAATTAAATAAAATAAAATAAAATAAGTGCCCTGGACTGGAATTAGAAGAAATGCAATACACTAAAATAAAATAAAATAAAATAAAATAAAATAAAATAAAATAAAATAAAATAAAATAAAGTTATCTGGACTGGAATTAGGAGATATGCAATACACTAAAGTTAATAAAATAAAATAAAGTGATCTGGACTAGAATTTTGAGAAATGCAATACACTAAAATAAAATAAAATAACTGACCTGGACTGGAATTTGGAAAAAAACAATATCATGACTGCAAGGGATACGGTGTTTTTTTTTTTTTTTTTTTTTTTAGGGGAGAGTCAGGAGACCTGAAGTGCACAGGATGATTGAGTTTGCAGTTGATGCAAGGAGAATTACAGTAATATATCATATGATATCAACACCCAACACTCGTTCTCTCACTTGCACGTTTTACAGGTAGTGGGTGGACGGCTCTGTCATCCCAAGGACACCCAAGGGTAGTGAAACCAAATGCCACCAGGAAGAAAAACACCCACACCAAAAAACAGGATACATATGATGGGGTAAAAGAACAGCATTTTATGTCCATACAGAGAAATGAGACTAAAACAGAACAGACACTGTGTGATAGAGAAGTTCAATAAGAGAGAAACAGAACAGAAAAAAAAAAAATCCAGATCCAGAGGAGCCAGAAACAAGCTAATAATTTAGTGGCAATCATCCTTGATCAATTTTAAAGTGGGCTTTGGTGATTAAATCTTAATTTCCTGCCTTATGAATGAAACATTTACAGTGTGCAAGTGTGTGTGTGAGAGAGAGAGGGTTTATGTCAGGTGTCCAATAATAGCACAGCAGCCAATAACACATAAAGAGCAGTGGCATAACGGTCAGGGCACAAGAGCCCTTGCGCACATCTTGACATAAGGTATGTAATAGTTCTAATCTATCAGATCCACAGTGGCTTACTTGGCTTTCAAAGTGTTCATTACAAACCTGTTGGGAAACACAGAATCGCGCTGAGCAGACGTAACCTAACCATACTAAACGTCTCTGACAAACTTTGTGCTCGTCCATCAGACTTTTATACCCCAACTAGGCATTCGTTTCTAATGGATTACATGCACTTGGTAATCCCTTCTTTATAAAGGAAATGAGAAAGAGCGAGGGATGTGGGCAGGGGGAAAAAAAAAAAATAATAAAAAATAAGAGACAAAGTGTGTCTCCAACTTACAATTTTTCAGCAGCATGGTCTCCAAACGCCAAAAACACTTACATTAAGACTTGTACGGCCTAATATAACATAAATGATGTCTTTTACTGAAATATGTAGTAGAAATTTACATTATTTAAATTTTAGACTATGTGGGGGCATATTTTATCGATGATGTAAAATGGTTGCACTTGCCGAGCTAGTGCTACCTGTTGCTATTTTTTAACCACAACACAACTTGGAAAATAAAATACTGATACGATGTCACTAGGGCTGCCCCCTAATAGTTGACAAGAAGAGGCTTGGTTGCAAAAAAAAAAAATAAATAAAATAAAATAAAAAATAGAAATCCAGAGAGTGGCTAAATCATGCAGTCTGTGACGGACAGATCGTTAATGTATGTGGTAATACAGCACATCAGGCAGGACATCCAAATGCTCACCGATCATTCCTCAACCTCAAATATGGCTTATAACCTGAAATAAGTAGTGGCAACTTTACATGGCTGCTCAATCTAATGTTAACCTAGAAAAATATGCACTATTCAAGTGTCTGTGTAGAGTGTTGAAGCTGAACAGTAGCACGCTCACTGCATGATAGATGGTGCGATCACTTAAAATATTGTCATTTTTGGTCATACAGATAAAAGTAATACATCTTTTGAATCTGTAAAGACTCTAAGTTTATTTGTGTGCACTCACAATAACAATGAAACGTTGCGCTTTTGTAAAATACTTAAAAGTAAACTGGATGCACTTTCTGCCCTCCCTGTGAACTTGAGTGTGAAACTTTGAAACTGTGTGTATACTTGCCTTACAGACATGAAAAACTTCATTTCTTAAGCCAAAAACAAAAAGTAATAGTTTATCAAAAAAATTATTAAAATGTTAATGCAGTTACCTTGCTGATTATACCGGACACACTCATAATTATTACATTGTGCGCTGTGGAAAGCTTTTTTTGCGCGCGCTTGAGGGCTTATTAGGCTATGTCGGCAATTAAAGGCTCATTATTGTGATTTAAATGGTTTATTAATAAACGTGTGACTAATAGTCACGCACGCTAATTGTCAGCATATTTCAAAATGCTTTTTGACGCGTTTGTGCTCATACCCAAGTTATATTTACTGGTGATGAGCCGAGTGAACATGCAAATTCACTCCCAGACATTAGATGCTGCTTAATGAAAAAGTTAGCGAGATTTTTGTAGTCGCCGTCGCGTTTGCTATAAAGCTCTTTGTGTTCAGACACAAATGAGACCAGCAGCTCCACATTTGTCTTGCCTCGATTGCACCTTCTTCGTCTACTAACTTCCTCTTTGTCGTTAGGTATCAATGTGTGCTCGGCAACGCCGTTTTGTGCTTGAGCGCCACCAAGTCATGTTTTACTGTAACTTCAGCAGCTCCAGGCATGTGAACAAAAGCGCCAATCTCATTGGTTGGCCAGTTAACGCGGTGCGTAAACCAAAAAAAACGAGCCCATTTTTTTTTTTTTTTTTTTTTTTTTTTAATTACGCTTTTACACCTGCCATTTTGCGTGTCGGATGTGCACACTCACATTGGCGCCCGGTGCGCACAAGCCTTAGTGCTTAAAATGAATGACTACTAGTCGACCAGAAAATTTTTATTTAAGGGCAGCCCTAGATGCCACATTGTGTAGCTTTTGGTTGCAATTTTCAGTCGAAGGGCAACAAGATAAGTGATGTAAAACATCACTGCTTTCCTAGCTATAACAAGAGGAGAAAAGAATGGGAAGATGTCTGTGGATGAATAAAACTTCCTAAAGACTTGTGTCTTTGTTCTTTCCACTTTAGCCCTGATGCCTTTGAGGCTTTTAGTAGCTATTACCACAGCTATTAAAAGAGCTTACAAACAGCAGAGACAAGAAATACTAGATGCCATCCTGGTAGGATGTAAACATGCTGGCATAGCCACTGAAGGAGGTTCTCAGCACAGATTTCACTGAATATCCAGGTGCATTTAGACTCCTTGTGTGCAAAAATCAAATGGTACAGCATTTGGTTTAAGCCTACACTAGTAAAATTATGCCCATTGCCCCCTATAAGCTCTTTCAGTAGCTGTGGTCATTGCATCAGTATTTTATTTTCAGAGTTGTGTATTCCAACAGGCAGAGCCAGTAACTCACTGAGTGCAACCATTTTACACCATAATGGTGCCCCCCATAGTCCAAAATATGTATAAAAAGATTTTTAAATGTAAATCTTTCATGGATTTTCCACTATATATTTTACAAAGAGACATCATTTACGTTATATTAAGCCATACAAGTCAAGTTTGCTTTAAAAAGTTTGGCTTTTGGTTGTTCATGTCTTTCTTTCTTCAGTCGTAAAGAAATTTTGTTTTTTGAGGAAAACATTTCAGGATTTTTCTCCATATAATGGACTGCTATGGTGCCCCAAAAGCTCAACCGAGAAAAGACCCTTCTTTCTCTGCTGGGATCGTTTGGAGCCGCATTTAAACTGCATTTTGGAAGTTCAAACCATACCAGTCCATTATATGGAGAAAAATCCTGAAATGTTTTCCTCAAAAAACACAATTTCTTTACAACTGAAGAAAGAAAGACATGAACATCTTGGATGACAAGGGCGTGAGTACATTATCTGTAAATTATTGTTCTGGAAGTGGACTTCTCCTTTAAAGTGATCAAAAGTGACAAAAAAACCCCCAACATTTAGAAATGCTACAAAAGATTTCCATTTCATATAAATTCTGTTCTTTTTAACTTTCTATTCTAAGAATCTTTTATTAATTACCACAGTTTTCAAAAAATATTAAGCAGCAAACTGTTTTCAACATTGCTAATAATAAATAATGTTTCTTGTGCACCATTATTAGAATGATTTCTGAATGATCATGTGACCCTGAAGACTGGAGTAATGGCTGCTAAAAATTCAGCTGTCGTCATCACAGGAATAAAATTACATTTTAAAATATGTTCAAATAGAAAACAGTTCATTTCAATTGTAACAATATTCCACAAAATTACTGTTTTTACTGTAATTAAAAAAAAAAAAAAATTAAGTCTTGGTGAGCATAAGAGATTTAAAACATTTAAAAAATAAATAAATTAATTAAATAAATAAACACTGTACAAAATTTTCATGATGACATGAAATATGTTAGGATGTATGACTGAAGGTAACTTTTTTTATTAAACATAAGCTCTCATTTGGCCAAACAATAAGTCCCTAACTTCCATACAATGAGGTGTAAAGTGTAAAATTAGGTACCTATCTCACTGCCGGTTCTGGTGGAGAGGGCCGGCATGGTGACTGGCAAATCTGCTTCCTTTCAACTTCACAACGTTACCACAAAAATCCAGCAGCGTTGGGGCTGGCTGACTCGACCCCAGGAAGAGTCTGCAAATCCTTAGTTATGTCATTGGCAAATCTATAAAAGATTAAAAAAAAAAAAAAAAAAAAAAGAAAGAACTGAATTTATTAAAAGATAACAAATGATTATATTAAAAGTACAGTTCCATTCAAGCATGAAATAAAAGGTTTTAACAGGATAAGCCCTTCAAACTAAGCTAACCCTGTAATATCTAATGAGATCAAAGATGGAGGATGTGAGCCAAAGGAACAGAGGAAGAGACAGAATGAAAGGCACAGAGATACATTAGCCCCGAATGTTCCCGAAATCAATTCCAATTTCTGCTTTTTCCGTCCAGGGCCCTGTGCCTGCCCTGATCCGTGCCGCGGCACCGAAAGCACCTGAAACCTTTATGTCACCCCAAAGACCTGTAACCAGTGGCCCGAAAGAACAAATGAAAAACTGAGAGATGGAAAGAGAAAGGTGGGGGCAACCATACTTGCTCTGCCTCTATATAGATCACACAGTATCAGGTTTGTGGAACAAGAAACCGTATGGAGAGGAGAGAATAAAAAAAAAAAAAAAACACCTGATTGCAATGAAAGGTATGCTGGAGATTCAATCATATGCTGCCATGTGATAATCAAAGCACACTGCTGCCATCTAGTGGTGACTTTACAGCTAATTACAGTTTGCAAAGTGCAGCCTTCAGGAGGATCTGCAATTTGAACAGGATGAGCAAAAAGACTTGTTTCAGAGCTGAAGTGATTTAACACACTTTAAAAAAATAAATAAATAAATTAAAAAAAAAAGAAAAACACAGGCATGCATAACTGGCAAGAACACAGTAGAGATCAGATGCTACACACATCGCAAGCCCCCGCAAAATCAGAGAGAGTTCAGAGAGACAATGCACAAAAAACACAAAAGCTCAAAACCTCTTTATTGTTTGTTACATTATCCTCTACTCTCTGCTTCCTCTGCTGACCCTTCTCTGTCGATCATTCCATCTCCCTGTAGTCTTGTAACTCCTGCCTGTGACTGACTCATGGCAGTCGTGTTGTTATTAAACCCATGGCGTGTCATTGGTGTGCACATGCTGTTTTAAGAGCACAAGCGCCACGCTTGTCCAACATGCACAAGTGTGTTTATATGTCTGTAAACTTCATACAGTGAAAAAAAAAATAAAAAAATTTGACTTCCAGTCAATAAAACACTTGGACTAACATTAATGCAGTGCTGCTTCTGGAAGAATGAGCAAACCACTAACACACTTTTGCACTTGTACACAATTCAAGGGCAAGGTGACGATGAGAGGACTTGTTATCGCAAAGTAGGTAATATAGCTCTTAGGTTTGTGGCAAACAATATTATGCCAAAAATGCTGTCAGTTGAGTTTAACGATGTTGATTCAACCTAGAACATTGATGTGTTATGCATATGGCAAAAGAGAAATTGTCATTTTGCCTTTAAGCTACTTTTATTACTGGCATGCAGCTGCACAGTTTAAGCTGTTCCCTACAGATCGCAAGAGAAATTGACTTTCTGCATAAAAATGAGAGTAATTATTATATGTAATTGATATGAGCTCTAATATGTGCATCAGTGCTTCATAGAGAATATTTGAATCACTAAATCAAGGGCACCAGGAGATCACTGAATCATCTGCAGGTGCATTAAGAGTCTTATAGATCAGTAAATCAAGAGAATTACAGCATTTATGTTGGACTGAATGAGCCTCTAAAGCACTAAAGCTGATGTACGGGAAAAATGAATGATGACGAAGGGCTACTGGAAACGTGTGCGACGTCAGTACTGTAATAAGAGCAGGTAAGGGCTAAATTCAGCTGTGCTGACTCATCGGTTGCATTTTTACTGCTGAAATGTCATTTGAATAGACCTATATTGTGTGTATTCTGCATTTTGTGAGATGTATATTTAGGTAACATCAATACGCACACCTAGAAAAGCACGCATCTTTAAAGGATTAGTTCACTTCAGAATTAAAATTTCCTGATAATTTACTCACCCCATGTCATCCAAAATGTTCATGTCTGTCTTTCGAAAGAAAACGAAATTAAGGTTTTTGAGAAAAACATTTCAGGATTTTTCCCCATATAATTGACTTCAATGAGGATCAGCGGGTTGAAGGTCCAAATTGCTGTTTTAATGCAGCTTCAAAGGGCTCTACATGATCCCAGCCAAGAAATAAGGGTCTTATCTAGTGAAACGATAAGAAATAAAAATGTATATAGTTTTTAACAAAATTCTCATCTTGCACTAGCTCCTTGACTTCACACATTATATAATCAGATTGGAAAGGTCATGCATGGTTAGTTCTTTGTCTGTGTACTTCGATTCAAAAAGTTAGGGTAGGAAAAACTCCATTTTATTTTCTCCTCCAACTTCAAAATTGTGCAAAATCGTTGTTTTAGCTTTTTTTGTCAATGGCGTTTTACTTTCTTTGCATGTTCGCTTTGTATACACTCGGTCAGTACTTCCACCTACACATGACCTTTCCAAAGTGACTACATAATGTGTGAAGTCGTGGACGCAGATCTAGTGCAAGACGAGCATTTATGGTTAAAAAGTACATGAACAATCGTTTCACTAGATAAGACCCTTATTCCTCGGTTGGAATTGTGTAGATTTCTTTGAAGCTGCAATTTGACCTGTTGATCACCATTGAAGTCCACTACATGGAGAAAAATCCTGGAATGTTCTCCAAAAACAGACTGAAGAAAAACATGAATGTCTTGGATGACATAGGAGTTAATAAATTATCAGGAAATTTTAATTCTGTGGTGAACCAATCCATTAACCTTGTCTTTGTGTTTTTCACACACAACCTTTCTCACCGTTTGTCTCATTCTCACATACAGCAGGTCTGCTGCCATGAAGGTCATGAAGGCCTAGTAGAACTTTATCCATAAAACACACATACCTGTTTTATATGGAAAACTACAAAACGCTTCCCTGACTTCGTACAATGAAACACCGGGAACACAATAAATTGCCACGTGCCAGTAACGCATCATACGGCAGACTGACACTGAGTGTGTGTCTGCTAAAACTATAATAAAATGAAGTCACTTGGATAGGAGCTTATCTGTTCCTATGTTGGGCTCAAGGGGTCAGTAGTTGGCTGGTTAGACTGGGTAGTTATCCACTGGTGGAAGATCTTACACCATTATGCTGGCAAAAAGCATTTTAAAGGGTGTCTCATGTCATTCCAAACCTGTAAGACCTTCGTTCGTTTTCAGAATACAAATGAAGATATTTTTGACATCGTTAAAATATTTTTTGATGTTCTTGGTACCTTTCTGGACCTTGCTGTCTATGAAGGGTCAGAAAGCTCTCAGATTTAATCAAAAATATCTTAATCTGTGTTCCGAAGACGATCGAAGGTCTTACGGGTGTGGAACAGCATAAATGTAACTTTTGTGTGAACTATCCCTTTAACTATTTACACAAATCAAAAGCATGAGTGTGTTCTAATTACACCATTTATATAAGTAATATATAAATAGGAAAAAAATCATTATAGTGCATGAATAATCAGTTCTTTGTTGTTGATTTTGTATTTTAAAATGATTTTTGAAGTTGAGGGAGAAATAAGACCCTAGATAAGACCCTTCTTTCTCGGCTGGGATCGTTTACAACTGCATTTGGGATCGTTTTAAGCCGCATTTAAACTGCATTTTGAAAGTTCAAAACCGGGGCACCATAGCAGTCCATTATATGAAGAAAAATGCTGAAACGTTTACCTCAAAAAACAATTTCTTTACGAATAAAGAAAGAAAGACATGAACATCTTGGATGACAAGGGGGTGAGTACATTATACGTGAATCTTGTTTTGGAAGTGGACTTCTCCTTTAACCTCTGCTGGTAGATGTTGTAACTACACATTCTCTTTGAATATGAAGACAGGAGAAAGTGCTTTAACATCAAAAAAAATGCACCACACCAGCTTTAATGTTTCTAAATCTGCTTTCGCACATTAATTCAGTGTGCACATGCTGCATGTATCAGCTCACAACTTAACACCTGCCTACTGACAACACACACATTCCCACGCATACACACCCACATACCTGAACAACAAGAATAGCGAGTTCCTACAAGTGTTTTTTTTTTTTTCCCTCAGTCGTAACAAAATCTGATATCTAAAAGATAGGCAATGAGAGATTAAAAATTAGGCAATCATTTTTAGCACAGCAACGCTATATTATGCAACATTTTGATGGGGGCAGAGGAAATTGTCAAGGCAAGCAAAAAATGTACAATAATACTATAAAATTTAACCAAAGCAGCAAAAGAATCCTTAATGTTTGAGGCCTGTAAAGCAAAAATATATGCTTACACACTGTAACCACCAGGTGGAGATATAGCATAAAGCTATATTTACAAATCATCCACTCAGACATGAAAAAGTGCACCACATAGTTGAGGATGAGTTAGCATGGGTTCATTAATTTAACACAAAACGTTTAAAACCCATGCAAAAAGTCAAAACCTCCTTCTAGAGAGCATGTATGAATGTACTGTCTTGTATCCAAACCATAACACTTTCAGGTTATCCAATAAACAAACACATTGAAGGTTATGCAAAGTCTAAAAGAAGAAACGGTTCAATAGTTTCAGCTAGCTCAAAGTTCATTTCTACAGGGGCTTGTTGTGCACATGGTTTGTGTATGTGTGTGTGTGTGTGTGTGTGTCTGCCAGCCATCAAAGGTGCATTTGAGATTTGGAGCATTGTAAGAGTCATTAAAGTGATGATTGGGGGTGTTTGTGTGAGAACAACAGCCCCATTTCTTCAATGAGAGTTGGGTTGAGTATTGTATGCGAGCGTCTCTACGGGCTCTCAGAGGCTGTGTGGAGTCATTAGGAGATGAATGATTTATTTAGGGCCTTTTTGGAGGACAGCTTCTAGAGGCACTCCGCTACCCCACCACACATCAGTGCTCGCTCTATTCATTCATCTGTGGATTAGCACAGACAGAAGCTGAAGGTACACCACAAGTGAATGGATGCTTGAAGCACACACCGTTGTCAAGAGAGTTAGAAAAACATTAAAAGTGAAGCAGTGACCCACATGATTGAGTGCATATGACCTGAGGGAATCAGCTACTTTGGCTGATTATTAAAACACTCCACACTTATCTAATTATGACCAGTGTTGGGAAGGTTACTTTGGAAATGTAATAGGTTACAGATTACAAGTTACTTGATTTAAAATGTAACAAGTAGTGTAACTTTTCAATTACTTTATTAAAGTAACTTATTACTGTTAATTACTTTTGATTACTTTTCTAGATTTCAAATATTTTCAACTGTTAATCTTTTTGAAACATTTAAAGCAGGCAGAGTTAACCTTACAGTAGCACTCAGCACTGATTACTGTCAGACTTTTATCACTTGAATTAAGATTATAATAAGTAAGGGATAATATACATCTTTAATATACAACTGGCTGAATGTACATTATCTCACTTATTACACAGCTGCTTGATAGATTATTTAGATGTTTCGTGTCAAAATTATTAGACACAAAACACTGATCTGAGTTGAAATATTTGAACACAAAGCTTCCATGAAGAAATAAGTTGTTAGCAAATGGCAAGTTTAAACTAGACATTTTAGGTATACGGTGCAGTCATACCAGTTTTCTTACACAACATTTCACCACATAAATAATTAAGTAGTAGTACTAGTTTGTTAGTTATCTTATAATCCATTACAATGTACAATAGAGAAAAAAAAAAAAAAAAAATCCACGATACCAGGATGACAGAATTAAGAAATTGTCTACATAATATTGAATTAAGCTTTAATATTTTATTAGCTAACCAAACGCAAAGCTTCTGCCAAGAAAAATTATCAAGCATATAGCACTGACTTAAGTTGCCCTGAAAGAGTCTGAGCTGTGTAATAATTATTATTATTTTTTTTTTACTTATTTTTTTGGGCTTTTTATGCCTTTTATTGTGATATGACAATAGAGAGATGACAGGAAAGAGCTGGGAGGAGAGAGGGGTGCGGGATCGTCAAAGGACCTTGAGACGGGATTCGAACTCGGTCACCGTGAGCGCAGTTGTGCTATATGTCATAACGAGATCATAACATAAATAACATCATAACAAGAAATAGTTTCATAGCTATGATACTGGGTTTGAAATCAAATGTTTGCATAGTTATGACAGAAAACACTAGCTTCTAACAATGCCTTGGAAAAAAAACAATCTTAAAATAAAGTTTATGCATAAACCCAAATAGGAAATAAAAAAGAAGAAACGGTTCAATAGTTTCAGCTAGCTCAAAGTTCATTTCTACAGGGGCTTGTTGTGCACATGGTTTGTGTATGTGTGTGTGTGTGTGTGTGTGTCTGCCAGCCATCAAAGGTGCATTTGAGATTTGGAGCATTGTAAGAGTCATTAAAGTGATGATTGGGGGTGTTTGTGTGAGAACAACAGCCCCATTTCTTCAATGAGAGTTGGGTTGGGAAATAGTTGGGAAATAAAAAAGTATTTTGTGTCCTAAACTCCTGAAACATTGGTGTCTCATTTTAGAGCAGTCAATGCAATTTAAAAGAAGTCAATTAAATCTGTAAGTGGGGGTGGGTGTGTGAAAAAATTCAAATGTAATCCCCTTTGTAATCACTGGCATTTTTCAAAAGTAACTGTAATTTAAATACACATTTTTTCTCAGTAACTGTAACTAATTACAGTTACATTTATTTTGTAATTAAATTACATAATTCCGTTACATGTAACTAGTTACTCCCCAACACTAATTATGACCACAAGCATGCTGTGTAATGATTAAAAAAAAAAAAAAAAAAAAAAAGAAAAAACAGTGGCATGCAGGTGTAAAGCAAGTTACAACAGTATTCCACTGTTGACATCAATTGTTGATGTCAATGTGTCTTATAGCAGTAGGACACTGACATGCAGCTCACATTTGGACTGTAACACAGCAAACATAAGGCTGGACATCATTTTGATGGCGGACACACAGATGGCTGTGACATGTGTGGACGAAACACAAGGGAGTAGCAGGACGGATGGAATTAGTGGATTTCTACAGCTGTTTTGTGACTAATGTAGAGCTGACACACAATTTTTGGACCTTTTATTATTATAGGCCATTATATAAATATTAGGGGTGTAACGGTTCTCGGTAAAAAATCTAACCATACCATTCTCCACCCACGATCCGGCACGCACTTGCACTATGGTTCAACTTAAATCTGACAAGGCATCTGTAATACGATTTAAAAATAACACATAAAACAAAGTTTCTGTCAATAGATACGCATTATGGCTTCCTAATACATCACAACTGAGATTGACCAAAAAAAAAAAACAGTCACTCTGTAAACTTTGTTCAATGAGTGTGTTGATATAGCGTGCATGCGCAGGTGAGACCTGAACAGAACACATTGCTATCGATGTTTAAACTAAACTAATTTAAGCCTTGGCAGTTTAAAGATTCAAGAGCCAGAAGGCACGAATGAGAGCTCAGCCAAAAAAAAAAAAAAAAAAGTCTCAGGTCCCTGACAAAAGTGCAGATATTGAGGTCTTTTCAAGTGTTGTGCCTGAATAGACAAATTCACACAAAAATTAGGTCAACATGTCCTTCTTGATTAGTATCCTAGCAGAAATAGTCAGTTGAACATACAGTATCAGTGATCAGTGTACTGGAGTACTTTGTCTTAAAGTGACAGCACTTTTTTAATGTTAACCACATAACAAAAGACAAGGAAATCAGTCACTGCTCTTGATTGAATCGCTTTTGTAACTTTAATAGGGATTCATCTTTAATTTATACTGCCAATTACATTTCATTACTTTATTCAGTTTTTTGTACCTAAAATCTAAATGTTAGACCTACTTAAAAAAAACAAAAAAAAACAAAAAAAAAAACATGCTTTTCAGTTTTTTTTATTTTTTATTTTTATCTTTGCTCTATTGTATTTATTTGTGCTGTTGCTTGTAGTTAAAATTATTTGTTCTTCACTCTAAAACCATGATATGAAAAGAAACGAGTAATTTGAACTGTTGCACCTCTAATAAATAAATAAATAAAATAATATAGCATTTAAATATGCGTGTGTGCGTCTGTGCGTGTGTATATATGCATGTATGTATGTACAGTTGAAGTCAAAAGAGCCATCTTTTCACACTGAGGACAACTGAGGGCCTCTTATGCAACTATTACAGAAGGATCAAATGCTCACCTCAGAAGGAAAAACGACGCATTAAGAGCCGGGGGTAGAAAACTTTTTGAATTTGAAGATCAGGGTAAATTTAACTTATTTTGTCCCCTGGTGAACATGTAAGCATCTTCTGTAGCTTCTGAAGGGCAACACTAAATTAATAAAAATATGCTATTTAGGCAAAATAAGAAAAATGTACACATACTCATTCTGATCAAAAGTTTTCAACCCTGGCTCTTAATGCATTGTTTTTCCTTCTGAAGCATCAGTGAGCATATGAACCTTCTGTAATGGTTGCATATTGGGGCCCTCAGTTTTTCTCATTGTGAAAAGATGGATTTCAAAATCATGTAGGCATTGTTGGAAAGGGTTCAAATACACAAAAATGCTGAAAAACCAAAGAATCTGTGGGACCTGAAGGGCTTTTCTGTAGAACAGTGGACAGTTTAACGGGACAAACAAGGGACTCATGAACAACATCACTAAACAGCTGTGGATTATTCAGGCAACAACAGTATTAAGAATCAAGTTTATTTAAACTTTTGAACGGGGTCATTGTTATAAATTCTATTTTTTATTTTATTTTTATTAATTATTTTCTCATGTGGACTATGTAAAAGTCTTTTATGTGAAATATCTTATTCAGGTCAGTACTAAATAAAAGATAACATGCATTTTGTATTAATTTGGTAAAATAAGAAACATTTTGCAGATTCTGCAAGGTGTATGTAAACATTTGACTTCAACTGTATGTGTTTTCTAACACTACCTGTGGGTCAACTGGGTACCAATCACATTTACTGACTTTTCAGAAGGAAAGTGTACATCTCATGTAATTAATAAATGAAAAAAAACGATGTTTGCAGGGATTCTCTATTTAACCTCATGTTAATACCGTGAGCTCAACAGTCATTTCTCATCGCATACACAAGAGTCCTCAGGCTAATCCACATGCTAAGCCTCTTAGCATGAAAACAAACAATGGCAGCAGGCCGTGCAGAACGCTTTCTAGGGATGAATGTAAGACCCTCTCTCTGATCAACGAAATGATCAATGAGATAAATGAAACACAAAGCCTTATATTTTTAAACTCAAGTTCAACACCAAAGTTTGCCTTTGCGGTACTTTTCATTTTGGTTTTCTCATTACTTCTTTACAACTCCTATATTGAATCTTAACGTAAACTCATATGATCAAATGTTGAAACAGAAAAATCATATATGAAAACTATTAATTAATGCTAAAGATTATTATTTTACATTAAAGAACATTAACATGCTATTAAAGTCACCCCTTTCAGAACAATACTGTAGATGGCAGACACACAAAAAAAAAAAGAGACACCGACACTGCATTACACACGGACCACAGAAATTCAAATGGTTATTTAACTCCGCCAGCACTGGCCTCCTTTTCCTGAGAGACAATGAAGAGTGCTCAATGCAAAAGGCATTCCTCAAAGTACCCTATAAAGACAAACATCTAGCCAGGAACAGGCTTGCACCACTCTTCTCAATACAACTGTCAAAGTTGATTTTAACAGGAACCATCTAAAAGACATTAAACTTCCGCAACTATACATACAGCCTTCCTACGGTTACTAAGGTCCTAAAAAGAGAAGGGAAAGAACATACTGTAAATCTGAAGAGAAAGGAAAACCTTTACCCTCACAATTCAATGCTGTTTGAATTTCACACACATTTGTAGTCTGGTCTGTGAGAAGGGTTACAGTAAACTTTCACTGCTATGAACAGACACACTGTTAGGAGCAAATAGCAATAGAGACAGTTGTTTTTTTTTTATTGACAGTCTAACAATTTTATTTAAGAGGATAGAACATCCAGTTTTCAGGCCATCCTGTTTTCTCTGCATAATAAGCAGAGAAATTAATTGCATTGCAATTCAAAAATCCAGTACATACAACATACAAATTAATATACTTAACCCAAATTTAAGTATCTTGACTAAAAGAGAATAAATATTCTTCAAAATGTACGAAAAAGATCCATATTTTTCCCCCTTTAAATTTTATGGTGTTTTCCCACTAAAAGCAAAGCGAATATTGGTTTAAATTACTTGCGGGTGTTTTTCATGTCACTCGTGTGAATAAAAACATGCTCTACTCCATTTTCTGATAAAACCAGACGTGTAAATAAGCTATTCTCCGCTCAACTGAGGCGTCTATCTCACGTTCGCAGCAATTGCGTAGCCCAAATCACGTCTTTGCATTGACTTTGTATTTAATCTACTCATGCGAATAGGTAAATTCACTTTTGGTGTGCACACACCATTAGTTTTACACTTGATTATTTAATTTCTGTAGTACTTCTTACTACATTAAGTATAGTATAGCAAAAAACTATCTTTATTTTGTGTTTATTCTATTGTTAGTAATTTGCTTCTTTATTTTTATTTTAATAACAATTAACTACAGTTGCAATCAAATTATTTAACCCCCTTGACCTGCAAGACATTTTGCTGCAGAGAACACAATTTTGTGAAAACAATTCAACAAAGGCATCAGTACACTATAGAAGAAAGTTTATTAATACACATTTGAGTAATTCTGAGAACATCAGTTGATGAATAATGAGAAAAAAATAAATAAATAAATAAAATTGGCTGTAAACGTTCATGTTCAAAATTATTCAACCCCCAAAGGTAAAACTTGGTGCAGAATCTTTTTTTCTTAACAACCACCAATAAATGCTGCTTAGAAGCTTCTGTCACCAGTCTACCGCAATCTTGGCCCATTCCCCGCCGGAAAAAGCTTTCAGATCAATGATAATCTCTTTGCCAAACATACTGCTGATCCATAGGTGCAAAAAGTTCCAGTTTGGTCACATCACTCCATAAAGCATTCATCCAGAACTCCACAGGTCTATTCAAATAAATTTTAGCATGTTCAAGTCGGCCTTTTTGTTCTTCTTGGTCAAGAGTGTTATTCGGCAAGATGCCTCAACATGAAGGGCACACTTGGAAAGGAAAGGAAAAGGACGTGACATGTGGCCAAGTATGGTGACCCATACTCGGAATTTGTGCTCTGCATTTAACCCATCCAAGTGCACACACACAGTAGTGAGTAGTGAACAAACAGGCACACACACACCGTGAACACACACCTGGAGCTGTGGGCAGCTATATTGCTATCGCTGCGGCGCCCGGGGAGCAGTTGGGGGATCGGTGCCTTGCTCAAGAGACTCACCTCAGTCGTAGTATTGATGGTGGAGAGAGTGCTGGTTATTCACTCCCTCCACCTTCAATCCCTGCTGGACCTGGGACTCGAACCCCCAATCTTTCGATTACAAGCTTGTCTAGTGTTCTTATACACTGCATTGAAATGTTGTTCTTCCTTTCGTCGGTTCATCTTGCCAGTCTTTGGCTGTACATTGCAGGTTTTACTCAGTTGCTCTGAGCAAACATTTTATGATATTGTGCTTTTTTTTGTTCAACAGCCTCAAAGGTTTTCTGGTACAACACGCTTTAAAGGAGTCATCGGATGCCCATTTTCCACAAGTTGATATGATTCTTTAGGGTCTTAATGAAAAGTCTATAATATGATTTGGTTAAAATTTCTCAATGGTAGTGTAAAAAAACACCAAAATCAGCTCTGAAAAATCATCCTGTTCTGGTCAATGTTGCTTTAAATGTTAATGAGCTCTGCTTGCCCCGCCCTTCTCTTCTCTCTGTGGAGTGACAAGCCTGTTTACTTTAGCCACATTGAGCCACGAAACTTGCTAACTACCACGTCATTAGGAAAGGCGATTGCAAAGATATATATATATATATATATATACTCATTTCTGCTGTAAGTGAAGCTGGATCACGAATGATTTGCACGAACAAATAAACAATCTACTACATCTTCAGCGGTTCAGATGTCGGGAGTAAATGATGACTACTATGTTCATTATTACATCCAACAACAGAACACCGCAATCACTTAGGAGCCATTCTTGTCTAAGTCCCTGTTCCGGCATTGAAACAATGATGATCGCACTGTTACTGCTCATTCAAGGTGGGTCTGAGGTAAGAAGGCCGTGTCAATCAACTATCGTGGGAGTGGTCTCTGTCGGTGTGTCACCACACAGACAAGATGCTGAGAATGGCTTGATTTAAAAAAGGGGAAATTATTTTCACAGATTAAATGAAAAGCGCTGGGTGGATTTTTAGAATTATAAGGTGTTTGTGTACATACACTGCCAACACGCGTTCAAACAACATGTAAAAGTGAACTTTGCATCCGATGACCCCTTTAAATTAAGGAACAAGGCTGCCAGCTGTGTCTCTAGGAACTGTTAATGTCTTGGAAATCTTCATGTAGCTTTAAACTTTCTAATATAATAAAACTATTTCTTCTGTATAGCTTTTGTAGGAGCTCTGTTGACATTACCATATTTGCTACTCAACTTCAGCACATGCATGGACTAAATGTATGTATGTGTAACAGCCCAAGCTAATTCTGTTTTTTTAATAGAGTTTCTAAAGACTTAATTATGTTTTAAGACAATTTTGTTCCCTACAATAAAAATAAGCGACTTAAAACAGCAATGTTGAATAGGGGTTGAATAATTATGACATAGCTATGTTATTAAAAAAAAAATTAAATAAAATAAAAATCATGCAACTCAAAAACGTTACATCGTATATTGACTGTCACTTTTAATATTCCAGTAAACTGTTTTAAATTTATATAAAGTCCTGGATCTTCAGAAAAGCTTGTATTTGTGAAGTACTGCAGTATTCTATGTATATATATAAATCAAGATTTTTAGTTTTGTTTGTTTGTTTGTTTTAAGATTTATTTTTGATAGAACAGTATAGCAATGACAGGAAATGAAGTGGGAGAGAGAGGGGGGGGTAGGATCAGGAAAGGTCCACAAGCCAGGACTCGAACTCGGGATGCCCAGAGAACAATGGCGCTACATGTCGCCCACAAGGCTATCACAGCTGACACTGATAGTCATCTTTACCGCATCTTGCTATGGATAGGTGTATGTCATTTCAATACTAGCAGGTGAATAGGCCAAAGCCATCAGACATTTATTAGACATTGATCTCTACCTTTTTAAGAGAGCAATGGTTTATTGTGTTCTTGGATTGGCCTTTTTAGCAGTTCAGCAGCACTTCATATGGAACAAACATTAGTGCATCTGAACTAAAGCCAACAGCTGTTTATAGAAACACCAAAACTCGTGTCTGGTTGCAAGTGTATGTATGAGAGAGTGAGATACTACTCAGCACCCAATTCAGAAACAACAACATACAGTTTCCAAATAATTGGGCAAGATCAGACAAGATGCCTGGTGACTAGTGACCTATGTCATCTTAGCTCAAAACTGACACACAGTAAGGAGGTGGTTCATTCAGAAGTCAACAAGCAACCCAATAATAAGGTTAGTGACGGCATGCCAGACAAAAAAAAAAAAAATAAATAAATAAATTTACAGGAAGAGCTGTTGAAATACTACACACTTTTAGTCTTCTTTGGAATGACATGCAACATCACCACAAATCAGTAAGACGTATACTACAAATGTAAAAGGCAGCAATTTTGATTTCATGTTGACGTTGAATCCCAGAATTGTGGAACCAAAGAAGACTTTAGCAATCTAAAAATGGAATGAAAATGACATTCACAAGCTTTCTCTCATAGCTGTGCTCAACAATAAAATAGTCTACAGTGAAAGAGGGACACAATTTAGCTTCTAAACCCTCTGAGGACTTAAACTGGAACTCAGCACTCATGTGCCATGGGAAAAGCCCACAATAGTTCAGAACGCATAAATGAGGTCAAAACAGCTACATAACCTCTCTGACGTTGTAAACCGGGACAGTGGTCTACAGTAGTGCGCTCTTATGAGGTGACTATTTGAGAGCCTCATTGTTTAAACTATGTGAAAGACAGAGAGGGAGCAATAGATGTGTGCGTGTCTGTGTGCGTGTTAGTCCCCCTTCTTTATAATGGACTCCTTTGTCTCAGAGAGGTTTAAACAAAGCGAGCACTGGCTGGAGGGAGTTTCAGGGCCGCTGTCTCTTTTTTTGAACGAGAACTACTCACCCAAATCTGAGTGGAAGAGAGTAGCACAATCAGAGCTTCTATTTAACTTCACTCCCTTCCTCTCCTTCATCATCCCCTCTTATCTGCATTCTCTCATTTCTATCGATTTTGATCTGTTTTAGGCTCTTACAAGAATAGCATTGTCTTCTAGCAATTTATCCTTGTCCCCTGATCAGAGGACCTGACCTTCCTCACACCCATGCTATCATTACACCAGCACCACCACATTCATGCCTTTCTTCTCTACATGTGCATGTGGGTTTTGATGATTCAGTTGGTATGAACACCAAAGATGCGATCATCTTTTGAGTCATAATTACCTTTGATGAAGCAGTGAACACTAGTCTTGAGTATTCGTTGTGGCACTCGCATTATTGAGGCAAACTTACTGGCATTTAAACTCAAAGTTGTAATGTGAAAAGAGACCACCAATAGCAGGATGGGTTGAATCAAATGCTGCTTCAGACCAAACAATTGGACCAAAGCCAGCGTGAAAACACCGTTAAACAGGTCTAACAGAAGAATCTGGCAAGGTGCGGTACAATAAAGGCTGCTATGTTTACTACTGTAGGAATGATGCCTTTACATGGTCAAAACAAGCAAAGAGTGTGAGGGGAACACTAATCCTATTGTAGCGTAAAGGGATATTCAATGCTCAGCATGCCCCATGGAGTCCAGACTTCACACCTCAATGGAAAGTTAAGAGATCACTCTGTGGAATTAGAATCACAGTTTACTCACAGCTCATTTGACATTGCTGGTAGTTGCTTTAAAATTCTTATCTGGGTCGAACCACTAAGAACAGTTTGAACTGAAATGAAAATTGGTGAAATAAATAAAAATAAAGTTCAAAAAAGTTAAAGTGAATTACAAGGGTGTTCGCAGTGGGCTGTGTTTACATCTCATGTCATAAAAGCATTCGGAGCCGAGGTGCAATTACAAGACACACGAATAACATGACACTCTTCAGCGCTCTTCATCATGAGCATGAGTATGCGCTTAAAACTAGATTAAAGTGCCATCTGCTGTTAAAAATTAAGCTCAGGAACAATTCCAGAGATGATCACGATGCATTCGGAAAATCTCAGAATTGATTCACGAAACGCAATGCATCGTCGCAGCCATTATAAGGGCACCGAGTATTTGAGTGAGGCACTGAGTGACTTATTCTGTGTGACTAATGTAGTATTTTAAAGAACTTACTATGCCTTTTTTACTTTATGTAATACAAATTTCAGGTGTTCACAGAATGTGTCTGTGAAGTTTCAGCTCAAAATACCCTACAGAAAATGTATTATTATATCATTTTGAAAATGCTTATTTTAAATGGAAGCAGAAACATGCTGTTTTTGTGCATGTCTCTTTAAATGCAAATGAGTTGCTGCTCCCCTCCCCCTTTTCCAGAATAGAGGGTATGCATGTGACGTCACCGTCAGCTGGAGTGGCTGCGGCTCCGCCCACTGAGTGGCAAAAAGAGTGGCAAAAAGAGTGGCAGCATTGGTTTCGACGCGAATACTGCGACAGAACACACAAAACGCCTCAAAAACAATAACGAGCTTTGCGATTTACTGTACAAAGAGATTTGACAAGAAACCTGAGGTATATTTTTACAGACTGCTGAAAGCTACTGAAAAGAGATGCAAATTAATCGCTGCAATTCAAAGAAACAAATGGTCTCCAGGCAGCAAAACATGGATTTGCAGTTATCATTTCATGTTAATATGTTGAATTGTGCAGTAAAATCATATCCCATATATTGTATTGTAGTATATCGTATTGACAACTCATCAACTAAATATTTACAATCTTAAATTCTGCATAACTGGATGTTTTTAAATAAACTGACAAAAACTATATACGTTTTTCAGCTGGACAATATGACGATATATATATATATATATATATATATATATATATATATATATATATATATATATATATATATATATATATATATATATATATATTATATTATATTATATTATATTATATTATATTATATTATATTATATTATATATATATATATATATATATATATATATATATATCATTGATATAAGTGATCACCGGGGTTTAGACCAACCCATTTAGTATTTACAAAATGACTCCACAGGCAAATTTGCTTTATTCATTTTCCCCGGCGTCAAAAATGAGGCACATATATACGCTTTAGAAAACACGATTTCTGGCTGCATCAATATCCATTAACCACTGGATATTTGTTAAGTCGTTAGGAACCTTATATCAGGTTCAGCAACCTTTAGTTTAAACTGATTATTGTTTGTTTTACTCGCGTCATCGCATCTTCCCCATTAAATCCATTCATGCTGAAAGCTCTTTTGCCACTCGGTGTGGCCGAGGGGGCCTGTCCCAGCGGGAAAGTGACGTCAATGCATACTCTCTATAGGGCTGTGCATGTACAACTCATACATCAGATACTCTGCCAAAAAACATCTGTTTTGTTTTGATTATCATGTCTATCGTGCTGAAATCATGCATTTTAAAAGTATTAGTTTAAACTGATATAGGGTTTTCTGAGCGCACACACTCAGGCGCATGCACAGAAAGGGCCTGTTCTCTTTCATTTCTTATTGCGCTTAAACTCTAATATACACATAAGTTTATGTTAAACACACGAGTTACAAAAACAGTCGGTTATGTATGTGAAGGTAAACAGCTGGAAAAGAAATTGCATGTTTACATTACATCTGTGTAGAAGCAGCGTAATATACAGTAACTAAATCAATAAATCCACTGCTTTCTTGTCTCCTCTAAGGCTGGGACTCTACACAGTGTTCTGTGCTCATCTGTGCAGCCAACAGAACAGTTAGCATGCTTCGCTCAAACTGTTGCCATGGCGTTAGAACTGGTACACCGTTGTCGCTTGCGAAAACAAAATGACGGCGCTGTGGGTGGAAATGTGCAGATTAAGAGGCGGTAATATTATAACAGGATGCACAAGTTTTTTTTTTTTTTTTTTTTTTTTTTTTTCCACATGCGTGCAGAAAAAAAGCTTACCAAAACAAAGTTACTGGGTTGTACTTTTTCGCGTTTTCTGGGTTGGTAGATGCACTGGGGGCCCAATTATAGCACTTAATCATTGGGGGAAAAAATGATGTCATGATGTCACCTTTAGGCTATTTTAAATGTATTGTACAAACTTTGTAAATAAAGAATGCATTGCAACCCTAGCACACCCTGGAAATAGAACAACAATATCAAATGTGCTATGGTCAAATGAGCTGCTGGGTTAATTATTATCACTTGGTCCATTTTCTAAAACTGATCTGCTGAAATCAAAACATGGACAGTAATAGATGAGCATTATTCAGTGGGATTGCCACATGTGCAATATTCCCACCCACTACTGAAGGAACTGGCAGTGGCTTCTACTTGTTTTTAATTCTGGGTAATTCTAAACAAACTCAGTTATTTTGACAGGAAAACTTGAGAAAGAAAAATATTTACATGTAGCGCGATTCTGTGTAGTATGTAAAACTCTCTCGCTTTCTCTTTGCATTGTATGCACTGTAAAGATGGAGAGAGAAACTCTCAAACATTTATATTCCTCAATGTTCCTTTAAAGGCCCTTTCACACCAAGGATGATAACTATAGTACAAAGGAATAATATTGTTGGATCACTTTCAGAATGATTTATTTATCCAACAGATGAATGATAACTTTGACAGCCAATCAGAATCCATCCGGCTTTAAAGAACTTAAGCATTGTTTAAAGCAGAAAACTGCAGTGTATGCTTATAATAAACAGAACGTTAGTGTGCGTTGGCATTGATGTCAATACAGATATTGTTATAATTACCTTTATAGCTACCATTCTTGGTGTTAACGGGCCTTAATGCTCACAAATCATGCCTTTTGTGGTCCGTGCTGTTGTTACCCAAGACGTGTCCTGAAATTACCTCAGCACCCATGAGGCACCTATACAGATAGATTTCCTGTGTTTGTGCGGCTGCATGTATTAATGACTGCGGCACTCCATGAAGGCCCCTGACGAGATTAAACCCTGTGAACGGATATCCGACTGGGGAAACCCTGCCAGGCCTTTCCCCTGTCCTGCCTACAAACCAGGGTTACCTGGTTGCATAATCAGCTGATAGAATCCTTTCCCTTTCAACAGGTATATTTCAAATGAAATTTAAGATCATCAACATTCCAGCTGATGTGAAACTCACCGTTTAGTTTAAGAACTCAATAAGACAGAAACCAAAGAATTTCAACCCTCAGCACAGCCAGTGTGGCACGTGTAAAGTTTACCATGACACAAAAGTCAGGAACAGTTTACAAAATAAAACATCATGCCTGGGCAGTGTGTAATAACACTTAAAATCACTCAGAACAGCTGATCATTTACGATCTGGAATTATCCTGGAAGATTCACACAAAAAGAAACTTAAATAGCCGCCAAAGACTAATCCAAGTCTGTCCAGACTGATCCAATTAGATCTGTTCTCTCTAAGACCAGGAATGGATTTAGTGGAATCCGTTAGTAAGGTGCTTACCAGGAAGTAATAAGCAGCTGAATGCTCTTCCCGTGCTTACATCAGCAATAGCCAAATCATGCCAGCAGACATATAGACTCAGGCCTTTTTAGGACATGTCCTGCAACCAAATATGCGTATGTCCTTGCTTTTACCTTGAAATAATCAATTTCAAAATCATTCTGATGTGCACTGCCTTCTAATAAGGCAAACGGCTTCTGTTTTTTCTCCATGCTTCCCACAAACATCTGTTCTGGGAGTATGTAAGTTTGGTGAGTGGGTACAGCTATCCACCATATTTCCACTCATATAACTGTTGGGATGTTCAAAAATATTGACAAAAATACACACAAATACAGCTGCAGATGACATAACTGCAGCATGCTTTAATAATACACAGGATGTTATCATAGATTGGTGTGCATGTTAATATAGTTATAGTTATTGTTCTTAGTGTGAACGGGCGTTAGAACAGGGCTTTACTTTGTAAAGAACCTGAATAGCAGGGGCACGGACTCATTGTTCGCCATCCACATTAATTCCTATAACAATTTCCGTTTTTATTATACGATAAAAAGTCCCTTTGTCTGAGATACATAAAAGAACATATTTTTGCATGCACCTCGCAAGAGTGAAGCAGAAACATTACCAGACAACTAGTAAAAAAAAAAATAATAATAATAATAAAAAAAAAAATAATAATTGCATGACAACAAATCAACTGATTCTCTTTCTCACACAATGCTTGAATCTTTCTAAACAGAAATACAAGATGATTATGAAAACAAACGCATGTTTGTCAGTGACTTTAAATCCTATAGTGTTTGTCAGTCACAAACTTACACGTACAAACACACCTGCAAACTATTAGGTATAAAATGTCGACTTTAAAACATAATTTCTCTGAAAAGTTCAGTAAACAAACAACTCGGCTCATTCAAATCCTAAACTGTATTCAAATGCATAACCAGACAACCATTAGCGGGGATGTGTCCAGTATTTACAACCATTTTTTCTCATGATGTTTTCTCTGGGTGATTGCACACGTCTGCGTTTTGAATTATAATAGCAACATGTCAAAAATGTATTTTATGTTCATTTGTAGACTTGAAATAAGAGAATGGGCATAATGCTGCACTCTGTTTACGGTAACACTATAAAACAGTGTTTATCCACAAGTAACCACATATCATATAAAGAAATCCTACTTAGCCCAGCTGAGAAATAGGTCACACTAAAGTACTAAACAATCTGCAAAGTATGACTAAATTATGCAGCTAGATATCTGTTCAACATATAAAGCAACTGTATCTCTTTATAATACTTAGATTAAACAGCTTGATTCATATAGATTTGTTTTATGATCATATGGCTTTATAATGCCTTCGAATCTTTTAAGTTTTGGTTACCTGGACTTGCAATGGAGGGACAGAAACCTCTCAGGTTTCATTAAAAATCTCAATTTGCGTTTTAAAAATTAATCAGTTTTTTAGGTTTGGAATGACAAGAAGGTGAGTAAATAATGACACAATTTTCCTTACTGGGTGAAATAATCCTTTTTAGGCAGCGTTCACACTAGCACTTTTGGTGCGAGTCCCAGGATAATGTGAACGCTGTTTTCTGAACTCTGGTGCGCACCCGCAAACTGTACCCGAGTCCGCCTCAAATCGGTGGTCTGGGGTGCGGATCATGCGTACTCTCGTACGGTTCGCTTCTGATGTGAATGCAATCATACTAAATCACCGAAGTGAACCGCTATTAATGACATATAAATTGGTCAAACTGTGTATTTATGCGTTTACTCACTCGCTTTCCTAAAAAGTGTGACTGACATGCTGCAACAGAAAGAATTTAGATCTTATTTCTGTTCTTTTTAACCTTTGCATTATGGTCATGACAAATACACAGGTACCATTCCATGTAGACGCTTTGGAAATTAAACACAATTTTCAAAATCCCAAGTACAAAAATCAAGTGAGCAAGCATCCATTCATTTTGCTGTCTTTTGCATAGTCATTATCTAGTAACAGGTGAACAGGTGCCACTCTGATGATGCAAACGTACCGCGGTTCAGAACCAAAAAGACGCAGTATTAACACAAACCAACAGGGCAGTGGAAGGGGGGAGCAATCGAACTCTGGTTCAGACCAGGTAACTAAACCAAGTGTGACAGCACCCTTAGAGTGTTTTATATTAGTGGTAGTAGGAAGAATTTTTTAGTCTGTCTTACATAACTATTAAATGACCAATAACATCAAACATGTATTTATGACAAACATGCATTCCAAGGCGGCATCCTAACTGAACTGTAACATAATAAATGATCGATTAGGAACGAACACTCTACATTAGGCAGCAACACTTTCAGGCAAACAGAGCACTGCGTGCAAAGTTAGGGCACTATGAAATCAGTTTTTATTTTTTCCAAATTCCATTTTATCTATTTTAATTTTTCTTTCTTTCATATTTAATTTTCTAGTTTTAAAGGTTAAATTACAAAATATGAAATCAAAAAGCATGTCTAATTAATTGAAAAAAATAAATAATAATTGAAAACCTACACAATTTAACAGCAATTTATTAAAAGTTTAACAGAAATTAAATTTTTATGGTCCTATGAAATACATTTCATTTTTTTCACCCTAAAATTTAGTTTTACTTTTTAATAAATTCTGTGTTTTCTTTAAATTTTCTGGGTTCCATTTTCATTAAATTTGAATAATCAGCATTTCCAATTAACCAATTTATAAACAATTATTTATGTATTTACTTATATTTTAGAAATACGGTGTTGCATACTTTTTCTGGTAATTTTTTTTCTGGTAAGTATTCCTTAAAAAAAATAATGTTTTAATAATCATTTTTATATAAGAAGTAGCACTCTCACTACACTAAGTAATATATTTCTGTCATAGATTCTTCAAGTTAAACCAAACTTTTATTTTGATGAGTTGCTGTGAAGACCTTTAACTTCTGTTTGTATATGATATGACAATAGTTTTTCTTAAAAGAAACGATAAAATGCTCATGAAGTGACTCTCAGAGCAGCTCTAGAGATTGTGTTCATGTGCTCATGTACTCGTATATTGAGATGGAAGAGGCTGAAAACACAGCTGAGCGTCACGCGCGCTTCATATGCATCTAGTAAACGAAACGGTGTCAAACGTCTCTGTGCCATTTATTCACACAGAGACACGCAGTATTCATATTTATATCGCATTTTAGCAGCTTAATATTCACAGACACTAGTCCATATCCATTCTGATTTAAGTGTACTGACCTACTTTTGATTTATTCTTCTAAAATTTGGCAAATTCCGTGACATTCCGCGGTATACAGCAAATTCCATTTTTCTGACTTGATTCTGTGATTTCATCTGCTTTTTCTGCATTGCACAAATCATAAGGCCCTACGAAGTGCACAACTCGACTCCCAATTGTTTTCAGTAGAGTTTATCATTAGCAAGCAGCTAAGCTAACAAAAGTAATGATAAGCATAAAACTGGTAGGCATAAAAATTACACTGTGCACTGCACATAAATATTGGGTAAAAATATTAATACAAAATAGTGCATTTTAATTAGACTGCATTCTCAGCAAATGATACATGCATTTACAATTTTATTAAACATACAATGCATCTTTATAATTTGTGGTCTCTTAGAAAGCAGGAAAATTATGTTGCCTACCTTTTGGAACAGCCTTTGTGTCAGGTGCATACCTAAGACTGACTAAAAATGTTGGCAGCATCAGATTTTTGCAGTCTGGTAGAAATTATGTTCTTCAAATGCTTCCGTTTCATGGTACTGAAGTCTGAAGCACTTCATGTATTACAGGAATTATTGTGGGAATATCTAAAGCTATAGGCTGGTACAAGCCTATCTGTCATTAATATGGATACATCTGTTATCCAGAGATTCTGAAGACATTATGGATTTGTGGAGGTTTTCAGCCAACAAGCCATAAACGGCATCTAAAAACAGGGCGATGGGATAAAACTAGTTTCAAATTACGCTGTGGCTCAACATTTGCAGCCTCTTCTCGGAACAGAGAGGAGCCATTTGTGCTCCCAGTACTGAAGGAAGCTCAAATATCACATAAATAAAGCATTACTCTTCTTTATATTTTTGGAAGAGAAGGTGGAAAATGGTTCAGACCAGATGATAAACTGCTCAAAGAATCTGGAAAATATAAACTTTGGTGTATTTGTGGTCTTGACACAAGACATTTTGTCTCTCAACACCTTCTGGCTACAACTCAAAGTTCTTTTGAAGCATTGTGCTGCTTGTCGCCTTTTATTATGAGAAGAATGCAATGCAACAAAAACTGGCTTATCAAAAATCAGAAATACTAATTCAGATTAATAAACTAATTAATTAAATCTGCAATTGCACAATCATGTGGATTTCTGTTTAAATAACTCGATTTCGCCTGTGAAAATTTACTGAACAACGATAAATGTGATCACACCTTAATGCTGTAAAATCTCACAGTGAGAGAATACATTTATGTGGGATTTCATATTATCAAAGTAGTAAGTTACACATGGAAATGATGCAAGAAATCAGTCAGAATCACCTTAAGAAATCACCAGCTGAATCGCTTTGACATCATAAGCAAGTCATTGGTATGTCCACATAATTGACCCTGAATGCCTAGGCCACCCTGACAAAGCTTAATAATCCTGTAACACACACCAACAATGCCTCACTTCCCCTCGCAGATTCCATGCTCATTAATTCACAAACAAATACACAATGTAGGCCTCATGTGGAAAACAGCGAGAAATTTGGCACCAGCAGACCGAGGGTCTATAGCAGTGTTTTTGGCCTGGGGGTTTGGCTACTGTTGAACTCAAACCTGGGGTCTAGTGTGGGGGGTCTGGAGTGAGGCCCAGTGTTTTGAGTGAGATCTTAAAGAGTTGAGGCCACAGCCAAGAACCACTTCAGACAGCTGCTTATAACAAGAGGATTACTGACTGGCAGACAGAAAGGCACACACTAATTGCACAAACTTCCATACAGGGACATACACAAAAGATCCAAGACACACACACACACACACACACACACACACACACTCACTCACAGCATGTCTATAGATTCACAACATGAAAAGAACCAGCAGACCACGGACATGAGAGAAGAATAAGACACCATGTGAAATGTTGCCAGCATCATTGCCAGCATCCAAAGGAAGTGCAAAGGCAGCCTGCAAATCTTCAGTTGTACTGGGATAATTGCTGCAGTGCAGAGAAGACAGAAGGGAAGGCAAGACACGACTATAGACATTACTGACATACAGTATGCATAAAAAAAAAAAAAAAACATGCAGTCACAAAATACATGGAAAATGAATGCTTCAAGTATTAATGCATGATGTGTTGGATGCTGAAGGATTACAAATTTAAGAATCTGTTTAAAATATGCTGATCTTATGTTCTGACATAGCATCACATAAAAACTAAGGTGAATTATATTGTATTTAGCATTTAAGGTAAATATGATGTTATCAGACAAATGATTCTCTCAAGCAAAGTTTGTAGCAAGAGGTTCCTGCCAGTTCCTGTTCTCTTATTGTAAGTCAAATGAACCAGACTACTGAGATGTTCACCTTTTGTTTGTAATTGGCTCTTGGTACCTCTGCCCAGTCTTTGAGTAGTTATGATGATTGGATTAGGACTGGTGTAAATGGTGCAGGCTGCTACACCTGAATACTTCATTTGCATGCTTTGTTTGGGGTTGTCACCCAGGTGCTTTGTCTCCAGATCTAAGCACTGCCCCCTAAATGTATATAAACTACAATGTATCACTGCCTTAGTTAGACGACTTTTTGAAGACTGCAGTGCAGAGCAGCGAGTATCTGAATAAAGAAAAACTTCTGCTTCAAGATATCCAAAAACGTCTCCTGGTCTCTAAGAAAAATTTCCAACAATGCACATGCCCCATTTTTGCAGCACACTTTAAGTAAACTCACTCTGAAGCAATTTGAACACCAAAAGAACCTACCACATAAATGCAAGCTGTCAGCTTAACTAAGGCTTTTTACACACACAAACCGAGTTAAACCAATAACATTTAAATTTAATTTTAGATCTAGAGCAGGGGTGTCCAATCATGCTCCTCTAAGACCAACCTCCTGCAGAGTTTAGCTCAACACACTTGCTTGGAGGTTTCTTGTGAGCCTTTAGACTGGTAAGCTTCATTCAGGTGTGTTTAATTAGGGTTAGAGCTAGACTCTGCAGGATAGTGGCCCTGTCCCAAATGGCACACTTCACATGCACTTGCCCTTTTACTGACTTACAATTGCAGCCACGCGTGTCTGTTAGAGATGACGTAATGCGTAATATCATTGCGCCTGCTGCACCCATGGTACGGCAGCAAATTTCCTTGATTATTACGCCAAAATGAGAGTATATCGTCCTAGCCATATCGACCTAGAAAAATCGCAACTTTTCTTTGAACACGATGTAACTACAGAAGAGTGAAGTTTTAAATATGAAAAATTTCGATTTCATTTTTGAGCGGGATGCTAACAGTCTAATTGGAATCAATGATCTATGCTAAAAGTGCTACTGCCAGACCTGGAGATCTGCTGAATGGATTCAAAAATGGTAAAACTCAACCGTTTAACTCTAGGGGAGTTGGAAAATGAGCCTATTTGCAAAAAATGTGGAGTGTTCCTTTAATATCAGCTAGGGCTGCACGATAAATCGAAATGAAATCGCAAAAGCTGCAATTGTCAAGAGTATCTTTCAGTAAAGCACGGTTCTGTGATCAGCAGTAAATCGCCATCCGCATGCCAGAGGGCATTCTCGCGCAGAAACTCCAAATACGCCCGAAGAAAACACCCAGCAAATCACGATCGCTGCAGCTAAATAAACAAAAGATTTATCTGCTTTCATTGATTCAACACGAGTATATAATAATGCAATGCCTTTATCACTGTTTAGAATACTATGAATACTATGCATGCCTTATTCTGTGTAAAAAGCCACATCATCTCACAGAAGGATTTATTTCAAACACTCAACTGACATTATGAAGCGAGTTTGGAGAAAAAAAACATGATGGTATTTTCACATGCTTTCAGATGTAGCAGCATTTCTACAGAGAGCCGTAGTTCACTGAGAAGCTACGCAAACAGCTGTCATTATCGCGAACGATATCTTTCGATTTCATAATCGCACAATTAAATTGTCTGCGATAATGAACGTGATATAGTGTAGCATTTTAGTGAATTACGGCTCTGTGTACTAAATGCTGCTCCATCTGAAAGCACCTGCAAGGTATTTACTATTGATTACATAACCAGCTTCACTGAAAAAAAAAAAATGTGCATGACAATCGCCTTTGATTAATCGTGTAGCCCTAATACCAGCCGTACTGTGGCACAAAAGAAACATGTTGAGCCCATCTGTCTGCCTGATGAGAAATATGCATTTTAAAACACGTTCATATTTTAGAGAATGTAGTTAATATTTTCATCATTAATGATCTCTCATCCACCCACGACTGCAATTAATCAGAATGTATTTTTAATCAGCCAACCTGCGATTATCCACAGTGGCCACAGATATAACCGCAATCTGTGCATCATTAGTGTCTGTTAAGCCAACGAGACCCATAGGGTGTCCCATTCGTCATTTTAGCTTTCAGAAGGGTGCTCGCGAGCACCCCCTTTGTGGCCGCTATGCGCACTTGATGGCAGATTCTACCTGACAAAGCGGCATTTGTCACGAAAGTGCAGACTCTGTGGAAGACAACAAGGGTTTAGGGTGTGATCTGGGACAGGGCCAGAGACCCTCCAGGAACACATTTGGACTGCCTACTCCTAGTTCGACTAGGGCTGCACAATTCATTAAAATTCGGTTGAAATCGCTATTAAATCATCTGGTTTAGAGTGATTATGAAATTGGTCTGCGATTATGAAAGAAGTTATGTGCAGCTTGTCAATGAAGTATGGTTCTGTGATCAGCAGTAAATGCTGCTGAGTTTGAGTCACTAATAACATGCATTTGAAAAAGCATGTTATGAACCTCTTGGCCAACAAAATAACATATTTAATATGTTTTTACTCCAAACTCCCTTGATAATAGAAACTCCCTTCCTGTTTATAGAAAATAGCAACCTGTACATTGTTCATATCTATCTGCAAATTCTGATTACAGTTAATAGCAACTTGTATATATTGTTCATCTATTTATAAATCTCTGATTATAGTCATTAGCAACCTGTATATTATGCTCACAGTAAACCCATCTGTAAATATTACCCATAGTTTCTCCTTGCACATATCCCCTATAAGTGCACTTATAACTTATACCTTATACCTTTATCCTGCACTTACTGCTTATTGCACTCCTGGTTAGACCTAAACTGCATTTCGTTGCCTTGTACTTGTACATGTGTAATGACAATAAAGTTGAATCTAATCTAATCTAATCTAATCTAATAACATCAGTCGAGTGTTTGAAATAAAATCCTTCTGTGAGATGATGTGGCTTCTTACACAGAAGGCACAAAAATATTATTTCACAATTATTATTATATTAAATATTATATTCTAAGCAGTGATAAAGGCTATAGTTGATTGGCATTGATGGATTCTAACACTTTCGTGTTCTGTTCTTCATAGAAATGCATGCTAAAAAGAGGCAAAAAAAGATTGAATGCATCAATATAACTAAATACAAGTTCCAATTCTAAATACAATGTGCGCAGGTTTAACGTTATATTATTCGTTCGGAAAACATGTCAATTTGAATAAATACACCAGAGATTGGAAATGCCAGTCGGGCGAGACTTCCACGGTCAGAAAAACCCAGAACCGTGCTTCACTAAGAAGATGCACATGAAAATAAGAGCTTTTGCCTAATCGCAGTTTAATTTCGATTAATCGTGCAGCCCTACTCCTGACCTAGTACTATTGAATAAAACTGGTCTGCCTCAGTGTCCACCTTTGTGTGGTCTACTCTTCAGTCAATGGTAACCATAAAAACATTAACAACAGAAACTTTTAAATGTCGATTTTTGTTTTGCTTAAGAAATGGAAGCTGAATGTTTTGTATTTCTTGGCCATAAGTAATGACTTTACGCTTTAATATTTGTTTGCACACGTGAGCAGCATATAATCTAAAACAACACGGAGGCTATAGTTTGGGAAAAGCCCAAACAGTACAACGTGTACTAGGGATGCACGATATTGGATTTTTGGCAATATCCGATATGCCAATATTTTTCAATTCATTTTGGCTGACAGCTGATGCCAATACCAATATATTGCCTTTTGTTTGGAAACAACACCAAGTGTCTCCTTTTTTTTTTTTGCTCATGTAAGCTATAGTTTCTGACTTTTAAATCAAAACATACTCATGATTTTATGACATCAATTACCATAACAGTCTAAATGTTATTTTTGCATTTTACTTTAATTTAAAAAAAAAAAAAAAAAAAAAAAAAAATGGGCATTAGGACCCGGGGGAGGCTGCTGCTGCCTCCACTGTATGTGCTATTACTGGTTACTCTATCATAAACCGAATGGCTCATTCTGTATGTGCATTCTCAGATTAAAAGCATCAATCCAAAACAGTGAATCTAATCATCATTTAGGCAAAACTTTGCTTCAAGAATGAGCCACACTGCTGACTTAGATCTAATCTCTAGCACACCCTGAGCACAAGTTATTCTTCTTATCGGCAAGACATATCCGCATAATTTTGCATATCGGACCAATGCCGATATTTACATTTAAAGCCATTATCAGCCGTCTCTGATGTCGGTCAGATAACATCGTGCATCTCTAATTTGTCCAAGTTTATGTAAAATAACAGGTTAACTAATGCAAGTAAGAATCAATTAACTCATCAAAAATGATCTCCTCTGCTGAATCAAGCCACACTTCACATTCTTCTTATGGGGTAAATTCAAGGCTTACTCCTCAACGTGAATTATTCCAAAAAGATAAAAAGTAGATTAACTTGACAAATCTTCTTGTTTTGTTTATGTGGGCGTTTACATGTTCGCATGTCTCATATGGATGATTACTGTATGAATAGGCTGGGCTGGACATAGGTGTGACCACACTACAGATAATAAGCTTAGACGGGAAGCATCTGACATCACGCTGGTTCTTTTGGCTGATATCAGGAAACAACGCAAGACATCACACCGGTGCTCCCGCAACCCAAGAAGTGCAATTTTGTTGCGTTCTATAAGAGCTGTATTTTTGCAAAATATATATGCAACAGCCAAACAGTATAAAGAAACTCTATTGTGACTAATTTGCAGAGTGGTACATCAGATGTACTCTTATTCTGCGTGATGGGAAGGGCAGAACACAGAATGAGTTGAAAAGGGGTGATTCAGGATCACCCAAGCATGCACAACAAATATTAAAGCATAAACTCCTTTATTACTCATGAACAAAAATATGATTTTTTTTTATTTTGTTTGTTTTTCTGTTTCTTAAACTAAACAAAAAAATTAAATAAATAAAATTAATTTCTCTTTATTCAGAAAATCAAATAACCAGAACGTACACAGACCACAAACAATACCAAGTTAATGCAAAGATCAACACTATTAATTATGTCAACAGAACTCATCAATAAATGTAGGCAATTTAAAAGGTTTAAATAAATGAATAAATTAGTATTTTCAACTTTGACAAAAACAGTTAGATATTTCCGAAAATTGTCTTCATTTATATTCCACAGAGGAAAGTTACAGTTTTGGAATGACATGAGGATGAGTAAATGATGACAGAATTTAATTTTTTGGGTTAACTATTTCTCTTAAACACCCTCTTAAACACACAAATGTAGGTTTACAGAGTAACTGGGTTATTTTAATCTTGTTCCTCCATTCTTCACCATGGTATCACTAAATTATTAAAAGTATGCTGAGCAGAGAGGAGGCTGGTTATGATGCATGAACCAGTCCATGGGAAAACTCTCATCAATAAAACAAATTGGGATACATCCACATGTGAGATCTCCACCAATGTTACACAATCCCATCCCAACACACTAAACTCTCCAAAAGCTTTAACTTCCAGAGGAGAAAAAAAAAAAAAAAAAAAAAAAAGTCATCACGATACTGCTTTCCTTTTCAAGAGCTTATGGGTTGCATCAGCCTCCTTTAGGTCTTAAAATGCACCTTCTTTACAGCCTGCCTGGGCTCAGCTTTCACAGGAAGTGCTGAAGAGGCAGAGACATGACTGGTCTGCAGCACAGAAGTACATGGTCGCCACTATTTTCTTGCTTCCAAAGTGACTTTGAGCTGACATTTATCGATCTGAAATGGCTGTTAAGCAGCAATGGCAGTGCAACATTTTCTGATCTGTAAGTATTTGTGTAACAGACATAGGTTGGCCAGATGGGGAATACGCCACAGATCTGTGGTATAAATGTACATGTCAGCAGATCTGAACTACTGATTCAGATGCTGTATAGTCTAAAAGCAACACCTGAGCTTTGACACACTGCAAGATATAATGATGACAAATGTATTACTGCTAACAGTACTCCACTGAGTATGACCTTCACACCGCATTCTTTTAAACGACTGAAGTGCTCACTTCCCCCTCATTTAATGATGAGGAACCAAGGCCACCGCACTTATCATATTTAAAACTTCCTTTAATAAAGCACAGGAATTCAGAGAATTGGACAATAACATTTTCCAGGCATCGGAATCAAAGCATGAGTTGACATCTAGTTGCAGATATGATGCATATGCAAACAAAAATAGAAAGCATTCTACAGCATTTATTAATCCTAGGTAATTTCAGCATTTACTAATGCATTTTTAAAATGTTTGTTAAGATTATTTAATGCACTGTGAACTAACAATTAATGACTTTTTTTTTTAACTAACATCATAAAAGATTAATAAATAGTGTAACAAATGTATTGTTGATTGCACGTTCATGTTAGGTAATACACTAATGTTAACAAATTACACCTGTAAAGGGTTACCAATAAAACTAAAATAAAAAAAAAAACAAAGTTATATATATTTTTTTTATAATACTCCACATTAAATAAATTAACAATAACAATTTCCATGATTTAACAGGCCTGAAAAGAAACACATATTTAAAGGTTTTCTAGATTTGATATTTCATTTTCGTAAATCTATCCAAAAAAAGTTGGTTAATCTGAACTTGCTTATTATATAGGGGAGCGCGGGGCACAAACTAACACGGGGTTAGTTGTAACACACATGGTTTAAATATTTCCACACGATAGCATATCCAAACTTACTGTATTTACTTATATCAACACCATTTAGAGAAAAATGTGCACCAAAATTAAAATATCTTTTGAAGATATCACTGCATATTTTACTTTGCATATTATTTTACCATAGTAAAAGTAAATATCTGGCTAAAGTAAATTTTTCCTCTCAGTTTTTATCATTCATTTAAAATGAAACAAATCTGCTATTATTTTAATCTTCAATCTGTTATTTATCAGTTTAGATAACCAGCAGAAGACACTTATTAGTTTTAAAGTCCAGTTGCGCAGATAAGGAACGTTGTAACACTGCGTTACAATGTTACACCGTTATTATTAAACAATCTATTCTATGACATTAGTGATGTATTGTATGAGTTTTAATGAGAAACCACAAGAAACATGTGACTGACTGACAACTGATGTTTAATGTTCAGAAATAATTATTTCAAGAAATGTAAAGAATTTTGGCTCGTTCATTTGTCTTGTGTTCTATGAGAGCTGTGTGTGGAGCGAGGGGAGTGTTTTTCTGAATGTCTGAATACGTTTCTTCATTTGCGCACATTGTTTTGAACTATACTGTATAGCTGTGTCTTGCAATCAGGGCCGTCCTGAGCATGGTTACAATGTGTTTTCTGGATAGGACAGTGGAGATATGACAGGAAGCAAGTGGGAGAGAGAGAGAGGGGTGGGATCAGGAAAGGCCCACAAGGTGGGATTCAAACTCGGGACACCCGAAGCGCAAATGCACCATATGTCAGCGTGCTGCCCACAAGGCTATCAGTGCCGACATATTTTTACTTCTTAAATAAAGAACATTACTTCATTTGAAAAAGTTAATAGTTTTATTTTATTGATAAAATATTTTAGTTCGTCTTGTATATTTTTTTCCGTGTCACAACGTGCCCTTAACGTGTTACAATGTACCACGTTCACACGTTCGACCAATGATCACATTTCACTTCCATTATTTTGAGGTAACGAAACCCGTATATACTAATTATGAAATAACGCAACATATTTGTAATAGACGTGTGAAATTAATGTGGATAAAACTAAACTCTAGACCCCACATGGATTTACACAAACTGAGAAAGTCAAAAAGTGTTAGGTTGTGCCCCGTGCTCCCCTAATAAATATACATTATACATTTAAAAATAAGAAATACAATAGAACTAGAAATACATTGATTATAGAACTGTATTTTTAAAATACTGTATAATAACAGG
>CM070018.1:15438219-15945719 GCA_036247105.1 Cirrhinus mrigala | reverse complement strand
GTTTATGCGTCTGCATATGCATCTATTAATGAGAATGTACATATGTACACGCATAGATGTGCGTCAAGGGTGTTCTTGTGCCTCTGCGAAAAAAAAGGAGGATGAGAGAATACAGAAATTTTCTGAAATATGAGAATGAGTAGTGTATAATCCACTTAAGTGGCACTGTCCGACAGTCAGCCAGGCCACAAATTGGCCTGAATGAATGGGTCAAACTGGTGGAAATGGACAGGCTAAGTAGAAAGTAAACACACCCACTCAGACATCACCACTTTCGGTCACTTCTCAATTGAAATGAACTGGAAGTGATCTACGAGTGAGGTTTTAGCTCAGTTAAATGAAAGCTGCACTTCCGTGCCTGCAAGCAACATGAGACATGGAGTGTTTATAGAGGATTTGTTGACTAATGGTCCAAACTACCATATTGAAGGTGACTATCAATAATAATAGCCAAACATCAGTTACCAGTAACAAGCCATGTGGGTTATGCTTTTAATACTACATTACTACAGTTATTACTTTTGAAGCAATGTTTTAACTTGATGAGGTTTTAAAAAATAGTGTGAAGTCAAGTTATTATCTCTATTTGTATTGTTGCATTGACAAATGATCTCTTCTGTATCTATATTCATATAGAATCAGATGTGGGCGGAGCTGAAACTAGAAGTGTATCAAAACTAATTTAAGAGCCCATTTTTAAAAAATGTACTGTAAAGTACATTTTTAGCAATTTAAATTTCATAGTTTATAACAGAGATTGATTCTATGTTTTTAAAAGCTTTATTTAGGCTTCATCTGTTACATTTCATAGCTGAACTTAAATCAAATACACATAATTACCAGTGTGTTAACCATATTTGTGACCCTGGACCACAAAATCAGTCAATTTTTATGATTTATACATCATAAAAGCTGAATAAATAAGCATGGTTTGTTAGGATAGGACAATATTTGGCTGAGATACAAGTATTTGAAAATCTGAAATCTGAGGGTGCAAACAAATCTAAATTGCCTTTAAAGTTGTCCAAATGAAGTTCTTAGCGATGCGTTTTACTAATCAAAAATTAAGTTTTGATATATTTACAGTCGGAAATTTACAAAATATCTTCATGGAGCATGATCCTAATATCCTAATGATTTTTGGCATAAAAGAAAAATTTTTAATTTTGACCCATGCAATGTATTTTTGGCTATTGCCACAAATATACCTGTGCTACTTATGACTGGTTTTGTGGAAATTGATGGAAATCTAAAAATGAATAAGTGACAGTATACAACAATAATCAGAGAATACATATTGTCTCAGAACTTTTAAAAAGGTCTTCATCGCAATGACTTATGTACAGTAGGAAACGGCTGAGATTACAGTGATTTACTGTGAAAACAACAAAATTTACAGTTGTACATAGGGAACTGTTGAGATTACAGTGATTTGCTGTGAAAACAAAAAAAAATTGTTTTAAAATTTAATTTGTTTTTTTAGTTATTTTCGAGCCTTAAAAACAATAAAATTTTGTAATTAATTACAAATTAATTTGTTGAGTCAACTTAAAATAATTTGTTACCCTGCTCCCTTAACATTTTAAGTTCAGTCAGCTCAAATAAGTTTAGTCAGCTTGAAATGTTAAGTTGTACTAAGTGACAACTTAGATATTTGAGTTGACAAAACTAAACATTTGGTTTGTTAAAATTAAAAGCTGTGTTTGTTACTCAGCTGCCCTAAAATTTTAAGTTAAATCAGCTCAAATATCTAAGTTGTCACTTTCAACTTTTTTGAGTTGACTGAACTTAAAATTTTAAGGCAGCGGGGTAACAAATTATTTTAAGTTGACTCAACAAATAGTTTTTACAGTGTTTCTGAATAAGATATTTGGCTTTGAGCACATAGCTAACAAAGAGTATGTTAATACAATGCATGCAAAAATATTACAGAATTGATTGTTTGATGATAACGCAAGCTGAATTGCATTCCATACGCGTTTCAGGCAGAAACCGTGCAAACATCAAATGAATTGGAACATGAATTTGCATTGGAATGAAAAAACCAAATGGGACTTTGCCTCCTTTTTCGGAAATCCACTCTACTTCACTGGTGTGTGCATATTTGTGCGTGTGTACATAAAGTAAAACCGACCCAGCATTAGGCCGTGCTATGTAATCACTGAGCAGAGTGAATGGAAGTCGAGATGATGGAGAATGCTCATTACTGATGACCCGGGGGAGATGTTTGGCTGCTGTTTAGGGGTACAGTCGCCAAGTGCGCAACACAGGACAAGATAATGTGTGTGTGTTGGGGGGGGCGGGTGAGTGCGAGAGGAGGAGAAAGTGCTGCTATGCCTCATCAAATCCACACAGACTTATTACAGGCTTAGAGGAAAATGAAATTCTTATTTACTAACACTGTTAGCATGTTACAAGTGGCATCTCTGCAGTGATGTATCAAGCGGAATTGAAAGGAAAGCGCTATTTCACCGTATTCGTCGAAACACTTGGCAGGGAACAAGTTACACGGAGCATAATTATAATTTACTGTGCCACCATGTCTGGTCGTTTAGTGTTTCTCCCATTTCTTTGGGTGTGCCTATGAATAATGAGTCAGATACAGCAGGCCGTAATCAGTCTATGGAATCACATTTAATCTCAAAGTGAATTTTTCTCCCTCTCGAGGTATGTGACGCAGATCTGAGCTCAGGCCCAGAGCTCTACATCACAGACTGGAAAGCATAGCAGAACGATACTGCAGCCATTCATTCAAATCCCACAATAGCCATTAATGATGAAAATAAATCACAGATCTGAGAACAAATACATCCTTTACTGGAGCTTGGCACGCATATAAATGCACATACTCACTAACCGTCCTGCTGTTTTTTCCTGTGGTCTATTCACAGAAGAATTCAAATGAAAATCCATAACTTTTTTTTTGGCCAATGTTTGTTTAGTTTGTAGAGGCATTTAAAGTGCAAGTTAACATTTGCAGACTGACTAAAAGTCAAAGGTCACCAAAAAATGAAAAGTCTGTCATAATTAACTTGCCGTTTCAAACCCGAAAGGTAACAGGATAGTAATACCAGTAAAATTTGACCTTGTGGGGACATTTTTTGGTCTCCATGAGTCTGATCTGTTTGTCACATTACATTTCTTACCTAGACAAGCTTAAAGGGATAGTTTACCCAAAACTGTGATTTACTCACCCTTAAGCCATCCTAGGTGTATATGACTTTCATCTTTCAGACGAATATAATTAGGGTTATATTAAAAATGTCCTGGCTCTTCCAAGCTATTGAACTTTATAAACCGAAATCTCTAGCTCGCGCTAACTGTTGAACGCACAGTTATGGGAGAGTGTTATTCCAGCGAATGATATAAGCTGTAGGTGTAGCGTAAGCTCCGGTAAGAATATGCTAGTCTCGCAAGAACCAAGTTTTGTTTACAGCAAAGGAAAGCCAGTCTCTTGGCTTATATCGAAATCCTCCAACATTTTTCTTTACGAATCCTCGTTTTGCACTTCTAATTCAAATTTGTTTTTTGCTTTCTCCACTGAGCTTCTGCATTCGTCACTTCTCACCGGAGCATACAACTACTGTACTAGCTACGCCTGCGTCATCTGCTACAGATTATGATTCATAAAGTTTTAATATGGATATTTTTATTACATTAATGCACAGCATCGGTTTAGTTTTAAGACTATAATTAAAGGAGAGTTCACTTCCAGAACAAAAATTTACAGATAATTTACTCACCCCCTTGTCATCCAAGATGTTCAAGTCTTTCTTTCTTTAGCTGATAAGAAATTGTTTTTTAGAAATTATTAAATTTTACGATTTCTCTCCATATAGTGGACTTTTATGGTGCCCGCAAGTTTAAACTTCCAAAATGCAGTTTAAATGCAGCTTTAAAGGGCTCGAAACAATCCCAGACGAGGAAGAAGGGTCTTATCTAGTGAAGCGATTGGTCATTTTCGAAACAAATTGACAATTTATATACTTTTTAACCTCAAATGCTCATCTTGTATAGCTCTGCATGAACTCTGTGTATTCCGGTTCAAGACAGTTAGGGTATGTCAAAAAACTCCCATCTCATTTTCTCCTCCAACTTCAAAATCAGCCTACATTGCTGCAGAAGTACAAGTCCAGTGTTTACAAAGTGAACATACAAAGATGATCAAACACACTTTACAAAAAAAGTTAAAACAGCGATGTAGGACGATTGTAGGATCTATTTCGCTAGATAAGACCCTGCTTCCTCACCTGGGACCGTTTAGAGTCCTTTAAAGCTGCATTTAAACTGCATTTTGGAAGTTCAGACTCGTGGGCAACATTGAAGTCCACTATATGGAGAGAAATCCTGAAATGTTTTCCTCAAAAAATAATTTCTTACGACTGAAGAACGAAAAGACGTGAACATTTTGGACAACAAGGGGGTGAGTAAATTATCTAAACATTTTTGTTTTGAACGTTAACTTCTCCTTTAACCCCCCGGAGCTGTGTGGAGTACTTTCATGATGTATTTGTCTAAAAGAAGAAAGTCATATGCACCTTTAGATGGCTTGAGGGTGAATGTACTGTGATTAATGAACTAGGGAAATATGGTGATATCTGTTCATTTAAATGTTTATCCTATTCCCCTTAAATGCTTTGTTTGAGAAGTGCAACATGCCGCTTGGCTTTATTAGTGATTTAAACATTTTGAAGTGTGGCTTAAAGTGAAATGACAGTTCTGTCATTTATTACTCACCCTCATGTCTTTCCAAACCTGTAAGTCCTTCGTTCATCTTCACAACACAAATTGAAATATTTTTGATGAAATCCACAAGCTTTCTGACCCAGCATAGACAATGCAATGACCACGTTCAAGGCCTTGAAAGGTCATTGTTAAAATGGTCCATGTGACATTATTTGTTATCCCTTTAACAAACAACAAGTCCTTAAAGACCCCAACACGTCTACAATTACAAAGATAGCTTGTTATCCAAACGCTGGATAACAAGTTAAAAAACTTATAAGTGAATGTGGAGTTATATATTTTTCTTAACTAAGTCTTTTTTCCTAACTTGCTCCTCCATGAAATGATGCTTTAGTGCTTCATTAAATGAGCTGTCCCTTTAACATGTTGCATGCTTCACAGAACCACCTCCAGCTGACCTCTCGGTTACATTCACACTAATTTGCCTTTATAACAGAAGCTGCATTTTTGTCACTAAAGAAACAAGGTTTTGGCAGCGAAAAGGCGGCATCTTTAATTCTAAGCCGCCTTTTATTGAGTTTGGACTGAGTGTTGGACACTAATAAACAGGATTCAGCAGTGGCCAGCGCTTTGCGTTAATCCCTGCCTGTTCTCTCCTATCTTGCCAGTAATGGCTTTTCTTTTGTAACTGCCTTCAAGGCGTGAATAATGGCAGTGCACAGTGGTGGAAAATGAGAAGGAAAATTCTGAATTGCCGGCTGTGTATAAATGCCTGTTTGTTGGAGTCACCAGGAAAACAATGAGGGTGATTATGGAACTCGTGAAAGTGTTTTAACGTTATTAGACTGAATGAAAGACTCGCCTCACCTGAGAGCACTGTGTTTTTGCTCTTTATATTAACCACTGTTGTAAAAGCGGTGTTTTAGACATAAACCATAAAAGAAGAGGGCGGACTGAAACATGCTTTCAGAGGGTACACAAATAATTTGTGAGAACTGAATCAGTCACAACCAATAAATTAGATATGAATAGAGCTCGGCGTTTATTCTGTTATATGCCCTTTTGATAGCGATGACTATCTAGTGAATCTGGTGCATATTGTCTACTGTTGCTATGGAGACTGCTTTTTCAATCTTTGTCTTTGTGTAAGGGTTTGCACTGTGAGTTCAAGACAGCCCAAAACAGATGATAATATGAAAGCATGCACACATATATGAATGTTATTCTCTCTCTATTGATTTTTGTGACTCTAAGATCCCATTTCCAACAATATGAAATGTTTTAATTATTACTATATACATCCAGTAATAGTATACACCCAATATACACGTACTGTATGGAGGACTTTATTATACAGATTCCCTCAACAAAAGCTTGTAATGAAATAAAACTTATTGTATGTGACCCTGGACCACGAAAACAGGTATATTTGTAGCAAAATCCAACAATACATTGTATGGGTCAAAATTATTGATTATTGATTTTGCCAAAAATTATTAGGATATTAAGTAAAGATCATGTTCCATGAAGATATTTTGTGAATTTCCTACCATAAATATATCAAAACTTAGTTTTTTAGTAATATGTATTGTAAAGAACTTCATTTGGACAACTTTAAAGGTGATATTTCTCAAATAGTTGTATCTCAGACAAATATAAATAATGTCAGTATTTATTCAGCTTTCAGATGATGTATAAATCTAAAAAAAAATAAAAAAATAAATAAAAAAAGACCCTTATGACTGTTGTTTTTTTGGTCCAGGGTCACATATTGTATTATATTATATTATATTATATTATATTATATTATATTATATTGTATTATATACAAGTGGAAGTAATAAACAGTTGTTTTGAATGTTATTTGAGTAAGTCTATCCCAACAATTTGAATACATTAAATAAGTACATACCAGAAATAATGCTAAAAACATCTCAGAGTGCCCAGGTTTCTGTTTTTTTCTAGCTCCGGTCTTGTTCATAACTCATATTTTTGCTATTGACATCTACATCAAGCTGATTTGATCATCCGCAGAGCGATTTTATACTCGACACATACCTACAAATGCAAAACTGACAAATCAATGCTATAGGCGCTGTTCTGACAAATGGTGACAAAGTGTTGCTCTGAAATCATCTTTCACACTTCCAGGCTTAAACATGAATATACAGTTGCTACATCATTTCCAATTTACTTTGAGAAGACTGAAACTGAGAGATTTTCGTCTGCATTGTGTGCTTTGAAAGCAAAGGGGGTTTTATTTACAGAGAAAAGAATGAAGGATAATTTGGATACCCTTAAAGAGTCTCATTTGCATAGCCTGTAATTTGCATATATAATTTCTCATTAAAAGTGACTCAAACTTTTTAGAAGTTGCTGAAATGGCATCTAAACATCAAGTTAACGAAATTAAATTTGCTCCTCGTGGTTTTGTGACAGGCACCATTTCCGTCAACTCGATCCGTACTCCCTACAACGCTCCCGGTGAGAGTGAGATCCTGGACTTGGACGACATACTCTACCTGGGCGGCCTGCCAGAGGACCGTGCCGGTCTGATCTTCCCTACGGAGGTCTGGACTGCGCTCCTAAACTATGGCTATGTGGGCTGCGTGCGAGATCTGTTCATGGACGGCCAGAGCAAGGACATCCGGCGGATAGCGGAGACCCAGCGAGCGGTCGGGGTGAAGCCGTCCTGCTCTAAGGAACCTCCCAAACAGTGTCTAAGCAACCCCTGCCTGAACAGCGGCACCTGCAGAGAGGGCTGGAACCGATATGTCTGTGACTGCTCAGGGACGGGCTATCTGGGACGCTCCTGTGAGAGAGGTGAGTAGCTTTTTTTTGCATGTAGATTCTAGATTTTGGTCTTCCATTGTCACTTCATAATCATTTCCATGATGGCCATGACAACGTCAGCGGTTTTTGACATAAGCTTGCCTTCTATGTTTGCTGTGATGTGCTGGGTAGTTCCACCCATAGTTGAAATCTCATTGGTATAAAATCCAGCTTCACGTACTAGTGGCCACCAAAAGTATTTGAACACTTTAAATGTATAAATTTCAAAGTTTTAGGTAAAATAAAATTTTAAAAGCTTAAAGACGTGATCTGAAAACGCACAGTATGGTGAAGGAACGTTTGCACTACTACTTAAAGGGATAGTACACCCAGAAATGAACATTTTGTCTTTAATTACTCACCTTCATGTCTTTCCAAATCCGTAAGACCTTTGTTCAACTTAAAAATACAAATTTTTGATGAAAACCGAGAGCTTTCTGACCCTGCATAGACAGCAATGCAACTGACACATTGAAGGCCCAGAAAGGTAGTAAGGACATTGTTAAAATAGTCCATGTGACATCAGTGGTTCAGCCGTAATTTTATGAAGCTAACAGAATGCTCGAAGACTGACACAGAAGTGATGAAATTGTTGAATAAATTTGTTATTTTTGTTTTCTTTGCGCATAAAAAGTATTCTCATAGCTTCATAACATTACGGTTGAACTACTGATGTCACATGGACTATTTTAACAATGTCCTTACTACCTTTCTGGGCCTTGAACAAGTCAGTTGCGTTGTTGTCTTTGCAGGGTCAGAAAGCTCTTGGATGTCATCAAAAATAGCTTAATTTGTGTTCCGAAGATGAACAAAGGTTTTATGAGTTTGAAACAACATGAGGGTAAGCAATTAATGACAGAAGTTTTATTTTTGGGTGAACTATCCCTTTAATTTTTCTTGATGTTTTAAACACTTGCAATAGAGTGAGTTTGTTTTTGGTTAATTGCTTCTTTTTTTAACTTAAACTTACTTTTTTTAAGGCAAGACACTCTAGGCAAAACCATTGTTTTCACGCACCTTTGAATTTTGAGATTTTGAGGTATTTTGCTTCTGTAATTTGTCTTCTTTCAGGCTAGTTGAAAAGGAAAAGTAAAGGAAAGTAAAACCATTTAAGTGTTCATTTTATAACATTTGTAGATCTCAATTAGAGTACATATCTGTTTTCTCAAAATCTGAAATCTGCACTTCAGTAGCACTTATATACATTAAACTTTTCACATTTATTCCTATCTATATTCTGAAGGTTTTTACAGAGGGGTTGTTCAGTCACGTATATACATATTTAACACTCCCTAAAAAAAAAGGTGAGAATATTTTTCCCTAGCTGTTGACAGTATTTTCTGATTTATGGAGTGATAAAAAGAGGGGGGAAAAAATCAGCATATCTTTACCCAACATTCAGAATTCCATTCTGGAAATATATGCAAATTAGTGCATATTTAATTAGACAATGTCTCATTTGCATAGTTAAATATAGCATCAGAAAACTTGTCATACAAAACAAATGTCTTGATGTACTGTGATTAATGAACTAGGGGAATATAGTGATATCTGTTAGTTTAAATGTTTATCCCTATTTAGCTTAAATGCTTTGTTTGAGAAGTGCAACATGCCGCTTGGTTGGATTTTTGATTTAAACATTTTGAAGTGTTGCTTAAAACGATCGTTCAACCAAAAATGACAGTTCTGTCATTAATTACTTACCCTCATGTCTTTCCAAACCCGTAAGTCCTTTGTTCATCTTCACAACACAAATTGAGATATCCACTTCCTGAGCAACAGTTCACAAATAATTTACTCACCCCCTTGTCATCCAAGATGTTCATGTCTTTCTGATTATGGTTTTTGAGGAAAGCGTTTCAGGATTTTTCTCTATATAATGGACTTCATTGGTGCCCTGATTTTGAACTTCCAAAATGTACTTTAAATGCAGCTTCAAAGGGCTCTAAACAATCCCAGCCGAGGAAGAAGGGTCTTATCTAGCAAAACGATCGGTCATTTTTTTCGGAAAATAAAAATGTGTATACTTTTTAAGCACAAAAGCTAGTGTAGCACAGGCTCTGGGATGCGCGTTCATGACACTACTTACTATTGAATCACGTCGAAAGGTCACGCGGAGCTACAGACCCAGTGTTTACAAAGCGAACTCGCAAAGACTAAGAAAGTGTAAGTAAGGTGTAAAAGGTACAACAATGTCGGACGATTCTGAAGTTGTAGGAGAAAATAAGATGGAGTTTTTTGCCATTCTCTACCTTTTTGAGCCAGAGTACACAGACGATGAACTTAGGCGTGATTCGTAGTAGTGATGGGAAGTTCGGATCATTTTACCGACTCGGACCTTTGAGTCTTGTTCAGCGAAATGAACAAATCTTTTTTCAAGTCATTTCGTTCGTTTCAGCGAAATCAGCATCATGTGACAACCCCATAAGATGAATGAACGACTCGAAAAGGTGAACTAATTCCAGTACAGAACCTAATAGGATGTTGCGCATGCGCGACTGAACGAATCACTACCCGAGACGACTCGTTCTTCCCGAGTCATCAAAAATGAACAAATTGTTCAAGAACGACCCATCACTAATTCGTAACATCGTGGACACACATCCCAGAGCTTTTGTGCTCAAAAAGTATACAAATTTTTATTTTTTGAAAAAAATGACAGATCGTTTCGCTATATAAGACCCTTCTTCCTCGGCTGAGATCGTTTAGAGCCCTTTGAAGCTGTATTTTGGAAGTTCAAAATTGGGGCACCAATGAACTCCATTATATAGAGAAAAATCCTGAAATGCTTTCCTCAAAAACCATAATTTCTTCACGACTGAAGACAGAAAGACATGAACATCTTGGATGACAAGGGGATGAGTAAATTATTTGTAAATAATTGTTCTGGAAGTGGAGTTCTCCTTTAACGAAGTCCTTACTACCTTTTTGGGCCTTAAAATTGTCAGTTGTGTTGCTGTCTATGCAGAGTCAGAAAGCTCTCGAATTTCATCAAAAACAGGTTTGGAACAACATGATGGTGAGTAATTAATGACAGAATTTTCATTTTTAGGTGAGCTATCCCTTTAAATAGCCGAATGCTTTTTGGAAACAAACATCACGTATGTTCTCATTAGTTGTGATTTTGTCGCTTTGTGCAGTCTTTGTCTTTAGCTAATAATAAGACGAGGTGTTAAAAGAATCACTGCTTCTGTGAAAGATCTGTACACTCATTCTTTCTCTCATGACGTGTAAAGACGTGGCACTCATTCAGAGATATTTTGTCCATTATGTTGCGTAGGGGAGAGCGACATTCACCGCTTTGTCGCCTCGGCCTGAGCATAGAAAAATATCTCCCTTTGTCAGCTCATCCTTGACAGTGAGGAAGAAAGTACAGCCGAGCTGACGTTACTGTTACCGTGGTAATTGTGTTTCTCTTCAGTCCATGTCATCTTCAGAGAGAGCCACTCAAGCATGGATTATGTTTTTGCCTTTTGTCTCCCTCCCTAGCAGAATTTTAATTCTGTTGTTTTTCCAGATGAACAAAGCGGCCGGCGTTCACCCCCTCCCTGCCGAAAAGGGAGTCCACATCCAGCATAGGCGCCTCCGTATATTCATGCCGGCTGGCCTCCGTGAAGTGCTTTAAGCTATAGTGGCTAATTCTTTAATGGAAGTGCATCTCTCCTAAGCTTGTTGCTGTTGTCTGGACACCGATATCGCCCTGCAGCAAAAGCCGCTGCTGTGGGAAAATACAATCAATTATATGCGCATTGTTGAAGCTCTGTGCAGGAATTATGGAAATGATTCGGTCAATTAACCCATCAAAGATGGCTTGCTTTGTCATCGCCTGAGCAAAGTTCACCACAAACAGCCATCAGAAAGAGAATGGTGCAGTCTGGTGCAGTTTTATAGGGTGTTGCCAGCTTCCTCCAGATGCACATTTATAAGATTCCAGTCACAGAAAACAGCTTTTTGTGCAACGCTAGAATGGAGAAATGAAATGAGAGAGACGGGCAGAGAAAGAGACAGAGAGATAAAAAGAGACAGGCGACAGTGTTTATCTTGTCAGCAGCATTACTAATGGAAATGTTTGTTAAAGTTTTTTTAATATATATTTGTCAATGATAATGAAGATGAGATGACAAAGATGCTTAATGGCAATAATTAAACCATTTTAATTAAAACATGCTTAAAATATGATGAGGGAAAGATAACTAAGATATTAAAGCGGTAAATTATTTTCGAAGAAGATGAATGCAGAAAGAACTGGTTGAAATGATCTAATTAGAGAATGTTGAAAGAGCTGAACGGTGATGTGTATGTATATATTTGCACAGATAATGAAGCAAATTGACAGAAAACCTGAGTGCTTGTCAGAATGTGCAAGTCATTGTTGCCATAACACATTACACTTAAGAAATATTCTGAAAAATTTCTAAAGTGGCAAGTTAATAACAGTCTTTAATGCATAAATAGCACAGTAACTGAAAAGTAATGAATACCTTAGAGTACCCTTTTTTTGATCAATCTTTTCTATGATTTGATACGTTTAAATGTTAAAAGTTTATACTTTTTTCAAAATGTACAAACTTTTGTTAATGTTTGATCTACTAAAAATTTCACTTTTTTTTAATAATTATATTACATCATTTTAAATGGTTATATTATAATACTGTATATTTCATAAAATCTAACTAAAATGTGACTACAAATTACTGAAATGTGTGGTCCACTAAAACAAATTAAATTATATTTTTTATATGATTAGATATTTATTCACTGTAGAGTAATTTACTGTAGATTAGATATTTATGTACTGTATATTTCGTTCAGAGTAAATAGGACAAAATTAATGAATATTCAATAAAGAAAAATTGGGAAATTTTTGAGGAGATTTTTTTTTTGTTTGTTTGTTTAAAGTGTGGTATGCTAAAATTATTTTTTTGTTACATTTTATTTTATTATTAAATTATTTAATTTCAAATGATTTTGTGATAATTATGTTATATACTGTATATTTCAGTCAGAGTAAAATACGCGAAATTAATGAAAATTACATGATAGAACTGGCTAAATTGTAAACGATTTTTTTGTTTCATGTGTGGTCTACTTAAACAAATTCTTTGTAATATTATTAGATATAATACATCCAAGTAAAGTAATTTACTGTAGATTAGATATTTGTGTACTTTATATTTTAATCCCAGTGAACTGAATACAATTAATAAATATAAAACAAAGTTTTTTTTAGGATTTTAGTTTGTTTGTTTAAAATGTGGTATACTAAAATTATTGTTTTATTTAAATTTTATTTTATTCTAAAATTATTTAGCTCCAAATGATTAAGTGATAATTTTATGTACTGTATGTTTCAGTCAGAGTAAAATGCAAAATAAATAAATAAATAAATAAAATAATGAATATGACATGACAAAACTGGCAAAAATGTAAAAGATTTTTTTTTTTTTTTGTTTTAATGTGTGGTTTACTAAAACCAGTTAAATTATTTTTTATATGATTTGATATTTATTTACTGTAGAGTAAATTACTGTAGATTAGATATTTATGTACTGTATATTTCAATCAGAGTAAACTGGACAAAATTAATGAATATAAAATTGGAAAAAAATGAGGGATTTTTAGGGGGATTTTAAAAGGATTTTTGTTTGTTTAAAGTGTGGCATACTAAAATTATTGTTTTATTTCAATTTTATTTTATTATAAAATTATTTTTATTTCAAATAATTGTGTGATAATTCTGTTATGTACTGTATATATTTCAGTTAGAGTAAAATGTGTAAAATTAATGAATATGACATGACAAAACTGGCTAAATTGTAAAAGATTTTTTGTCTACTAAAACAAATTAAATGTTTATGTATATATCAGATATATAAATATTAGATATTAGATATTTATTTACTGTAGAGTAATTTACTTTAGATTAGATATGTATGCACTGTATATTTCAATCAGAGTAAATTGGGCAAAATTAATGAATATGAAATGGAAAAAAGGGATTTGTGGGGGAATTTTTAAAGTTTTTTTTGTTTAAAGTGTGGTATACTAAAATTATTGTTTTATTTACATTTTATTTTATTCTAAAAAATTTTAATTTGAAATTATTATTATTAGAGTGATAATTCTGTTATGTGCTATATATTTCAGTCAGAGTAAAATGTGCAAAATTAATGAATATGACATGACAAAACTGGCTAAATTGTAAAAGATCTTTTGTTTAATGTGTGGTCTACTTAAACAAATTAAATGTTTTTTATTATATGATTAGATATTTATTTACTGTAGAGTAACTTACAGTAGATTAGATATTTATGTATATTTCAATCAGAGTAAATTGGACAAAATTAATGAATATGAAATGAAAAAATTGAGGATTTTGAAAGGATTTTTGTTAGTTTAAAATGTGACATACTGCAATTTTTTGTTTTATTTAATTTAATTTATGTTTTATGTTTTATGTTTTATTTAATTTAATTTAATTTAATTTATTTAATGAACACCACTGACACCACTTTTTACTTATCTGACTTTTTTTTTACAGATAAGTAAAAAAAAAAAAATCATGCTGAAAAAGTTCTCGGAGCATGTCATTACGTTCACAGTTGGCCCTACCCAGCTGTGTGAGGTGGAATAAACTCAGTGCATAAATCCATAACCATCCAGCTGCTCTCAGTGCTTGACTTACTTGAACAAAGCATCAAAGGAAAACAAACACCCCAGAATAACATCTGCCCTAATTTCCTGTCATTTCTCCAAAGGGTCCTAATGGGCTCTTACAGTGACTAAACTTAGCGCGTAACCTCTGCTCATCCCTCAGTACCTGATAGTTCTGCAAACAGAGTTTTACCCTACAGCGTTCTTTTTGTTTAGAGAGGCGATAGGATGTGCTACAAGCGGGTTCAAACAGCCGAGCTGTAATAGACTTCACTTTTATTTCCCACAGCCACACCTGCTTGATTGCACGGTTGGCAGGTCGTTCATGTTGATTCCCAAGTCAGTATTTGTTTCATTGCCCCGGCCGGGGCACGCTTTTAGACTTCATGAGGTGTCGTGTTGCGTGCAGAAAAATTGTAACATGCATTTACGGTGAAGGTTCCATCGGCATGCGGGAACTCACCACGAGCGAACCTGAATAATGTATGATGCCTCTGAGCCAACTCATCCTGTTTATCATGATTGTTGAACATACATTTCCCTAATCCCTGTGGCAACCATAGCTCCCGTGCGCTGCAGTATTCGAGCAGGGAGGGCCTGCGGCTCCACCGTGCGATTGCTGACTCTCCGGATGTCACCTAGCGAGCTAAACTCAAAGAACCTCGTGTTTCGGGGAGAGCGTATTTGGATGTAGGCAGATTTGCATGTTTGTGAATGCGAGATGGAGGCGTGGCCTTGTAGTGATTAACAAATACGCTCTGAAATGTTGAGCACTCATTCAGATGATGCAAGTTTGAGTCTGGCTTGTGTCATTTCCTCAAACCGTTCTTCCTTGCCTGCAGCATTTCCAGTTCTTTTTCTATTATCCCTGTCAATTAAATAGGGATAAATTAATAAAAGCTTATTTTGAGGGCTGTCAGTTTACGAAGATTGTAGAGCATGCTATATGTGTGAAAAAGATGAAAATCAAGGTAAATAACACTTGCAAATTAAACATTTTTATTGTGTTAAAAGGTTATTGATAATCAAATTATGTAAAAGAATATTATTTAATTGTTAAACATTTAATTACATTAAATGGTAGATGTGAAATTATTCTAAAAAAAATTTTGAATTTTAGTCATGTCTTTGAATTATTTTTAATTTTAATTTTTCAGTTATCATTAACTAAAACTAAAACCATAAAAATGACATTACTTGAAATAAAACAATAAATTGAAATAAAATGATAAAATAAAATAGAAATAAAGTAAAATAAAATAAAAACATTTTGTTAACTCGTTGCTAAGGTAACATTTCTCATTTTCGTTTAGTGTAAGTACTAAAAGAACTAAAACTAAGAAAACTAAAACCAAAAACTCAAATTTAAACTTAGAAAAAATTATATAAACATATTTAAAAATAAAAAAAGAAATTATTAAAACTTATTAGAACTAAAATTATTTCAACTTGTTTACAAATTAACATTTCTCATTTTTAAGAACTAAACTACAATACATAAACTATAAGTAAACATTTTATATACACTACCAGTCAAACGTTTTTGGTGTTTTTTGTTTTTTGTTTTTTTAAAAAGGCTCTTCTGCTCACTAAGCCTGCATTTATTTGATCCAAAGTACAGCAAGAACGGTAAAATTTAGAAATATTTTTACTAAAATATTAGTAATATTAAAAGAACTATTTTCTATCTGAATATATTTAAAAATGTTTTATTCCTGTAATTTCAAAGCTGAATTTTTAGAATTTTTTTTTATCATTACTCCAGTCACATGATCCTTCAGAAATCATTCTAATATTCTGGTTTGCTGCTCAAAAAACATTTTTTATTATTATTATTTTGAATACAGCTGAGTAGAAATTTTTCAGGTTTCTTTGATGAATAGAAAGTTCAGAGGAACAGCATTTATCTGACATAGAAATCTTTTGTAACATTATAAATGTCTTTAACATCACTTTTGATGAATTTAAAGCATCCTTGCTAAATAAAACTATTCATTTCTATATTAAAAAAATCATAATAAATTATACAGATTCAAGCTTGAATATAGTGTATAATGTTGCAAAAGCTTTTTATTTTAGATAAATGCTGATCTTTGGATCTTTCTATTCATCAAGAATCCTTAAAAAAATGTACTCAACTGTTGAAAATGAAATAAATAAATAAATGTTTCTTGATTTCTGAAGTATCATGTGACAAATGAGAAATGATGCTGAAAATTCTGCTTTGATCACAGGAATAAATTGCATTTTGTAATATATTCAGATAGAAAACAGCTATTTTAAATAGCAAAAATATTTCAAAATGTTACTGTTTTTGCTGTGCTTTGGATCAAATAAATGCAGATTTGGTGAGCAGAAGAGACATTAAAAATGTTACTGTTCAAAAACTTTTGACTGGTAGTGTACATATATACAAAAAAAGTCACAACAAAAATTCCTACAACTAAAATGAAGATATAATAATAATAAAACATTCAAAGTATGAATTAAATGCTAATTAAAAATATCACAAATTACAGAAGTAGCTTATGTTAATAACACTAAAACAAAACTGTGATGAATTATGGTTAGGACGATTAATTGATTGGCATATCACGTAAATTATTCTATTAAATTTTAATAAATTACCAGTATGTATTGTCTGAGATTAAGTAGAAAAAGTGCTTCATGTAAGATTATGTAGGAGCTCAATGGAAAGGGACATACTGTACAGAGACGGATGAGGTATATATTCCTGCGTAACTCTGAGTGTCTCTATTTGCATGTGTTCGGCTGATCCTGCAAATCAGAGGAGCTGGACGGCACAGAGCACTAAATGAAAGTAGCAACAGATGGAGGGGCAGATGGAGAGAGTGACCAGCCATGTACACTCCTTTCTACCTGCGGTCCTCCAGTTCCGTCTCCCTCATTACAGACCAGGAGAGCGGCAGTTTGAGGAGCTTTCGTGACTGCTCAGCGCTTGTTGTGACAAGATTGGCTTCTAATTGAGAGATCTGTGTCATTCAAAAAGATAAAATTAAATCTTCATGGGCGTTCCTACAGCTATACTACTAGAATGTTGCCTTTTTTTCCGTTTTTTGTTATATTTCAGAAAATGTACAGACATTTCATAATATTTCTGTCCTAAACTGTTGGGATTTGTTAGTAGATATATTAAATTAGTCAAAGGCAGTTATTTTAGGTCCACAGGACCCAGAAGTGCCTATATAGTTGAAGAAATATCCTTTCTATCATCTAAATTTGTGGACAGCTGAGCTCCGTGGATCATTCCCTCGATTCTGTCATTTCCCGTCCTCCCTCTGTTCCATCTCCATGCTGTTTTCCTAGCATGTTTCTTCATTTGAAACCTCTGCAGACCTCTGCGAGGCACAGGGAGCGTCGCTTCCATCTTGTCCAGATTGGATGTGATGTGTGGGCTGTCGAGCGGTGCAGATGCCATACTGCTGCGCTCTCCCGCTGTGTGACTGTTTGAGGAGGCAATGAGGGTCTTTCTGAACCACTGGCCATACCTCTCTTTTCATTATCCTCTCCCCTGGCGTGAGACTACTGCACTGGAGATGAGAGGGGGGCTCGTTTGTCAAGCTGTCATTGTTTTGAGGCTGGCTCTTCTCTGGAGCAGGTCTCGGTGGGGAGGGCTAAAGATTGGGGTTTAGGGTTAAAGGCTACAGTGGGAGCTCCAGCTCTGAGTAGGTGGCCATCTGCTTTGTGGTGCATCCTGATGGTTGTTAAAGTCCACATGATATGGTGTTTGAGGTCCCTCAGCTTTTTTGGATTTAACTTGTGTAATGTAGGATGGGACTTGATTTTATCATTTGAGAATTAATTGGATAGATAAAAGTTAAATACCTGAATAGAGCCAATTCAAGTTGGAAACTTGATTGTGGAATTTGAAGGTATATAATTCAGTGGCTTTTTACCATTTACATGTATTATAAAAATGTTAACTTACATTACATTTCTATGCTAATGATTTTAGCAAGTCTGCAATTATTGAACAAAATTGTATACATTATATATATATATCGGAAGCGTTTATTTGATCAAATTTGTACAAGTAAAACCAGAAACCATTAACATTGTGAAATATTATTACGAATTAAATTTTCTGGTTTTGATTATAATATATTTTGAAATTTTATTCTTGCATTGGAAAGCTGACTTTTTAGCAGCCATTACTTCAGTTTTCAGTGTCACATAATCCTGTAGAAAATATTGTAAAATGCTGATATTATTATCAATACTTACTATTTTTGTGGACATTGTGATATTGTACTTTTTTCAGGATTCTTTGGTGAAAAAAACTGCTTTCATTTGAAAAAACTTAATAAAAACTGCAGTATGTAGACATTAAAAAAAGAAAAAAAGAAAATAAATCCTATAACTGAAATAAAAACAGAAAATATAAAATCTAATTCAAAATCATAATTAAATAATAATAATAATAATTAAAAAAAAAAAAAAACTATACTAGTATATCATACTAAAATAACACTGGTATGTTATTAATTATTATTAGGCCAATTTATACATTGGCATTTATACCAGGCCAGTTTATTAAAAAAACAACTTTATTATCATAAAATAAATAAAAATAAATAAAAACTCATTTAGGACTGCAACCCTAATAAAAAAAGTTTAATAAAAATGTACCTAAAATCTAAAAAACTGAACTTACAGTCAGCTAAATAAAAAAATGAAACGACTAAAAAAATAAAAATCAATAAAAAGAGAAAATAAGTGCGATAATTCTGACTAAAACTTTAATTTTGTTCAAATATTTGTTGTTTGTTGTCAATTCTACATGCCACAAAAGTACAAATGCACTGAGCAGCAACATAACCCTTAACAGATGAAAATATATTACTGTTACGACAAAGATAACGCTTTCCTCAGCAGACACTCAATCTAATGTTTATTGTAAAATGAGATTGATCTGAAAAATGATTGCTGTATCAGATGCAGGTAATCACACTCGCCCAGTCTATTTCTCTCTTATAATATCTACTACACATATTACTTGGCTTTTAATACAGTAATACAATACGCTTTTAATGAAGCAGCTCAACGTTTCTTCGTTACTAGTTCTAAAGTGACGTTTTGGAATTAGTAATGGAGGCTTGGGCTCAGCTGTTCAACTGTCAACTTTAGATTTGAATCCGTGGCAGAAGGAAGTAGTTCTGCACAAAAGAGGGCTTTTAAAGACACTCCGTTGTTATTTTGTTTATGTATTTATACGTTCCTGCCGTCAAACTATTGTATAAATGCAATATCACACTCTGCTGAATCACAGCCATATCTCATGTCTACTTGTGTGATATTGCTTATATATGGCATAATTTATAGCATAACCTACATAGATACATCCTACCGTTTGTGGATTGTTTGGTGGACAATACTAGGCAAGGTGTAGAATGGCATGGTATCTGATTAATCAAAGGAATCATCGAGAGAATAATCGATGATCAAAATTATTTTGAACGGTAGTGCACATTGGACAAAAAGAAGCTATGAAACATAAAGCTAACATAATGCATTCTCACAGGCCTCAAAAATTGACTACAGTTGCAGTGACAAGCTGCTGTAAGGTGGAGCTTGTTTGGTAAATCAGTGTTTTGCAAGAGTTGAGACAGCATGACTACGGTACCTTTTTCAATGGCTACATTGTCTCACGCACTCTCCCTTCCTCAGGGGGTGAATGTACATCACTCTGCTGATTAGTATGCATGCTGCCGTAGTTGTGTTCCTGTCTTCGCCTTGTTTTCGGCTGTCTCGCTCTCTCTGTTGTGCTCTCGGGCTCGGCAATGGTGTAACAGAAACAGAGGATGCTGAGACGAGACAGGCTCCAAAATTACAGGAAGAGCGTGTGTCTTTGTGTGTGTGAAGAAGAGGGCAGCCTAATTGGTGATAGCCTGCAGCCTCGTCATCTCCAGAGCTCCCTCACAAGCGAGTGATGTCTCTGTACTGGTTCCATGCCAGATGTTGTCCTCTGGCTGAGAGGCCGGTCTTTGCACAGAGGCAGATGTGTCCGGCCTCCATTATCGTGCTAAATTATCTAGGCGTATACACAGTACCAAGAGCCTCATCGGACCTATTTGGGTTTTTTTTCTGCTTCCTTTCTCTATATTTTTTAACAAAAATCTCATACTCAGCACTTCTGTGGTTCTGTATCACTTTTCCACCAAAATTGTGCTAGCGATCTGCAAACTTCTCTCAGAATTGGCCCTTTTTCTGCCCTGAGAGCAGAACAAAGATACAACTAGAGTACAACTGCGATTTTACACAATATTGTTGACAAGTACAATTTTACACAATATTGTTGACAAGTACCATTTTATACAATATTTGTGAATAATAGCCTGTAATTTTATCGTTACTGTGGTTCTCAAGCAATGTTGTACAGTTCAAGGAAACATTACCTTGGGTAAAATAACAAAGCTTCTGATTTAGAGAGTTGTTTGCTCAAGATTTTATTTATTTATTTATTTTTATTTATTTTTTTTTAGAAAAGAGAGAGCAACTGAAAGTCTTAGTAGTAGTAATCTAATTCCATTTTTTATTAAATATATTATTATTTAATAAAAAAATAAAAAAAAAATGATTAAATATATTAAAATAGAAAACTGTAGTTTTAAATTAATTGTAATATTTTACATCCATTATTACATTATTTTGATTAAAATATTCAAATAAATACATATTCAAATAAATTAACAAACTCCCAATTCCAGGCCATTTTAGGTCTTTATGCCATCACAAGCTGATGATTATTTAGATAATAAAATTCATATTAAAATTCGCCAAATAAATGCAAATTATGTCCGAACAAATACATTTTAAGGAATTTTGATCAAACAAATGCAGCTTTGTTGAGCATTAAAAAAATGAAAATCTCCCACCTATATAATGTTATATTATATTATATTAAATTATATTATATTATATTTAGCGTTGTCAAACAATTAATTGCGATTAATCATATCCAAAACAAAAGTTTTTGTTTACATAACACATATGTGTATACTGTGTGTGTGTGTGTGTGTGTGTGTGTACACACATATATACTGTATGTATATATATGTCTATATATATATGTATACAGTAAATACACACATACAGTATATATTTTGAAATTATTTAGATGTACTTTCGTAATTAATATTATATATACATATTTTTAACATATAAACATAGTATATTTTTGTTAAATATATACATACGTGTTTATATATACATAATAAATATAGAGTGTACACACATTATGTAAACTATTTCACTATTTCATACTTTTGCAAATATTTTTGATAAAGTCAGACAACATTAACCTTTAGAGATTTAATTCCATTATTTTTGGTTGGTCTAATATTATTATGGTTTTAATGAAGTATAAATTGTATATTTTCTTAGCGATAGATGCTATTTACATTAAGTGCAAACAGTGATAGATATTTACTTACACTGTTTTACACTGTAAAAATAGCAGTACTTTCTGCTATGCATACTACTTATTGCAAATAGTGGCACGTATCTACACCTTAGTGTTGTAGTACATTTTAAAACCGTATCCAATGATAACATATAGTGTAAATGATCATTTTTTTCAAAATTATTAAATGGATGCCACCTTATTGGGACAATAAAGCCCTCCCTACACCTACCCCTAACCCTACCCAATACTTTATTTTAAACTTTTCAATTATTTACGTCAATTTTACTGAAAATAAATGCCTTTCTGATGTAAAAGTTAAAAAAAATTTTACAAACAAACAATATAATGGAGTGATTTATGGATCTAGTTTTGTTTCCGATGTACTCCGTCGTGGAATCAGCCTTTATGAGGTGAAAATGTGCAAAACGGTTGGAGATCAGGCATCGACACCCTGTCGGTTGGCGCGTGTGTCTCCTTCTCTCTTTCTGGACTGTATATCTCTGATTGAGCAGCTGGTGAGATTACGCCAATCGCTCTGAGACCTCGACTATCTCCCATTGCAAATGAGATGTCTTGAGATCCGGCCCACTAAATTGAATTGCTCAATAAAATAATTGTGATACGAATAAACAGATTAAAGCAACGGACGGCGGTAAACGGTGCTTCAAAAGCCCCTCAGCAGGAATGCATTATATGGTGTCTTCATAAATACTGCTTTGCAATAAAAAGAACAAATAAAACGTGCTGTATAATGAGTCTTTTTTATGGCATTTATCTTCTGCTTAGACTGAGCAGCTCTGTGCTACCATTGTGAAATGCTGTAGAGAATTTCAGTGTCTGGCTGTAAAACATTTTAGTAACCAGTCATTCATCTGTCGCCATCAACACGCCGGTTTATGATCAGCCACAGAGCTGCTGTCACTGCCTAGCACCCTCCTTTTTATAGTGTTTCCTAAATTCTCTCACCTCTTCTCTCTCTCTCAGATGCCACCATCCTCAGTTATGATGGCAGTAAGTTCATGAAGATCCAGTTGCCAGTAGTGATGCACACAGAAGCAGAGGACGTGTCGCTGCGCTTCCGTTCCCAGCGTGCCTATGGTGTTCTCATGGCAACCACCTCCCGGAACTCAGCAGACACTCTGAGACTGGAGCTGGACGGAGGGCGGGTCCGACTCACTGTCAATCTAGGTACATCAGCCAATTAGAGTGCTCACCTTAATAGTTAACACCACACATACCGAAATCACACAACATAGCATGGAATATTTTGTTTTCAATTCGCAGGCATACAAGTACATTATTTCTTCATCTGTTGTCTATGTTAATGCGTTTTATAATGTAATGTAAATGTTTTCCCTTTTATTATTCAGGTAACACCTACACATTCACTTGGCTATGGGGACATATCTTTGACTGTTAGGCTATTGTTTATATATACAGCTAATTATATATACTCTGGACTATTATATTATGTTTGTTATATTACCGTTCAAAAGTTTGCAAGTCAGTAAGATTAATATTTGTATACATCTAGGATGCATTAAATTGATCAAAGGTGATGGTAAATACAAACATTGTGTCACAGCTACAAAAATATTAAGCAGCACATCTGTTTGTAACATTTATAATAAGAGGAAATGTTTGTTAAGCACCAAATCAATTAGAACAATTTTTGAAGGATGATGTGACACTGAAGCTGCTGCTGTATATTTAGCTTTGCCATCACAGGAATAAATTGCATTTTGAGGTATATAAAAATAGAACAGTTGTTTTAAATTGCAATAATATTTTACAATATTATTTTATTACATTTTGATCAAATAAATGCAGCCTTGTTGAGCATAAGAGACTATTTTCAAAAACAAAAAATGACCAACCTCAAACTTTTGAACGGTATTATATTATATTTTATTATGTTATATTTAGGGGTGCACATAAGTTTATCAGCCTGGTTCTCACAAAAGCACCTGATGATTTTGTTTGGTGCACACACTGTATTATAACTATAAAAAAATAAAATAATTAATAAAAATAGTAGAAGTGGTATTGCACTTTATTTATTTATTTATTTATTTCATAAAATAATTTAAAAAAAGGAATAAAGTGCAATGATATTATTATAATTTAAAATAAAAATTAATATTAAATAAAAATACAGTTATTTTAAAAAAACACATTTTTTTTCTTTTTCTACTCTTTACACTTTTTGTTTTTTACTCTGAATTTTCAACATTTTCAAACCTAAAATTCGCAAGCTTTAATTTTGGTGAGTTGCTGGCAAATGCGTTTCGCCTATATTTATTCTTTAATTTCAAATGGAAATTACACAGTATTACAGTTAGTCAATCTAAAACGATAATTGTGCATTAACAGCTGTCAGCCATGTCAGTATGCAAATAAGTGGTCTAAACTTACACAGCACATTTTTTTCTTTTCTTTTTTTGTCCATGCACACCACTTATGTCCAGCCCTGATTATTATATTATATTATATTATATTATATTATATTATATTATATTATATTATATTATATTATATTATATTATATTATATTATATTATATTATATTTAGCGGTGCACGTAAGTTTATTGGTCTTTTTGGTGATCAGACTGCACATAGTGTGACCCACTAAGTATAACTATAAAAAGAATTAATAATATTAGTATTAATAGTATTATTGCACTATATTTAGTTAATTCTTAAATAAAATAATAAAATAATGAATAAAGTGTAATAATACAATAACATTTTTAATAAAAATGAGTGTTAAAAATACAATAATTTTATAGTGCACTTAAAAAATACAATACTATTATTGACACTTTTTAAACTTTGTTTATCTTTATACGAATTTTCAACATTTTCAAACCTTTAAGTGCAGCCGAGTGAAGTGCGTCAGTGCATGTTTTGCGTTTTGTGTTGCCTGCATTTATGCTTTAATTTTGAACGGAAATCTTACACAATATTACAGTTAGTTGATCTAAAACAGTGATTTTGCATAAACAGCTGCCAAAAATGTCGGTATGCAAATAAGCTGTCTGAACTTTCACAGCGCATTTTTTATTTTGGTCACGCATGCACACCAGCGCACCACTTATGTGCACCCCTGATTATATTATATTAAATAATATTATAGATTTGTTAAAATGTTATATTTATATATGTTTTTGAGAACATGAGTTTTTTCCTCAATTGAGGTTTTGTCCAATTTAGGGGATTCATTCACACAGACACACACACACACACACAGACATGAAACATTTGAAAATCCTTGTGTGTTGAAGAGAAGGATGTAGAACCTTCAACGGCCAGAGTCTGCGGCCAAGCGCTCACTCCCAGATGAGCACGCTGTAGACTTTCCCTACCAGAGAGTGCACAGTCCCTGCCTTGTGCTGATACACAATAGTCCTCCACCTGCATACTATAGACTCCCAGCTAGAGCGTTACACGTGTCAGGAGTACTGACAAGGCATTGTTCCACCCAGTACGTTTCATTTACATTTCCCCAGAAGCCACTACACTTTCCTCCCTGGTTTGCACAGCTTAATATTATACAGTCTTGCTCCTCTCATGAAGCACCACCTCTGCTATTCACGAGTTCAAGCTAGTTCACACTAAGTAAATTTGAGAATCAGTCGTTTAACTGTCCTCCCACATCATGTCAGGTATTTCTCATGCTAAAAAAGTTCCTCTGCTGAAATGTGCAGAACCAAACATTCCCTCGCGAAGATGAATGTCAGCCATTCCCATCTGGCGGTGTGACATACGCTGTGCCATTTAACATGTCTGCTTGCATATAGCATGTCTAGAACCTTCCAGGAGTCCCAGAAGGCTCAAACCTGCACTCCTCCACATACGCAAACAGACACGCACCCACACAAACAACCAATCATTCCTTCTGTCCCGGAGGGTACTGCACTCCCTGTTAGGGTGGACACACGTTGCTCTCTGGCTGTTAGCGGCCACGATTTTCACTGTGGTTGACGACACGCGACGGGCTGCAGCCTCATGGGAAAAAGATAGAGCTGGATTTGTGTAATGCTCTGAATTCCTCTCGGCCCTCCACTCCATCATAGCACACACTGAAGCATGGGACAGCCTGGGCTGTGCACGAGAAATATCGATTCTCCATTCTAGAAGTACACTTTGCAAAAGATAGTAATGGGAAAGGGGGGCCTCCTCCCAGGATTCAAGCAAGGTTTTATATTATACAGTACCAGCCAGAACAAAAGCAGTTGTATTGTGCTGTTCGGTAAGGAGTCTCAGCGGTACTGTACTTTTTAGTGTTTTAAAGACAGTTCACCTTGAGTTTTTTTCTTTTTTTTTTTTTTTTAAGATTTAGGTTTTAGTGTTAAGTCAAATTCCAGTGGGAACATAGGGGTTTGGAAAAGCAGTTAACATCTTGAATCTTAAGTAATGTCAGGGCTCAACAATAAAATGGTAAGTCTGAGAGTTCGGGGCCATTTGACAAGCCAGTTTTACATTCATTGATCTTGTACTTTTGATTTTTATGCCTTGCAAACTTAACCGTTTGGTTTTCATTTATGTAGTCAACATGGTTGTGATAAATTCTTCTGATTTGTCACTAACATAATGATATCTAGTTGGCTAGCACTGAAATTGCAATGATCACTTATGAAAAACTATGAATGCCAGAATTTTATTATTAAAAATACAGTAGCAGCATTTTATGTTTTGTAGATTTAACTTAAATTTACATGAAAAGGCTGTATTATTAACTGATTTAATGTTAATATACCAACCTATTGAAGAAATTGAATCTGTTTAGTGCCTTTATAATACACTGATAACCACCAAAATCAGGAGATAAGGAGAAAGTCACATGATGAACCAAAGCTCATCACAAGCTGAGACGGAAAATGCTAACATATATAAAAAGTGCGTTGCGTCATTCACACAAATGCTAAACACCATCATGTTAAAACACATGAAACTGAAATAATGCAATAAACAAATAATTTAACAACATTAGATGTAACATGCAAGCCTTTCATGTAACTTGCGAGTTTTTCACTGCAAATTATACTTTCTTTTTCACTTCCAAAATCTGTATATTACCGTAAAATTACGACCAATACAGTTTTTCACTGTAAATAGTAAGGAAACTTACCGTTAACGAATTAATAGGTTTTTACTGTAGCATTTTTACAGCAAATTTCAACAGTAGATGGGGTCAATAAATGTAAAATTTCTCAAGAGCAATTTCTGAAGGCGACACAAAGATGTTTTGCCTTGATTAAAGCCAAATCGCCCTAATATGGGGATTTTTGTACTTACTTGGCGTTTTGGTGCACTGAAAAATTATCTTATATCCGTTTTTCTTTTCTCTGTGAATTTATCTGGCCAACCACAAAGCAATAGTTGTTTAAATATGAGTTAGTTTCATAGGTTCACCATGCAGTCGTATTATAATTATTCTATTATCTTGCATCCTCCACATAGTATTTTACATTTCATCTAGGACAGAGGACATCTCTCACATATTCAACTGCAGCAAGCTTCACACATAGGCTTATCGTAGTGCTAGTTGTAATGGGTGACTTAAGTTACTGTCCAACAAACTACCAGCTACCAAACAAGCTAACATTATAGTTGTTAACATAGCAGACTCATGGAAAAATACATCGGCTATCATCATCTTTTTTTTTTTTTTGTTATGACCAGTGTTGGACATGTTAAAAGTAATAGTTACTACAGTAGTTACTTCTCACAAATAGTAACTGAGTTGCATAATTATAAAAGTAACTAATTACCAGGGAAAGTAACTATTGTGTAACTTTAAAAAAAAAAAAAGGTTAAAATATGTCAAATAACTTGGATTTCCTCATATGTTAAATGAACGAAATGAACACTAAATAGAATAAATTATTATTATTATAAAACATTGTACACTAATCTACACTATTTTAATGTTGCTGTGGGACAGTGTAAGAGACCCCTATCAAATTCAATAAATTATTGTAAATATTATCAACCCTCTACGGACACCTTGGCAGTAAAAACTTTAGTAATTTAAATTTAATTAATTAGAATAACCATGCATGAATGCAATTTTGTCATGCTCACTGAACGTAGGACTGGTGGTGGTGCTTAAGATATTGTTTGTCATTTAGTGCTTCTGTAAAAAAGGGAAAATAATACTGATAAAACCAAAAAATAATACTAATAAGATAAACTACTATGAATTCTACTACTAATAACAATATAAAATGCACTAAGATTTAATGAGCTGTCGGGTTCATGAATATTAATCACGTTGTCTGCGTTCATTTGAACTGATTTGCTGAAATTAAAACTGGGATGATTCTATAAGTGAACGCCAGCCAATGAGATTTGCTGTTTGCAGATTAGTACCACCTACTATCGGAGAAACCAGCAGTTCTTAAAAGCTGAAAAATTCTAAAGGAACTCAGGAAAATACAACAAAGAATATTGTTTACGTGTGTGTGAGACAAAGCGACAGCTAGTCGTGTGCCTTCACACTAGAGTTTACAGTTCGTCAAATACAGGTACACTGCACATCCATTCAGATGAACTGAAAAATAAAATTCTAATAATATTATAAGAAACTATAGTAATGCCACATTTTATTGTCAGTAATGGTAATGGGGGAAACAGTAATTCGTTTGATTACTCGTTACTGAAAAAAATAACAGCATTAGTAATGCCGTTATTCCTATCACTGGTTATGAATAATTTATTAATGACTGAGCATCATCTGTATTAAAGAGAAAAGAATCACTTTATCCAGTGTATAAGTGAATAAAATAACCTACTTACTGGCATTTCACAACTACTGAAGAACTTTGTTCTCTCCCACCGGACTTATGTGTGTAGGTGAGGTAAAGTGGGAAAGCAGGCATTGGACCAAATTACTAAGGCAAGGGAGGGGGGACTCAAAAGGTTTCGAAACTTAAAATGCATATTTTTTGTCCCCTTTGTATTATTTTACTACTTACACAACTATTTTAAGTATATATATGTGGTTTTAATTATATTTTTAAGGGGGGGGGGGGGCATTCCCACAAACTCCCACAAACTCCCACAAACTCCCACCAACTCCCACCTATGGGCAGGCCAAGTATAAACAACTAAAGAAAAACCTTATTGTTGAGCCCTGAAGAGAATTTATTTAAAGGCGGTATTAGTAGCATTAATAACGATCGTGTCAGTATACTATCTTTAGGGAAATTACTGAAAGATATGCACTTTTTTTCATGCACACACACACACAAACCTCACCCATACTGGCTTTCCTTGAAGCTTCACTGTGAGAGCCTACTCTAAAAGTATTATTCCTATGTTTATTCATGCACATGGGGTTCTTCTCGCATGCAAGCAGGAAAAGTGAACCTCAAGTCAAGGGCTGTGAGTTTTTGGAGTGTTTTTATCTACAGGAGCATTCTGAATTCAGCTCTTCTCCCAGGAGGCTAAGGCTTACCGTGGACACGCTCTGGTGCTCTGCTGCGACATGTCCATAAACACAAGTTTTTCCTCTCTCCCTCCTATCTTGCGCCCTTTTTCCTATTTCCAAATTCTTCAATTCGTTAATTCTTCTGTTTTTGCTCATTAAAGGGAAATGGTTTTAAAAGACGTGCATATGAGAGCATCAGCAGCGCCATTGGCGAGGACAGGCTGTTTCGCTGGCGAGATTCTCTCTCTTTTCTGCTTCCTGCGCTGCGTTCTGAGCTAAAGCAGAGAGCAAATTAATCAATTACCTCTGAATATTCAGTAGTCCCGAGACTAGTATGGAACTGGGTATAATCACATTTCAATACATGCCAAATTTCCCTAATTCTAAATATATTATGGCACAGTGCAGGCATGAATATTCATTAGCGCAGACAGCGAGTCTGTATCCGCTCCACCTGGGGTTCATTATCAGCACGCAGGAGGTAGAAAAGAAAGAGCGCCTATCTGGTCAGCGAAACAGCGGCTCTTCGCTCCACCTGGTTTGCGTGTCCGTCCCCAGTTTGTGGGCGATGTGTTGTAATGGATGTCTGCAGTCATAACCTTGAAGGCTGAATTTACATCTTGTCTGTTCTCCCCCATCTAGACTGTATCAGGATAAACTGTACTACCAGTAAGTGACTTATCCCCTCTCTTCCTCTTCTCTCTGCCTCTATGATACTGAACCAAAGCGCCCTCTGTGTGTGTGTACTGTTCATTTGTATGTATGTGCGTGCGCGTGTATGCTTTCAGAAGTGTAAAACATTGCGGTTACGAGGCCTCTGTTTTGCGGCCAGCAGAGCTTTGAGCGGTGTTTCCAAAGTGCGAGCAAGCTGTCAGGTACAGGCTAGTTTTCGCCTGTGGGCTGCAGGAGCCTTCGGGCTCCCTGGCAGCCATTTTCTAGGAATGTGAGAAATGGAGCTGACTGGAATGAGAGGGGAGGCGATTAAGTTTCTCACTCACAGATCACACTCCAGCTCACGCCGTTTCCAATAACCCTCGCAAAGATCATTTCCTCAGAGAGCCTCTCCTGAAATCCCTCCTCAGCCCTGAACTTGACAGCCAATGACTGCCTCTTATTTTCCTTCCCTCGTCTTTTTGTTGCTTCCTGCATGGTCACCGCAGAAAGAAAGACCATTAAGATGTGTGTCATTTTTACTCACCGTTGTGTTGTTACACATCTATATGAAGTTATTTCTTCCTTGGAACAAAAGATTAGATATTAGAATCATCACCAGGTCTTTTCCATACAGCGACATACATAGAGCGCAGCTGTTACACTCCAAAAAAAAGTAGTCCATATGGCGCCTGTTTTATTTCAGCTCTTCTGAAGTCAATATTATTATACAATATTATATTTAAATTAAATGATTCACTGACAATCTTCCTCTCCATGGCTGTTAAGTGGAGAACAGCCATGACTGGATCATTGAATCAAATGTGATTCATTAACGAATCAAACTGCTTTAAAAGAGCCAGTTGTGCGCTGATTCAGTTTACTGACTCAATGATCTTGTCTTGTTTTTTTTTTTTTCTTAACACATTGCTTAATAATTGTTTGTTAAAATAATTATGTATGTCATATTTAAACTGTTTATGGCATAACATTTTTATAGTGTACTATGGTATAAACATTTATGACCACAAAATCAGTCATTTAATTGAATTTATACAACATCTAAAGCTGAATAAATAAGCTTTCCATTGATGTGTGGTTTGTTGGGATAGGACAATATTTGGCTGAAATACAACAATTTCAATATCTGAAATCTGAGGGTGCCAAAAAATCTAAATATTGAGAAAATCGCCTTTAAAGTTTAAAGTAGCAATGCATTTTACTAATCAAAAACTAAGTTTTGATATATTTACAAGAGGAGATTTACCAAATATCTTCATACAACATGATCTTAATGTCCTAATGATTTAGATTATTTTCATCCATACAATGTATTTTTGGCTATTGCTACTTATGACTGTTTTTGTGGTCCAGGGTCACATTTATTTTCCTGTCTTTTCGCATTTGTTATTTACTGAAAAATAAGAGCGTACAAAGTTAATTATGGCAGATTTCTACCAAATCCTTTTAACAGCAAGTAGGCAGGCTTCATGCTTAGGAAGGTACTGGAAGAAAAAAAAAAGAGATGTGATCAGACAGATAGGTATTCTCCATCTCTGCAGGCTTTGCCAATCTATTTTTTCCTTCTTTTTTTAATTTGAGAGCTCCAGCCTTCCCTGGCATTGATTCTCCAAAAGCCTCAGGGTAATTAATGGCAGTCTCTAAAGGCTCTTTCAAAGGAGTCTTTGTTTGTTTTTGTGTTTGCTTGTTTCCGGTACGTATCTCTTTGAGTGACTCATCATAGAATGTTATGTCCCCAAACTGCCATTGCTCATTCACATTCAAAGAATGAGCGTAATGATCAGCTCTCTCATCATCAAACTAATATGGATCTGCGTCCAAATTTGGCCTTTAGAAATAATAGCTTTGTACTGCTGCATAGTAACAAAAGCAAATTTGTTAATTCACAAAAGCGAGTTTCTTATCCAATCAAGAGCATCCAGACATTTCAAGGATTTTACTATGCTTTGTCTCTCGGTCTCACTAAGTATATTTTGTTTGTGCGTCTTCATTGGCTTTCGCAAGCGTGTTATTGTTTTGTTATTTCATTGCGACCCTGAGCTCAGTATATTGGCTAATTTGACAATAAGGCAGTCATCTGTGTTAACCTGAATGCCAAAGATAACAAAGCACCTGAGCTTCCTCGAGGGGCTTTGCCACATCCTTTCGTCTACTCCCCTCTGCATAATGGGAGCACAACACACTCTCAGACACAGTAGTCTTACAAACAGGCCAGTGACAAATTAGGGTGCACGTTAGAAGATTTTTCGCCACGATTTTGCTGTCTGAGACAGTTTTAAAGACCGTAAAATATTTCTTTTCTATTTCTGTCGTCGCAGGGCAAATTCAGCAGTCTTGAATCTCTTAGTGTGACATGCTCATCCTCAAATAAGGATGTCAGACCGGACACAGACTGTCCAGTCAATGATGTATATCGTAAAATCTGTTGATGCCACACAATCTGTCTCGGCTTTTCTCACTTGGCTCATATCATATAATCTGACAAACTGCATTCATAGCTACAAAGCATTCACATGCACTCAATTTCAGTTCATTTTTGGTGTCTGTGAAAATGTGCATAATGCAGTTGTAGCTTGAATTCATCTAGCATGTACTCTGCCATTCAGAAGTTTATTTATAAGAATTTTTTCAAAATATAGTAAAAGAGAAGTGAAATGGTATAACAATCTGTTTTAATATATATTTAATATGTACTTTATTCCTGTGATGGCAAAGCTGAATTTTCAGCAGCCATTATTAAATCATTCTAACATGCTGATTTGGAACTCAAGAAACATTTCCTCGTATTCAGTATTCAATACTCAATACTCAAAGCCCATTGTACAGTTTAATATTTTCATGTAAACTCTGATACTTTTTTCTTTAGAATTCTTTAATGAAAAGAAATGTTTAAATAATTACAAATTGAATTTTTTGATCACTTTAATGCATCCTTGCTGAATAAAAGCATTCTTTTTTTAATCTTACTTGACCCCAAGCTTTTAAAGAGCAACTTACACGCAGGAAACAGTCTACAATTGGCCTCAGCAATCTGCTCTTGCTCTGAGAGACAGAGGTGACTCACAGTGTGTATTTAATCCTTCAAATATTTGATTACGCATTGTGTCATGTATGCTTAGACAGATAAAGACTGTAGCTCGACTACGCAATAACCTGCTCTAGCTCAATTATAACTATGAATGTAAATGTACTTACACAGAGATGTACTGCACATAGAGAAATTCACACAGGATAAATTAAAAATGCCTAAAGCATAACATACTTGAACAGAGTTTATATAGGCGCTTTTATAGGCGCATTAATACATTTAAGATACATTTAAGCCAGCCCAAAATTATCTGATTGGCCTGTATTTTTGAAACTGACATTGATTGCTAAGCTTCATATCAAATGTTTAAGTATATTTTCCAAAAACAGAACAGGTGAAATGCAAAAGCGCATCAACATGTCCCCTAACAGCAAATCTCATGAACAAACTCCAGTCTGATTATTTAATAACACCTTGCACTCGATCTCCACAGAAACGTGTTTACCGATGACAAGTGGAAGGCATTTCGATGCATTCAGAACATCCTTTACCAGAATCAAGAGATTCATGTGAATTCAAAAGGACCTCATTTCTCTGAAACAACCTACTCTATAAATATGCAGCAGCGATGCCATTTACTGAAGCGGCCGTGTTCATAAATATGCAGTGGCGATGCTCCTGTTTCATTTGTGATGCAGATAGAACGGCGGACGGGGTGAAAAGCGATGCTAGCCCTCCAAGCCTGAGCAGGCCACACCGCTATTTGTGTTTTGTTTGTTCGTCTGCATTTGCTGATCCTTACATGGTGTGGTTGGCTGTATAAGTCTGACACATTGTGAGATTGTCCTTTGAGGATAGTATTAAAAGGCCGTTTACTTATTCAGGTCCCACAGTCGCAGCTTTAACCTGCCCTAATTTCTGAGTGATGGAGCAGATGGTCACATCATGATGCCCCCTGTTCCATCACAGCCTCTGTATCCCAGTTTTCTGTGGTGACGTTCAAATCTGGGCAGGAGGGCTGACTTTGTTTGAACCACTGGGCATCGGACCCGGAACCTTTTATCCCACATGATTGGCTCTTTAAATGATTTGTTTCTTCCTAATGAAGACCCAATTTTGTCTCCAAATGCAAGCCATCAGGGGTCCCAGGGGTTCGGGGAGATGCTCTGTCCTCTCAACAACTCAGCGGTCTGCACAGCATCATTTGTGTACTAAATGTATGTGCTTTTACCCCGATGGGATTACATTCTGGTGATGTTAAATAAAGTTACCAGAACATTCTCACCTGCGTCTATTCCTTAGAGGGAAACGGTTGCAGTGGGAACAGTTGAAATGGGCCCAAGCCATCAAGCGCTCACCTCCACGAAGCGCAGAGTCTTGCTGATTGCGCTGAGTGTTTTGGCATTGAAGAAGCAAAACAGCTCTAGCTTGACAATGTGCGAAACACAAAGTTGCCGGGAGCTGTCAGGATCCTCCACATCTCCCTCACAGTTAGGAATCTACCCACACAGTAAGGAGTCTTGAGAGATAATTATACACAACTACATATGAACACAGAGGAAGTTGGAAAAGGTGTGAGTGGTCCCATGAAAACCACAGGAATCAATTCCGCATCGATAGTGAAGACGGAAGCTCGGATGTTTCTGAAGAGTGGTTTGTCACCTGCCGATACAGTCGGGTACAAGGTCTTATAAACAATTCAGTAATGGAAAAGTTTCGCACAGGAGTCCCCTGCTGAGAGTTTACCTTTTAACACAACACGCAGAAAACGAGTCTGACTCTGCGATGTGTTGCTTGTTTACATTCTGTTATTTCAATTTACAAGTCGCCCAAGAAGCGAATTGAGTAAGGTGTTTTTCAGAACTATTATAAAACCCTTATGTCATTCATTTTGTTGCGTTTATTGCATTTTCTTCCACTGAGGGACTGAAAGAGAAAAACTCAGTTTGATATATGTGTGCTTCAGAAACTGAGTGGCCCCCTGGTGAAAAAAAAACAGCATATGCTGGTAGGTATGTTTTGATGCTGGGATGCTGGTAGGTATGTTTTGATGCTGGTTTAAGCTGGTCCTTTGCTGGTTTATGCTAGTCATGTTGCTGGTCAAGGACCAGCATAAACCAGCAAAGGACCAGTTTAAACAAGCAAAGGACCACCCTAAACTAGCATCAAAACATACCTAACCAGCATCCCAGCATCAAAACATACCTACCAGCATATGCTGGTTTTTTCACCAGGGGGGTCAGTAGAATATTTTTATTTTATTTATTTATTTTTTTTGAAAGAAATTAATACTTTTATCCAGCAAGGATGCATTCAACTGATCAAAAGTGACTGTAAAGGCATTTATGATGTTATAAAACATTTCTATTTCATGTAAATGCTGTTCATCAAGGAATAGGCCCACTGAAAAAAAAATAAAAATAAAAAAAAATGCTGTTTTCAGCATTAATAATAAGAAGAAATGTTTACTAAGGACCAAATCAGCATATTGGAATGATTTCTGAAGGATCAATAAAGACGAGTAGCTAATAGTTGTTGAAAACTGAGCTTTGGCCACCACATTTTAAAAAAGTATCACAGTGGAAAACAGTTATTTTAAATTGTCATAATATTTCATAATGTTTTTACTGTATTCTTGGTCAAATAAATGCAGCCTCAATGAGGCTTTCTTCAAAATCACTGATAAATCTCAGCATTTGAACATTGGAAACGGCATTGATGGCAGCCATTTTGTTTTTTTCTTAGCAAAAGCTTCTACGGTCATGTCTTTTCTTGTTCTGTTCTGTTATCCTTTCTAAAAATCATTCTTTTTATTTGTTTGAGTTTGTTTTGTCAAGTCATTCATTTTCCGCCCCACTCAGGAAGTGAAAAGAAGGCCTGTCTTTTTTTGGTAACTTAAGGCATCAGAAACAGGCCGTGGATGGTGGCCATTTTGTTTTTTCTAGCACATGTGGGCGTTCATAGATTTTTAAGTCAATTCAACCTTCAAAATGCATGAGCTTTTTGTGGTGATATCTGGCTTGTTGCATCTTTTTCCGTGCGAGCGTTGTTGTGCTCAAGGACACGGCTTCTAATTGTCTGAACGTATGACAAAAAGACAGAATCAGGGATTCTGAGCTAAAGGAGATGTTTTATTTAAGCACCCGTGGAGAAACAGAAGCAGGGGCTTTACATGTTTGAACAGCCTGCTATTGTGCAGTCTCATCTCTCTCTTTTTGTATCCTCATTAATTATCTGTGTCAGCCATAGCTACTCCTGTCATTGGTGCGTGTGTGTGTGTTTATGAGCGTTGTTCCTCTTCTGACACGAAGAACAAGCCGTTGCCAATTAGGGACTCTGCCTCCCCCAGGGTGACAGTGTGTTCAACTAAGAGAGTGCTGTCACATCAGCTCATGGGTTGTTAATATGGTCTGAGTGTCAGCAGGATGAAAGATGTATATTTAGAATCTAGTGGGGTCACTATACGCTCATGGCTAAATCAGGCTATAGGTTGAGAGCGGCATTTTGGCTGGTTAGAGGTTGGCACTTCAGGGATCCATATTTTCACCTTGGGTCTCTGACATTTACAGTTGCACCATCGAAATGGTTCGCCTGCTCGGATTTTGATGACCTTTAAATTATTTTCTATAAAAACTGCTTCATACGACAGAATGAAATGTGAGGCGTATTAGTTTAAGGTTGTAGTTTTATGTTGTGGTTATTTATTATGCCGTGATATGAAAGTTAATGTTTTAACCTGCTGTGCTCTGTTAATAAACAGAAAGACTGCCTGTTTCTTCCAGTTTGAATTATAATTTCACCCAGCAGTACCCTTTTTTTCCAGTAACCATAATTCCTAATATATTAAATCCCTCACACACGGAGGGTTACAGAAAAAAGTACAGGACACAGGCAATACCAGTATCAGAAAATAGTTTTATTATAAAGGGGATGGTCAATAACTGCCTCACATTTTTATTATATTCTTGTATTTATTTTTTTATTCAAATTAGGGCTGTCAAACGATTAATCGCGATTAATCACATACAAAATAAAAGTTTGAGTTTGCCTAATATATGTGTGTGTAATTATTATGTATATATAAATACACACAAATTAATGTAGATATTTAAGAGAAATATGTAATTTATGTACAAAATATTTTTATTTATATATAATATAAATTATATAAAAATTATAATAAATACATAAGCTTGTAAATATTTCTTAATAATATACATAAATGTGTTATAGATAATAAGTATACATAGTACACACTTATATATTTATACTTATTTTATTTTGTATGCGATTAATCGCGATTAATTGTATGACAGCCCTATTTAAATTATTTATATTTTGTGCACATTTGAAATTTCTACAGCATTTTTATCACTTTCGGCAGCATATTTCGTTATATATATATTTTTTTTTTTAGTTTTTCCTTTATGCTTACATTTATTTTATATATGTGACCCTGGACCACAAAACCAGTCATAAGGGTCTGTTTTATGGGCTGAGATACGACTATTTGAAAATCTGGAATCTGAGGGTGCAAAGAAAATATAAATATTGAATTATTGAAAATTTCGCCACTTTGGAATTATAAGGTTCTATCCGCATTCTGAGCACTTTCAAGATACTAAGCTTCAAAGTTTTTGCATTCCATAGACTTCTGTAGATAGAACCCTTTTTGTTTTCTAAAAAAAAAAAAAAAGAAAAGGGCCCAAAATGTACACAGCTTACAAAAGAAATACCACATAATATAAATAAGTTGCACCGAATAAGAATATGTGACTAGCTAAATTTTGACAAAAATGTCAGATAGAATCTTAGAATTCCAAGGTGGCGATTTGTCCAAATGAAGTTCTTAGCAATGCGTATTACTAATCAAAGAGTAACATTTGATATATTTATGTTAGGAAATTTACTAAATATCTTAATGGAACATGATCTTTACTTAATATCCTAATGATTTTTGGCATAAAATGAAAAATCGATAAATTTGACCCATACAATGGATAATTTTGACCCATACTATTTTTGGCTATTGCTACAAATATACCAGTGCTATTTAAGACTGGTTTTGTGGTCCAGGGTCACATATTAGTAATTGTCCCTCACAATTCTCTATGCTATTTTTATTTCTCGATGCTATTCACATTTGACAGGATTTTAGCCCTGGCTAATTACAATACATAGTAAAAAATAGAAAATTTGAACTGTAACACATCCAAATTTTAAATATGCCAGTTGATCAAAGAGTTTGTAAAACGCCTTTAGCATTGCTGATTAGTCAGTCCCAGTAGAGCTGAATTACTGTGTCCTCAATACGAAACTCGTCCTGCCTCAAAATGGCTGCCTGCACTTGTTTCACATGGGTATCGTTCTCAGCTGGATGAGCTAGATATGAATATATCTCATCTCTCCTGGTCGAGACGAGCATGCGTGTGTGCGCGCGCGTCTGGTCTGTGTTCTCCTGCTAGCCCTGTCCTGTCAGAGCGCTCTAGCCAGCCCCTGCCCGCCTCTGTCTTATTTAACTCTGCCCTCTCTCTCCACCCTGGGAGATGAGAATCAAAGTGACCGGACACACGCAACCATCTGCCCCAGTTCCATGGCAACGAGCTGCCCTCCCAGACAGAGAGAGAGGCTTTTTGTCTTTGCTGCTTGTGAGTTTGTCTGAACACGACTTCCTAATAAAGGCATAGCAGCCCTGGACCTTTAGCTGTCTCTCCAGCTGTCCAATCACACGCTGTCACCTTTTCACATACATCCTTTTGCAGCGATGGTCAGAGGCCTAAAAAAAGCACATGTCATGTCTTGTATATCGCCGGAGGCTTAACGGGTACTGCCCCTTAGTGTTACCTCAGTGGTGGCTTTTTCCTTTTCTTAGATCTGCAAAGATTCCTTTGGGGGGCGCTGCTGCGCAGTCTGAAACCTTACGTGCTGCTGCTTTTCTTTCCTTCAGAGCTGGCTCATGGCCGGCCGATCTGGATTCATAGTAATTGAGAGCAGGGAGGGATAGAAAATCGATTGGGAGCCTGGCAGTTCTTTAATGGCAACTCTTTTTACCTGTTATCAAGTGAGATGGGCTGCAGGGGCCCCTGACAATGACACGCTGCCCTCTTAGCAGCAGTTTGACTGATTAGGAGAGACAACGACGTGTCAAAGAGAGGCAGAGCGGCTGAAATCACAAAGCCTGCAGGCTGCTCTTCGCGCGCTCTGATCATCTAGTGGAAGCTCGATTGGAGCCCGGAGGTCCGGGGGCCCCGTCGAACTCGCCGCACGCACACGCGGGATAAGGGGAGGCTCTACAGGCGAGAAATTGCTTTCTCGAATAGAGTTTACAGTCTGTAGGTTTTTGGATGTGCTTCCTAAACCACTCAGGAATTGTAAGAACGTGAGACGCATATGCAGTCGAACATCTCGACTGACATCACAGATGCAGACCGGCTCCCTCAGGAAGGGCCGTCGTAAAAACAGTTACATGGCTCCATCTAGTGGCGGACGTGGGATAATTCTGTCCACTGTTTTGCTAACAAATACATGCTGTTGTGGAGATCATGGACCAGAGGATCTAGATAGATCCGAACGTGTGAATGCGCTGTGCGAGAGTGTCATTTCCTCCGCTATTTCTTCTTTTTCTCTACATGGATATCAGTCACCTCTCTACACCCCTTTTTTAGTTAATCCCGTTTCACAACCCCTTTCTTCCTCTGTCTCTCTATCGCTCTCTCTCTCTGCTCTTTGTGTTAACCGCTGTGTGGGACATGTTATAGGTAAAGGTCCTGAGACCATATTTGCGGGCCAGAACTTGAATGACAACGAATGGCACACAGTTCGTGTCGTCAGGAGAGGCAAAAGTCTGAAGCTAACGGTGGATGACCTGCAGCCCTCTGAAGGTACAGCATGTTCTCTATCATCTTAAGACTAAATTTGAAAGTGAGCATCATATGTCCTATTATTAAGTGTAGAGTACTTGAAGTGGGTCGGTTGAAGGATGAAATTATTGTCTAAATTTGTAAAAAATATGTGTGTGACCCTGGACCACCAGTCATAATTTTTTTAAGTTAAGATTTATACGTATTGTGAAAGCTGAATAAATAAGCTTTCCATTGTTGCATGTTGCATGTTGCAATGGCTGAGATACAACTATTTAAAAAATCTGGAATCTGAGGGTGCAAAAAAATCTAAGTATTGAGAAAATCGCCTTTAAAGTTGTCCAAATGAAGTTCTTAGCAATGCTAAATTAAGTTTTGATATATTTATGGTAGGAAATTTACAAAATATCTTCATGGAACATGATCTTTGCTTAATATCCAAATGATTTTTGGCATAAAAGAAAAAAATTATTTTGACAATAATGACATACAATGTATTGTTGGCGATATATACAACAAATATACCCGTGCTACTTATGACTGGTTTAGTGGTCCAGGGTCACACATGTGATTAGTGCTTTATTTTGAATAAAAAGAAGCCTGGACAATCATACCAGAGATTCAGGATTGCTGTGACAAATATATCTTCAAATATGACCTATTTAAATATGGCCTAATCTAAATTTGTTTTTAACTTGCATTATTAAAATATTTCCTGTGGTTAAAATGTAAGTACATTTACATTCGCTGCTATTCAAAAGTTTGGGCTCAGTAGGATTTGAAGAAAACTACTGTAAAAACAGTAATACTGTGAAATATTATGTTTTAAAATTTTTGTAAATCCAATTTATTCATGTAATGACAAAGTTGAATTTTTAACAAACATTACGCTAGACTTCAGTGTCACATGATCCTTTAGAAATCATTCTAATATGATGATTTCTGTGCTGAAAAAACATTTCTTCTTATTATCATCAATATTATAAAAATCAGTATAAAAACAGTTGTTGCTTAAAAAGTTTTAAGACAACAGTTATAAGTATTCATGAAAAATTCCCCAAACCTTTAAATAGTAGTGTAATTTTATAAATATAAATCGTATAAAATTTGTAAAAAAAAAAAGACATCCTTATTGATAGCCTTTAGATGTATAGCAGGGTTTCCATGTAAGAAAAATAAACTTTGATTTCAAAATATGAAACCACAGGTGTTTTATATTAGATGATATGTTTAGAAATTGATTTACTTATGTAAAATAAGAAATTATTTCTTTGTTGCTATAGTTATTAGGTGTATGAGAGAGTTTTAAAGGGGTCATGAAATGGAGAATCAAAATGTTCTTGATATTTACACGCATGAGAGGTCACAATAACATACTGTGCGATTCAAAGCTCTGTAGTTTAAAATATGAATTGTTAGTTTGATAACTGAATTTGAAATGTCATATACTTCCTGTTAGTAATGTTAAAACAGTCTGTTTTCTATAATGTGATTATTTTACATACATAAAGCGATCAAAGACAGTTTGTATAATTATAAATTATAAATTATATTTGACCCTGGAGCACAAAACCAGTCATAAGTCACACATGTATATTTGTAGCAATAGCCAAAAATAACTGTATGGGACAAAATGATCGATTTTTATTTTATGCCAAAAATCATTAGGATATTAAGTAAAGGTCATGTTTCATTAAGATATTTTGTACATTTCCTATTGTAAATATATTAAAACTTAATTTTTGAACTTCATTTAGACAACTTTGGATTCATTTAGACAGATTCCAGATTTTCAAAAAGTTGTATCTTGGCCAAATATAAATAATGTCCTATCCTAACAAACCATACATCAATGGAAAACGTATTTATTCAGCATTAAGATGATTTATAAATCTCAATTTAAAAAAAAAAAACTGACCCTCATGACTGGTTTAGTGGTCCAGGCTCACATATTATATATCAAATAAATTCTATTATATATTTATAATTAATAACCACTAGAACAGTCCATTCAAATGCATTTCATGACTTCTTTAAAATCCCATGTAGGATAAATCACCTGTAGTGTTAAAATAAATCTCAAGGACGCGCCACAGAGGATCACACGGTCATAATTATTTCCTCTAAGTAATTGCATGTATTCTTTGCTAACGGGCTTATGGAAGAGCCATTGTGAAAGATTCAGTGGCTCTCTTCCAATAGCATTCCCTCAGTGCTCCTTAAGGGCAAAAACACCTTTTGCAATTTGCCCACTGAATGAAACGTCATATGAAAAAGGTAGTGCTTTCCCACAGTGCAGTACAATCGTAGTTTCTTGCTGAACTTACTAGTGTGTATTCGACACTTTGAAATAGACTTGGTTTTTCGCCTTAATGCTGATGCATTCGGAGGCCAAACCACTGAGGGAATACATTATACTCACATAACCTTACTGATTTTAGAGTGAAAGAACTTCCTCCTGGGAAGCTTTAAAAGAGGTTTTTAAAATATTTAAGGGCTTCTTTCTCTCCCACTGGATCGCAGAAAGATGAAGTTAACCTTTTTTCCTTCAAATTCCCTAAAATACTTCTAACATTCTTCCAACTCTTAATGCTTTCATGTTTTTCTAGTCTTCCATGTTTATTAAAATTCTCGTTTTGCTGCAGTAAATTTAAGTCGGCCCATTTGGCAATACTGCGGCCCTGTCCCAGATAGCGCACTTTATGTGCACATGCAACAACTTGCAATGTGTCCGTGAATTCCGCAAGACTGTGTGGTGTCCCGTTCGTCTGCTACATAACAGTTTACGCCAGCCTTTTGGGACAGGGCCTGTTTAGACACTCTCTCCTTCCTGCATTAAATCTGTTTTTGATTATTCGCCCTGGTAAGGTCAAATCACGGGAGACCACACGCAGCTGGAGTTCCACAATGTGGAAACGGGCATTGTTACGGAGAAGCGTTACATGCCCGCCGTGCCCTCCAACTTCATTGGACACCTGCAGGGTTTGTCCTTCAATGGCATGTCCTACATTGACCTGTGCAAGAACGGCGACATCGACTACTGCGAATTGAACGCCATGATCGGCTACAGGAGCATTGTGGCAGACCCCGTGACCTTCAAGTCTCGCTCTAGCTATGTGACCCTGCCCACGCTTCAGGCCTACTACTCCATGCACCTGTTCTTCCAGTTTAAGACCACTTCACCAGATGGGCTCATCCTGTACAACCGAGGAGATGGCAATGACTTTATAGTAGTAGAGCTGGTTAAAGGGTGAGCTCCATTGGTTTTTAATGCAGCATGTTTGATTGGAATGCATAGAGCATATGATAAATCCTTCACTAATTGTATTCGTGACTGTTTGCGTGCAGATATCTCCATTATGTGTCAGACCTGGGAAATGGAGCTCATCTCATCAAAGGAAATTCCAACACACCGCTGAATGACAATCACTGGCATAATGTGATGATCTCCCGAGATACAAACAACCTCCATACAGTTAAAATAGACACCAAAATCACCACACAGACCACCATGGGAGCCAAAAACCTGGATCTGAAAGGTACTTGTGATGTTTTCTTAAGTTTAATTGATCATTAGAGCATAACAAGACACAAGGACTATATATATATATATATATATATATATATATATATATATATATAAACTTTTATTATATTATTATATTATATTGGGTGTGCACTACTATTTAAATTTTTTTATATATATTTTTAGTTTTTTTATTTATTTATTTTTAGTTATATTTTTGTAATATTGTATGGAAGCCTGTTTCCATCACTGAATAAAAAATATCTGACTTTTTTCTCAGAATTGCGTATTATAAACTCACAGTTATGCTTTATAAAATCAGAATTGCGAGTTATTACATCAGAATCGCGAGATATAAATTCAGAATTGCTGGAAATAAAATTGCAGTTTATAACTTGAAATTCTAACTTTATTTCTCACAATTGACAAAACTGCAATTTATAAACTCATAAATCTGACTATTTTTTCAAAATTGCAGCTTTTAATCTCACAATTTTGACTTTTTTTTTATCCTCGCAGTTGCAATATATCTCACAATGATGACTCAACTACGAGTTATTAAGAATAGTGAGATATAACCTTGCAATTGTGAGTTATAAAGTCCAGTTGTGAGTGAAACAAAGGCTTATGTTTTCTCAGAATTACAAGTTTATATCTCACAATTCTTAATAACTGTGTATTTGTGTTTTATAAAGTCAGAATTGGGAGTTATAAACTCGAAATTGTGAGAAATAAACTCAGAATTGCAATATCTTTTATATCTCACATTTGTGACTTTTTTATAACATGCAATTGTGAGGTTATATGATGCAATTCTTAGAAGAAGAAAAAAGTCAGAATTGAGTTTATATCACACAGGTCTCGAAAAAAAAAAAAAAGAAATTTCTCGAAAAAATTACTCCAGACTTCATTGTCACATAATCTTTCAGAAATTATTTTTGTTCTCAAGAAACACTGATAGATTTTATATATATATATATATATATATATATATATATATATATATATATATATATATATATATATATATATATACTTTTTTTTTTTTTTTCGTAGAAGCCATTGTACATTGTTTTTTTTAGGATTATTTGATAACTATAGTGTTCAAAATAATTTTATTTAAAATTCTATGAAAATCATTTGAATTCTATGAAAATTATTTAAAAATCCTTTGTAAATATCAGATGCTATCAGGTTTGAATAATTTAATGCCTACTTGCTAAATAAAATAAACAGTTTCCTTAAAACTAAATAAATAAATAAATAAATAACGATCCCAAATGTCTGAATGTAGTGTATATACCTTCTTTACCTTGTATTGACATTCACACGTGTTGTTTATTGCAACAAACAAATGAACCAGCAGGGGGCAGTGGTGTCCCCTTTCTGTGGCTATTTACATAACATGCTCCCTTGATAGTTGAGCTGAAAAGACATTGTCAGTCAGAGCATAATATTTCTTGTCTCTACAGGTGATTTGTATGTGGGAGGTGTGGCCAAAGAGATGTATAAGGACTTGCCAAAGCTGGTGCATTCTAAAGAGGGCTTCCAGGGCTGCTTGGCATCTGTAGACCTGAACGGCCGTTTGCCAGACCTGCTGTCAGACGCACTGTCCAACGCCGGCCAGGTGGAGAGAGGATGCGAAGGTGAGGAAAACGGTATGAATGAAGCATACACCAGATCGGTTTACCAAGGCCCTTGGCTTGATGACTACAATCTCCAATCCTTGTCTCATCTCATGCACTCCTGTTCATCCTTTCTGCTTCTTGTTCTCTTCACTATCTGTTATGTGTTTTCTTCATGCTGGGCCATTTTTAACCGGTTTCATGCTTTTGTGTTCCTCTGCTGGGTGTAGATTAGGGGTGAACGTTATGGACATGTTCCTATCATTGTTAAAATATCTTGCGTTTTTTCCAAGCTGTAACTGATGAAGCTAAATATATAAGTGAGGAAAGAGACTGGTTAATGCCAGTAGCCTTTAGTGGTTATGTTAATTAGTGAAAAATAGTTAACAGTAATCCTTTTTTCATTCAAGCTCAGAAAGATAACGATATTATAAAAGTGTTTAATCAGTTTTACTAACATAGCCTATAGGACTGCTGCAAGAGCTAGCAAAAATATGCCGTTTTGTATTCTGTCCTTAAAAGATGAATTGAATGCATTAAAACTAAAATGCAGTGCAGTCATTCCAAACGGGATGACTAATTTAAAAAGGGAATACAAGAATTATCTTTGAGATTTATTAAGAGTGATATTGTGCTTATTGAAAGTGGCCTTTCAGGTAACGTTATGTAAATATTAAAACAGTAGTGTTTAAGTTAATTAAGTTAGAGTGACATTCAAAAGTTGTTTGCTTTTTAAAGAAATTAATATATTGATAACTTTGTTATAGAAAATTTGATTTAAAAAAATGCTTTTCTAATGAACTTTATATTCAACAAAGATGTTTTTCAAGCTTTATGCAAAAAAATATTAAGCTGTACAACTGTTTTCAGCACTAATAATGATATTAAATGTTTCTTAAGCACCAAAACAGCATATTAAAATGATTTTTAAAAGATAATGTGACACTAAAGACTGGTATAATGGCTGCTGAAAGTCCAGCTTTGCCATCGCAGGAATAAATTACAGTTATTTAAATTGTGATATTTTATTTATTTAAATATTACTATTTTGAATCAATAAATGTAGCCTCTGCAAGGATATTAGACTTTTTTTCAAAAACATGAATCGGGCTAATGCATAAGAATGCATCAAATCAAAACAAATCAAAGTTTTTTTAAAACCCAACACTAAAAATAATATAACAGTACTATAATAAATATCTTTACCTGCTATCTAAATGAAGACTTATCATTGACTGTTATTATTTTTAAATAAAATTAATTATCTTAACTATAGACTAACCTAACTCTACAGCTAAAAGCAAACATATTATTTTTTACATTTCCAGAACATTTTTTAAACAATTTGGTCTGCCAAAATACACACATATGACCATCAGTGTAAAAGAACTTCTAATATTTGCTAAGAAGAACCACAACATAGGAAAATCATATTAACCTTACATTATGAAAGCACATGGACCACAAAACCAGTCATAAGGGTCAGTTTTTTTAAATTAAGATTTATCATCTGAAAAGCTGAATAAATGTTAGAATATTTTGAGATACAACGATTTGAAAATCTGGAATCGGAGGGTGCCAAAAAATCAAAGTATTGAGAAAATCGCCTTTAAAATTGTCTAAATTACGTTCTTAGCAATGCATATTACTAATAAAAATTAGTAGGGCTGTCAAACGATTAATCACAATTAATCGCATACAAAATAAAAGTTTGAGTTTGCCTAATATATGTGTGTGTGTACTGTATGTAATTATTATGCATATATAAATACACACAAATTAATGTATATATTTAAGAGAAATATGTTATGTACAAAATATTTTTATTTATATATAATATAAATTCTATACAAATTGTAATAAATACATATACTTGTAAATATTTCTTAAATATATACATGAATGTGTTTGTATTTATATAGACATAATAATTACACACAGTACACACACATTTATTAGGCAAACTCAAACTTTTATTTTGTATCTGATTAATCGCTCGACAGCCCTAAAAATTAGTTTTAGATATATTTACAGTAGGAAATTTAGCAAATATCTTCATGGAACATGATCTTTACTTAATATCCTAATGATTCCTTTACTTAGTATCCTAAAAATCAGTCATTTTGACCCTTGCAATGTATTGTTGGCTATTCCCGTATTAATTATGACTGGTTTTGTGTTCCAGGGTCACATATTTATTGTTAACAAAGTCATTTTGGGACCACATTTATGTCCTTCTGTTCAAACCAAACCTACGCTACTGGCTTTTATCATGTCTGTTCCTGACTCTGTCTCTCTCGTCATCTCTAACTCCACCTTTCTTCCTCCCTGGGTCTCTGTCTGCTTTCTTTACGTCCTCTCTCCGTTCCCTTACATTTTTAACGACTTAATTTGTTATGATCACAGACATTCCAGTGCCTCTACTAACATCTTATATATTTTGTTTTGTTTTTTCTTTTTCGTTTGGCTGACAAAAGTTGCATTGCTGAAAGCTGACTTGCAAGGTAGATAGCCATATGTGTGTCTTAACCGATGCCCCCTCTTCCCCCCCTCCAGTGTGAGCGTCTGATGTCGTAGATCACGTTTGCCCGGCAGCCGGTCTAGTAACTCCATCACCGTAAATACAAGCACCGTCCGCACACCTTGTATTTACAGCCTCCCGGTCTTCAACTTGTCTCCGAGTGTCCTGTGTCATAGTTTCCCCTCACTTGCCCGTCACTGCTCTTTTCTTTGGAGCGTACATCTGTTCTGTTGTTTACTGGAGGCATGCGTCCCCCCTTCCCTCTTCCGACAGTGCCCCCCTCCACCCACTGCATGCGGTTTCAGCTCCTTCCACAGCAAAATGCGACGGAAATAGTCTATAGCCTTTACCCCCCAGATAAGGGCGTTAAAACTAGATGGAATTTCCCAAGCGGTTAGGGAATCTCTCCCGCGAGTTTGAAGCCAGATTACTCCGCTCAGATATATAACGCTCGGTTTGAGAGCAGCTCGTCGGGGGAGCGAACCAACCCTCTGTTTCTCTGCCTGAGACTTTAAATGAGCTTCGCTCAGACAGATCAGGTGAGACAGAAAGAGCGCAGCTCATCTGGATCGAATCGACGGCTGTCGTAGCGCCTCTCTCTCTCCTCCTCCTTCTCCCTGCCAGACTCACTTCACTTCCGAGTCAAGTGGCCAAGCCGCAAATGTGCGACTGATTGGCCAAATGGCTGAGTGATGGAGAGGAGGGAGCGTTTGAGGGCCAGGGGCCTGTTTTACATGCCGGCTGAAGTAATGAGAGAAATGAGAACAGAAGTGTTTCCGCAGGCTGTAATATGCCTGGCCCGTCGCCCCGTCGCTTCGCTTCTGTAGACCGAACACAAAATGAGCTGTTCCAGACGGCCCCCATTTATCTTACAGCCCCGAGTCCCCAGGGAGTGCTGCTGCTTTAAACTCACCTCAGCAATACTAGGAGCAGATGTTATTATCACACGGGGGCCTGTATTATTACTGCAGCCAATACACTGCGTATTACCGCCAATGCTACTCTGTCACACAGCCACTGGTGCAATGCTTGGATTGCACTTTAAAATCAAGTCACCTGTCCACGTTTAATGTCTTCTTGAGTAATGAGGCCGATTAAAGGCACACTCAGTATTTTTTTTCACCTTGTTAAAAAAGTTTTAAATAGTACTTTTTAAAAATCCTACTCACCTGAGACAAAGACTCAATACTACACTCTCAGAAATACAAAAGCTAAGCTTACCTTTTTAAAAGGTACTGAAATTGACCTTTAAGGTACTAATATGCATCATTTTGGGATTAATAAGGTACAAAGTTGTACGTTTTGAAAGCGTACCGCTCTAGTGACAGCTTTTCTACCTTTTTTTCTGAGAGTGTAACTCGTTTGTTTTACATGGAGCAGTTCGCCTTATGGGGGCGGACATGTTGAGATTGAATAGCATGCTTCTACAGTGACAAATATCAGCAAATACAGATATTTCCCTGTTTGAGTAATGCTACACTACTGTTCAAAAGTTTGCGGTCATTTTTTTAAGGATTTATTATATTGATCAAAAGTGACAGTTAAGACATTTATATTAATCAAAGAATCATGAAAATTGAATCACAGTTTCCACAAATGTGACCCTGAACCACAAAACCAGTTGTAAGGGTCAATTTTTTGAATTGAGATTTATTCATCATCTGAAAGCTGAATTAAATAAGTTTTCCATTGATGTATTTGTTAGGATAGAACAATATTTGGCCGAGATACAACTATTTGAAAGGAGAAGTCCACTTCCAGAACAACAATTTATAGGTAATGTACTCACCCCCTTGTCATCCAAGATGTTCATGTCTTTCTTTCTTCATTCGTGAAGAAATTGTGTTTTTTGAGGAAAACATTTTAGGATTTTTCTCCATATAATGGACTGATATGGTGCCCTGATTTTGAACTTCAAAAATGCAGTTTAAATGCAGCTTCAAAGGGCTCTAAACTATCCCAGCCGAGGAAGAAGGATCTTATCTAGTGAATCGATCGGTTATTTTCGTCAAAAAAATACATTTTAAATACTTTTTAATCTGAAACGCTCATCTTGTCTTGCTCTCCCTGAACTCTCTGTATTTTGGCTCATGACAGTTAGGGTTTGTCGAAAAACTCTGATCGTATTTTCTCCCGTAACTTCAAAAATCATTTCAAAATCATCCTACATTGCTGCAAGTTCTGACCCAGTCTTTGCAAAGTGAACATGCAAAGAAGATCAAACACCCTTAATAAAAAAGGTAAAACAGCGATATAGGGTGATTTTGAAGTTGAAAGTTGAACTTCAAAGTTGAAGTTGAAGTTGAAAAATAATACAAGACTGATTGTACATGAGATTTTTTCAACATACCCTAACTGTCATGACCCGGAAAAAAACAGAGGTCGGGAAGAGCAAGACAAGACGAGCGTTTGACGTTAAAAAGTATATAAATTTTATTATTTTTATGAAAATAAGCGATCGTTTCGCTAGATAAGACCCTTCTTCTTCAGCTGGGATCATTTGAAGCTGCATTTAAACTGCATTTTGGAAGCTCAAACTCAGGGCACCATATCGGTCCATTATATGGAGAAAAATGTTTTCCTCAAAAAACAATTTCTTTACAACTGAAGAAAGAAAGACATGAACATCTTGGATGACAAGGGGGTGAGTACAATAACTGTAAATTGTTGTTCTGGAAGTGGACTTCTCCTTTAAAGTTGTCCAAATGAAGTTCTTAGAAATGCATATTACTAATCAAAAGTTAGGTTTTAATATATTTACGGTATATCTTCATGAAACATGATCTTTACGTAATATCCTAGTGATTTTTGGCATAAAAGAAAAATCGATAATTTTGACCCATGCAATGTATTGTTGGCTATTGCTACAAATATACCTGTGCTACTTAAGACTGATTTTGTGGTCCAGTGTCACAAATGTTAAGCAGTTTAATACGTGACGATATTAATAATATTAGTACAATTAAGCATAATTTCAACATTGATTAAAAAATAAGAAATATTCCTTTAGCACCAAATTAGCATATTATGATTTAAGAAGGTTCATGTGATGCTAAAGACTTGAGTAATGATTGCTAAAAAATTCTGATTTGCCATCACAGGAATTAATTACATTTTCAAATACATTCAAATAGAAAATGTTTTTTTTTTTCTCCAATTTTTTTTTTTTAATAGTATTACTGCTTTTACTGTATTTTGACTAATGAACGCAGCTTTGGCAAGCATAAGAGACTCCTATAAAAATTTTGAGATGAAGTGTATGTCAAAACCACTGGGTGTCAGTGTAAGTCTAAGAGGACATCCAAATATGGCTACTTGCTTATTAATATATCATATGAAAAGCAGTATGTCAAATGAGTAGTATGTCCAAAATGTAGTTTTCCTAAAAATGCCAGGTGTGCATCCAATGGGCATTGTGTCATATTTGTAAATTGTGGGAAACGGTGACGTAGCCGACATCATAGGTTATTGGCAACATATACAATATAGTGTCTCTAGAATGTATTAATATTACACATATACAGAATTATAGAATGTAAAATCATGTTACTTCTTCAAATGTAGTGTGTGATGTCGGATGCAGTCTTATTAGGCCGCTCAGCATAAACAAAAAAAATTACTGAGTGTTCCCTACAAGCTCTAGGTTTTGTGCAGGACTTTATTTGGTGATCACCAGGGGTTCATGAATCTAAGATGACATAATATAAGCAAAAATAAGCACACTCATTATGCTATATGAAAGATGTATATGTTTCTTTTTCTTGTACGGTAGTAACATTTCAATGTAACATATTCGTGTACATTTTTAATATATTTTAACATTCTAAGATTATTTTCTTCACCCAATCCCTAAACAGTGTCTGAGAAAGATTAATATTTAGCTAAACTGAAGATTTTTTTCTTCACTGGTAGTTGGTTTTTCATCTAGGGGAGTGAGCAGATGGGACGGTTCTGTGTGGCTGTTTCTGCTGCAATAAAAGCTTTTCACTAGTCTGGATTTTTATGTCATAAGGGGCCCATGAATTTATATACCCTTCTCTTTTCTCTCTGTTTGTTTCTCTCTCTTTTTCTCTCTACACTACTCTGTCATCGGTCTCTTCAGGCCCCAGCACCACCTGTCAAGAGGATTCGTGCTCCAATCAGGGCGTGTGTCTGCAGCAGTGGGAGGGGTTCAGTTGCGACTGCAGCATGACATCATTTGGAGGGCCGCTCTGCAATGACCGTGAGTCTGTCACCTCTCCTTTTTTACAGCTGCTGTAGGAAAACCCAGCACACTGATCCAGAACCACCTAAATTGGTTTGTCAATGGATGAGAGCACATGCGCTGCTAATATTTATGGTATTTTGAAAACATCAGCCAGTTTGATGGCTATTATATTTTTAGGAGATGGTGCTGAATATATAAACTGTGAAAAATATAAACCGTCCAAGTCATATTCAAAACTCACTATACTTCACAATACAAGGACTGAGATAAAAATATGAGATTCCACTGATGCATCAGATGTGGCATGTCACATCGAATTAAAATGGAATCTCAGTGACCCTTAAAAAAGTGGCTATTTTCAGAACAGAATACTAGCATGCTGTTTACAGCCTACTGCAGAGAATACACCACATGCTCCCACTGTTTTTAAAAATAGCATGTGAAACAGTGTGTCTACGCATTGTGAAAAACAAGCATTTAAAAAATAGGATTCTACATTGTTGTCACTGAAGTCTAGTTATCATTTGAGAAGTAAAAAGTTACTGTGTGTTTTTTGTCATACACACAATGCGCCTCATTCATAAAATGTGTAAATATATGAGTAAATTCTGAGTAATTTGCGTGTAAAACAGACTTTTCCCGAAAAATCTCTCCTCCGGATTCACAAACACTTCGTAAGTGTCTGATTTGATAATTAAAAATGTATGTTAATGAATTCCAGTCATTCATAAATAGGGCGCTCATGCACGCTCATTCAAAATTAGCACAATCTCCGCCTATGAATTACAGCTACGCAAATTGCGTGTCCAGGAACGCAGTAGAATATTCTAGGCTACTTTCTCAGGTTTGGCTCCAGTATATTGCATAAATGCAAAAAAGACTAATAGGCCATATGCCTAACAATAAATATTCAATATCATGTGTCCACCAAAGAGTTTTTAGCAAGCTGAAAAAATGTCGAGTGCGCTTCTTAAAACGACCAGTGGGTGGCACTTGAAAACACTTTGGTGGCTCCGCGTTTTTCCAGCTTTAGTTGCTTTGGAATATCCACGCCGGCAATGTCTTACTAGTATCTTATTTTAAAGAATTTTACTACATATAAAAAGCAATAACCAGTAATATTGACTTTTTTGTAGGCAGTCGTTGTACAAGTAGGATCAGTGTTCGAATTGAGGGGGGGCTGGGGGGTCCCGGACCTCCCAAAGGATTAAGGGACCCCCCATAACACCCAAAAAAATATACTTGGGGGGGTCCCCTGGTTATTCAGTAAATATATAATACTTAACCAATCACACACGACTCTGTTGAGTTTAGAATGCAGTGGCCAATCAGAGGCGTTCAGAACAGTCAATGAACTCGCGAATTCCCTCATCATAAGCAACAAAGTGCAGATGTATGAACTATGTAAGTAAGATATTTATTTATCATACAGTGTATGGACAGCTTCATTGATTATAAGAGGAGTTATGAGTGCCTAAATACTAGCTAGACTGACTGTGCTCATTTAGAGTGCATTCTTTCACTGCATGATTTAGTCTAATAAAATGCATTTTCCCAAAATTCAGGATATGGGGGCAGAAAATGTATATTTAGATCATTTCATATAGTTAATCAAAATCACACGAAGAGTGCCTTTTTTTTTTTTTTTTTGCAAAAATTTTAAATGTTGATTTTATACAACAGTTCAATAAACTAGAAGTTATATTAAGAGACTTACGTTTTAGACACCATATTGCCTATTTTTGCTCAATTTCGCCGACAAAAATAATTCCAAACACAGCCACTGCACTGTTTTGCGTCTCTAAACAACATGACGGTGGTTCGTTCCTGAATCCATAGATATATATAGAATGACTAGATGTCTCGTCTGCGTTGCTGGCCAACGGAGTCGAACGTCCGCATATGGCGGACATCTTACCACAGGCTGCTCGCTCACCCAAAATATTGTGTTGATAGTAAAACATGTAATTTTTAAATAGCCATAACGTGCTCAATTGTTAACCGATTTTTAAACGGTTTGATTTATTATAAACATCAAATATGTAGTTATGACACTGAATACTTTTGAATAATTATCTTATGTTCTAAAAAATAGAATAATGTTCTAGAATAGGTAGACTAAGCCTACAAGATTTCCCTTAACAAATATACATCAAGAAGATGTATATTCAATCAAGGAGAAGACAATAATACAAATCATATTTACACTACCGTTCAAAAGTTTGGGGTCAGTAAGACTTGTAATAGTCTTTAAAGTAGTCTCTTATGCTCATCAAGGCTGCATTTATTTGATTAAAAATATAGAAAAAAAACCCAGTAATATTGCAAAATGTTTTTACAATATAAAATAATGTTTTTTATTTTAACATACTTTAAAATAGAATTTATTCCTGTGATGAAAAGCTGAATTTTTATCAGCTGTTACTCCAGTCTTAAGTGTCACATGATCCTTCAGAAATCATTCTAATATGCGGATTTATTATTAGAATGATCAATTTTGGATAATATCAACAGTTGTGCTGCCAAATATTTTTTGGAACCTGTAATTTTTTTTTTTCAGGATTCTTTCATGAATAACAAGTTCAAAAAGTACAGTGTTTATTCAAAATATAAATATTTTATAACAATGTAAATTATTTATTATTAACTTTTAATAAACTTTTAATTATTAACTTAATACATCCTTGGTGAATAAAAGTATTAATTTCTTAAAAAAAAAAAAAAAAAAAAGAAACAATAAAAATGTACTGACCCCAAACTTTTGAACGGTAGTGTATATATAAAAAAAATTTTGACACAATTCCAACACTGAGTAGGATGGTTGGTCAATATTTGTCCCACCTCTATTTACGGCTGGGTAAATAGTGACAGTGACTAGCACTGCGTTTTACAGTTATCAACTCCCCTACAAAAAAAAAACGAACAAACAGAATTATTAATTATGTAATTATTATGGCAGTGCATTAAAATTAGTTTTTGCCAAAAAGAACACGGAGCAGGTGTACATTTCTTTCGTACCAGCTAACATTTTAAAAATATGAACTTTTTTTGTGAATTCGAAAGTTTACGTCAGGACGGCTTTACGAACGATTTACACAAAAATTCATTCTGCTTTTGTTTCATGAATGAGGCCCATTATCAGTTAGGTGATCATTGTGGCCAGTATTGTGTAAATATTGGCAAATCTAGTAGGTCATCCTGTTTAAAGGAATAGTTCACTTCCAGAATTAAAAAATTTCTGATAATTTACTCACCCCCATGTCAACCAAGATGCTCATGTTTTTTTTTCTTCAGCCAAAAAGAAATTAAGGTTTTTGAGGAAATATAGTGGACTTCAATTGAGATCAACGGGTTGAAGGTCCAAATTGCAGTTTTAGTGCAGCTTCAAAGGGCTCTACACAATCCCAGCCAAGGAATAAGAGTCTTATATAGCGAAACGATCAGTAATTTTCTAAAAAAAAAACAAAAAAAAAAACATTTATATACTTTTTAACCACTTGTCTTGCACTAGCTCGACTTCACCCGTGCAAAGAAAGTCAAACGCCCTTTACAAAAAACCGTTAAGCAACAATTTTGGATGATAGTCCTTTCTCACATTTCTGGGTTTCTCCTAGCGGAAGTCGTCATAGTTGGGTAAAGTCCGAGAGCAGTAAATGGGAGAGTGCCACCAATACATTTTTTGCATTCCCATTTGCTCAAATAGCAAAAGAAAAACTACACAATAGTGTTTTCACGACTATCAATCAAAGGAAAAAAATTGAGAAAAAAATTGAGAGAGACTGATATCAGCAGTCAGAAGAGAGAACAATGTCAAATTTACCTTCCCTCCCACAGACACGGCATTATAACTATTTTTTTGTAACTTGATATAATACAAGTGATATAATACAAAGTATAGTGTTATAAATGTACATACATCAAAATATAAAAAACTTGATGAAATTAGAAATTAGTAGGAGTTTTTTGCCCTACCCTACTTTTTTGAACCAAAGTACACAGACAAAGTAGTAACCATGCTTGTGACCTTTCCAACGTGATTACATAATGCGTAAAGTCGCGGATGCGCATCACAGAGCTAGTTCAAGACAAGCATTTGTGGTTAAAGTATATAAATTTTAATTTTTAAAAAAAAAAATGACAGATTGTTTAGGTAGATAAGACCCTTATTCCTCAGCTGGGATTGTGTAGATCCCTTTAAATCTGCACTGAAACTGCAATTTGGACCTTCAACCCGTTTGCTCCCACTGAAGTCCGCTATATGGAGAAAAATCCTGAAATATTTTTCTCAAAAACCTTCATTTCTTTTTGACCGATGAAAGATAGACATGAACATCTTGGATGACATGGGGTGAGTAAATCATCAGGGAATTTTTCTTCTAAAAGTGAACTAATCCTTTTAACGTAAACAGAAGAAAATCATATCAAACATAGTATTCATATTATTTACTGAATTTTACCCAGCACAGTTGTATTATTCTTACTGCATGCTACCAAAATTGTGCAGTCTTCTGCTACACCACTGGAGGGGGTTGGTGGACAGTGCATAGCTGGGGATCTGCACCATGCTGTATATCACAATATGCTGCAATGAGTAAAAAAAAAAAAACATTTAGTCGACTGTTTCTCATAGATATAAATGATATGTAGAAGGAAACATCGCATAAGCGTGCGTGAGCATTTATGAATGGGTTTGTAATTTTGAGCTGTACCCCAAGAAGAGCATTGACTGAATTTGGTGTGAAAACCCCCAGTGCTTGTAGCCCGTGAAAGTGCTGAGTGCCAGGAATCTGAAGCAGAGTGAAAGTCCTTGAGATGGTTTACGGAGAAGATCTATTACAGGCTCAAGCCATGCACAGCTAATCCATTCTGCGGGTTTGCCAAACTGATAAGAGCCCGCCTTTGTTCAGGAGGAAGAAACCACATAGATGGCTTGCATTACATCATCCGCATCCCCACACCTCGCTGGAATCTATTCAGCGTGTTTTTAGAGATGAGCACGGCAGGGAAAGATAGGATCGCATTTGCTACCTAATTAGAATTATAAAGAAAAACACATTTCTTTTCACTTGCTCTTTTTTCCCCCTTATATCTACAGTGATTCAGATCGATAAATGAAATAAATTGGTGGTTTCGGCTTTATTATTGTATGCAAACCCATGGGTTAATAATTACAGTCTGAATCCATCTTTTACTAGGCACTTATTCGAGCAAGGAGCAGACAGAATGATATGCGCACACAATATTAATGTTCCTGCACGGTCATATGCTCATGCGCACACACACAAAGGCTCATTTAGATGTGTAGAAGCCCAGTGATCATCAGGCCGTGAAGGCAGTGCAAAGAGAAAGAGGCTTTGTCTGAGCATAGCGGCAGAGAGTAAAGCCTGGGTTTGAGACTCAGCTGTGGACATGCATGACCACATCACTTCACCTTAAGACCTGCATTACACATTCTACAGACCTGTAGTTGTCCAAGGTATAGATACTCCATACCAATTTGCCATCTGTGAAAGAAGCTTTCACTAACACATACACATGCGTGCACGGATCACTACACAGATCCCCTCCGAATTAACAGTTGCCACGCGCTAAATGCGAGTAAAAATGAGGAGCTCCTCACCACTGACTGGGAACTTTATTTGTAAATGCAACATTATATATGATTTGAGTACATTTGTAAAAACATATGTAGAAAAGTTCTTGCATTAATTCACCAATATGAAAATTTGAGGAACAAAATAAAGATCTTAATGTTTTTGTTTTGTTAAACTGAGAGATAATTACCAAATTGATAATATTTATATATAAATGTCTGTATATATTTTTTCTTAATTAGTAATATTAGTATTTTTGTTAAAAAGCAATGCTTCATGGGTAGTAAGAAATTTTTAATATTTAACTAAATAATCTAATTCTAATGATGACAAAATAATAAATAAATATTGTTACGATTAATTATTCATATTTATATTTTAATAAAAATACAGAAAAAAATCTGGTTTCATGGCCTGTAGGAAATTGTGCGCTGGTAAATTTTTATGCAAGAAAAAAACAACTAAATAATGTCATTCTGTAATGACAAATACATGAATATTATTATGATTCATTATTCATTTTCATATTATTGATTTTATAATATAAACACGGAAAAAATATTGTTTCATGGCCTGTAGGAAATTGCAGGCTGATCATTTCTAAATGTAATTTAGATTTTCTCAATTTCTATTTTTATGCAAAAAAAAATTTGTAATGACAAATGTGTGTTTAAGTTTTAATAATAAATGTTAAAAATTACAGAAAAAAATGTGGTTTCATGGACTGTAGAAAATATTAGGCTGGCATTTTCTCAATTTCTAAAACTTGAAACTACAAAAAAACTAAATTTCATAATAAAAAATGTATGTTTTAGTTTTAATATTAAATGTTTAATTAAAAAAAAATACAGGCAAAAAACAGGACTTTATGGACTGTGGGAAATATTAGGCTGGTAGATTTTCTCAATTTCTTTTGTAATGCCAAAAAAAAAAAAAAAAATCTAAAATTTATAATAACAAATGTATGTTTTAGTTTTAATATTAAATGTTTAATTTAAAAAAATACAGGCAAAAATGTAATTTTATGGACTGTAGGAAATATTAGGCTGCTAGATTTTCTCAATTTCTATTTTTATGCCAAAAACAATAACTACAACAACAACTAAATGTAAATTTCATAATCACAAATGTATGTTTGAGTTTTAATATTAAATGTTTAAAAAAAAAAAAATACAGAATTTTTTTTTTTTTTTTTTTTTAATGGACTGTAGCAAATATTAGGCTGGCAAACTTTCTTTATTTCAATTTTTATTTAAAAAAAAAAAACCTAAATTTCATAATGACAACTGTATGTTTTTGGTTAAATGTTTAATTTAAAAAAATACAGGCAAAAAATGTGGTTTTATGGACTGTGGGAAATATTAGGCTGGTAGATTTTCTCAATTTCTTTTTTTATGCAAAAAAAACAAAACAACAACAACTAAACATACATTTCATAATGACAAATGTATGTTTATGTTTTAATACTAAATGTTTAATTTAAAAAAAAAATAAAATGTAGTTTCATGGACTGTAAGAAATATTAGGCTTGTAGATTTTCTTAATTTATGTTTTTATGCAAAAAAACAACAACAACTAAATGTAAATTTCATAATGACAAATGTATGTTTAAGTTTTAATATTAAATGTTTAATTTAAAACAATGTGGTTTCAAGGATAAGAAATATTAGGCTGGTAGATTTTCTATATTTCTATTTTTATGCAAAAAAAATCAGCTAAATGTAAATTTCATAATGACAAATGTGTGTTTAAGTTTTAATATTAAATGTTAAAAAAAATACAGGGAAAAAAAGTGGTTTCTTGAACTGTAGGAAATATTAGGCTGGCAAATTTTCTCAATTTCTATTGTAATTTAAGGAAAACATCTAAATTTCTTAATGACAAAAGTATGTTTAAGTTTTAACATTTAATGTTTAATTTAAAAAAAAATACAGAAAAAAAGATTGGCCTGTTTCCTGGTCTGTTGGAAATATTAGTCTATTTTCTCAGTTTTTTCATCGTTGGCATTTTTGCGAAAGTTAATTCTGAACGCTGGGCGCATTTGTCCATTGTTCTCATCAAGCATAGACTCAAACACACTTCAGATCTGAATAGCTACTATGAACAGTTTGGTTTGAGCCGGTTATCAAAGAGCGTTTTAGAAAATAGCTAGGAGAAATAGCAGAGCCAGGGTTCTTTGCTGAATGCAAAACTGATTTGCTCGGTGTAAATACTATTAAAAATGCATAGATAAGAGACGAAAGAATTCCATGATTAAAAAATGACCGCAGCTGTAAAGAAAAATATGGAGATAACCTGATTCTCACGTGAGAAATGTGATATTAAATCTGATCGAGCTATTCATGACGCCAGCGCACGTGTCTGCTCTCTAACCGAACAATATGTATTTAAAGATGTGCTTCATTTTTAATTAGCTTGCTGCTTATCGAAGATCTTGTTTCTTAATAAACAACATCCCACCGGTTACTGGAGCATCATGGGTGGGGGGAGTTGATTCATGCTTCCTGTAGTCAATGGATAGATAGGGAGAGGAAAATGATTGTAGGGTGCTTTATTTATTTTTTCGCTTTCGCTTCATAAATCATGCCTCCTTTCTGTATAAAAAAAGAAAGCAGGCCAGAACAACAGAACATAAAAAATGGACACAAAAGCTGGAGCGAAAGGAGAGGAAGGAAGGAAAAACAGACCTTTCCACTTATTTCTCCCCTACTGTTTAAAATACTTGAAACCTTTTTTTTTCCTCCACAGAATGAAAGCACCAGTATTAAAACATGCTCTACTTCCTTTGAATCTGCTTTTGAGGTCAGCTGAAAAAAGAAATGGATTGGCTCAAACATGTGACTGCCAGAGAGCGGCGAGGGTCCGCCGTTCAAAGCGACACCCTGCGTTCGCCATTAGGTGGCAGCCTTGTAAACAGAAAATAAAGCACATGCTCTTTTCAGACTGGGTTCTCACATTCTTTTAATATCTCAGGGAACAATTAGCCTGCTATGAATGCAGCAGACTGCTTCCCAAATTGTTTCATAAACCTCTGGAGTTACGATATGATGTTTCATTACGTACAACACTGGGTATTGCTAAAGTCACAGTGATAAAATTGGCTTCCAAATAGAGCAGTTTCAGCTCCTGCTGCAGTCTGTCTTGGAGCCCCTGGCGAGGCGGCTCTGATCACCCGGCTTTGTCAACTTTAATTATACAGTGCTAACGATGCTCAAAGCTGAGAGGAGGGAGAAGCAACGATCTCCTTGTGCGAGAGGAGATGACACCAGTGTCACTTTTAGTGCATCTTTCTTCACACTCCAACTGGAGTCTCTGTGGAGAAGCACACCTGCAGACTTCCTCCTTGAACCAACAAGCAAGCACACCCACAACATGGGGTGCGCATTAGGGAGATGGTGAAAGTTACACAATATTAATTGAGGATGTTCTTTCTTGCTTCATTTGTTCGTGACAAACTCGCACTAATAAATCAGAGATACGCTAGACTTGGGGGTTCGACTGATGACACGTAGGTCCAAACGTAGGTTTGGGAATCATTCGGTGCTGTCAATCATCATTGCGAGCCTATATAAGCGGCCCTCAATGCGCCGTCCCAGCGTCAATTCTTCCGGCCTCCCTCCACCTCCCTATTTCCTCCTCTATTTCTGTTATTCTCCCTGTATGTACCCTGATAGTCTCAGTCTAGATGTCACGCCGCATAAGGCACACTTAGGAGGAGTTTCAAAGTCATCATCGGATTGGTTAGATTACACTGGATTTCCGGGGGACGCGTGTCACGTTCTTTAAAATTCCACCTGGAAACAAAAATGCTGTGGCACTAAACCCCCTCACGAAAGAAGAAAGCTGTCATGTTTACAACTGTAACAACGAGCGCTTATCAGGATCAACTAAATGCTGGATTTTCAAAAGTATGTGAAAAATGTAAAGTTCGTGGCATAGAATCGTTCAAATATGTCTGAGAGTTTTACATTTCCACGCCCAAAAACATGATGCGGTGCAAAACAAAACGTGATTGGCTGCTTTACCTGTCAGTCATATGGGCTCTTGGGCGGGCCTTGGCCATTCAAAGTGGCCAAGGTTCCCAGACCTTCTGCCGTCAGTCTAAAGGTCTGGCTATGCGAGACTAGTACCCTGATAGCACAGGTACATCTCGGAGACGTCTATTTGACATCTGCAAGATGTATTTCTTTTGTTTGCTTTGTTTGCTGATTGTTTGCTCATCTGCAATACGTCTGTCAAATCAGATGTCAAATAGACGTCTATCAGATGTCTTTAAGATCTGATTTAGAATGTATGTAAAACTGACATCTTACACACATCAGCCAGATGTTTGTACACAGCAGATGCTTTCCAGATCAAGTGATCTTTAACAGACATCTTGCAGACGTACATGTGCTATCTGGGTAATACCACAATGGGGGGTTGAACTCGGAGCTCAAGGCGATCCTTAAACTCGTGAAACTGCTCATTTACACACCCGGTTCTGGAGTTATGACCAGTCATGGACAGTAGGGTAAAAAATAATGCTAGGCAGCACCGACAGCCTTGTGGGCAGAGCGCTAACATATAGCGCTGTTGCGCTCCAGGTGTCCTGAGTTCGAATCTCAGCTCGTGGACCTTTCCGGACCTTTCCCCCCTCTCTCTCTCTCCCACTTCACTTCCTGTCATTACTCTACTGTCCCATCAAGATAATGGCAAAAACACACAAAAAAAACTTAAAAAAAAAAACAATGCTAAATGCTAATCATATAATTGTGCAAGTCAATAAATTCTAAACCTTGACTTACTTTCTTCTGTGGACACAAAGAAATTATTTTCAAACCTGAAAGTATACAATGAAAGTCAGTGGGGTTCAGCATTGTTTTGGTTGAAAGTTTCTTCTTTTGTGTTCCACAGAAGAAATAAAGCCGTACACGATGGGAGGGTGAGTAAATGATGACACAGTTGATATCTTTGGGTGAACTGTCGCTTTAAGAAAATGTTTTCTGTTGTTGACGTCAAAGCCTGGGCATCCATCTAAGCAGTTTTTTGACTTATCATACTTGTCGCTTGGTACAAATTAGGCAGATGGCAACGGGATTGGGTTGCATGAGCCTTCATTTTCATAAACTGTAAAATTACTCCTTTTCATCACAAAACCTGCGAATTAAATGTCAAACCTTGCAGAATTCTTCAGATTACAATTGCATCTACACCTTATGTGAAGCCTTGAAGCTACTGCATCTTGCAAGTAAGAAAAAATGCTATTGAATCAAGTCAGGCGCTGTCCGTGGTGCTGAAGTGCGCCCAATGACTGTCCTTCCGGCGAGAGAACTCATTCAGCTACACAATGGCCGAAGAGGGAGGAGTATATCAAGGTTTGACTAGTTTGTGAAGGGAGGGAGAGCCCACACTCTCTGAATTCCAGCTGGACTCTTCTCGAGCCACCCCTCTGTCAAGGAGAAACGAAGACAGGAAGAGAGAACGAACGATTAGGAGGACGAGACACGAGACCCCCCCCTTCCACAGCTGCACGCGCCTCCCTGATGATCGAGGGGGAGGGAGAAAGGAAAAGAGGGGGAGGAAAACTCAGCCAAGCTTCACCGTTTTCTGTTTCCCCTTCTCTTCATTCAGAGGGTCTTTTCCTCTAGGCATGCTGCTTAGGAACGCTTCCGCTACTGAGACACCGTAAGGAGTGAGAGAAGAAGAAGGCTGACGTTTTCAGAAACTCTGACCACCTTTTTCCACACGAGGACCACTTGACCACTCTTGCCCTTTCTTGGTTCTCTCTTCCTGTCCTCCTTTGGTGTCTGCTAATGTTTCCTCTGAGAGTCAGTGCGGTCTCAGCCAGCCAGGCAGCAGCAGCAGAAGCAGCAGCAGCAGCTCTTGTGTGGTGGTGTGTGTGAGAGAGAGTGTGTTTGTCGTTTGGGGAGGGGGAGAGGCACTCTGTATTGAGTTAAATGCTGCAGCGGCGATCTCGTCTTGTGTGTGCCATCGCTTCTGGTAGTCTCCCTGCTCCTCTCCTGTTCTCTCACCGGGGATAACGAGGGATGCAGCCTTGTCTTCATGGGATACAGCTGGGATTCCGGCGATAGGAAAAGTCCAGGACTGCTGGGAGGTCTGTAACAAAGGCTGCTCTCACTCTCTTCTCCCTCTTCTCCAATACACCACTACGCCTCTACCTTACTGGAGTACTGGATCGGATTCCGTGTCTTCTTTCTTGTTTCTCCCGCAGGATTCTGTGTTTTTCGAATGCCATGAGAGGAATTTAATCCAGGATCATTAAGTTTACCTCATTTTTTTGAATCCCTACCTCGGAAGAACTCTGTGGAAGTTCCCCCTCCATGTGGATTCGGCACGTGCTGTTGTTGCATGGTCAGGATCCAAGGCTTGAGCGGGACATGGGTTGCCAGGTGGTCTAAGGACGCCCCTCTTTAAAGTCCTTGCGCTCCGGCAGCATGCTGCGTCTGTGGCCCTGCGGGGCTCCTGGTGGTCTTGTGTCCATCCTGCTCCGCGTCAGCCTGCGCCTGGCTCTCTGGCTGCCACCGCTGACTTTGGGGTCAGCCCTGGCTCTGGCAGAGGGGCCTGGGGAGCTGTACGTCCCTCAACATATGCCTCATCACCTCGTGCCTGCCGCCAGATCCCACGCCCCCCTGCGGGCAGGACATGGTGCGTAGCTTATTCGACTACCACATTCACCCTCTCACCGCTGTAACCTTTCATTTCTAGAGCTTCTGTTTTGTGCTGAGATTTTAGCATAAGAAACGATATCATGCTCTTGTGATCTCACCGTAATTGGCCGAGCTCTACGAGTGTACTTGCGCAATTATGTGGTCAGGATGCAAATGCGATCTTTAAGAGGTGTTTGTGAACATTATGCAGATGCATTATGCAGAGTACAAATGTTGAGAGCATAATGTTGGCTGCAGCACAATTACTTAGCGACCAGCGATTCAGCCTTCCGTTGCGCTGACTATGCTTGAATACGTGCGTCTTTGTGTTATTTCTAGGGGCCATCGAGGGGGCTGTGTTTATATAAGCACCGGGGCAACATCCTTAACCTCTCCTGTTCGAAAGGCCAAGTCCATGCACGCCGACTCGGGCTGACCTTTGACATGATGAAATTATATTCAGATTGCATCGTGGTCAACGTACCGTGTTGTGTGTGCGTGTGCGGATTTAATGCAGCGAACTAGCCAAATTGAATGTCTTAGGTCTAGCAGGGACAGTGGACGGGCTTTTATGCGACTATTAGACCCTTGAGCCATCGTTGGTGCACCCCCCACACCTTCTTTGAAACTCTATTACTTCTCCATTCCCGTTAAATCCCACCGGCCACCGCTCCTGAGACCGGTGTACGGTATAAATTGAACACCTTCTGCTTTATTGCACCAGATTTTTTCCCCCCAGTTTGTGTTGTAATGTCTCGTTGCGGCTGGCTGTTTAAAACTATCAGGGCGATTTCCACGCTGTGTGTGCAGAGGGGCTTGAGCTGTCAGTATGTGATCCACTGCACTTATATAACGAGACCTGGCTGCCTCTCAGCATTATCCTCACAGATTATGCTTTGATAAAAAAACACACTATTGAATAGAGGCAGGAGGAAGAGAGCGGGAGCTTGTGAAGTGAGACGAGTCATTTATCATCCTTTCTGAAAGGCTCTTAGTTTTTCTTCTCTACCTCCTTGCCTCTCTCCCTATCATTCTTTCCTTCTGTCTTTGTCATATTCTTCTTTTCTGTGTGTGTGTGTGACACAGCTGGCATCTCTAATGGCAGGGTGTGCTGAGATCACAGAGCCCCGCTGCTCGTATGCGTCCCCCCAGGCGGGAGGCAGCGCATCAGGGTCCATTGCTTCTGCCTCCGCCCCCTCCCGGCCAAGCTAATCTAAACCTCTCAAACCTCCGGACCGCTTTCGCCCGAGAATATTCGGCGCCATTGTTCGCAGCTGAGCATAATTCACGAGCTCTGATAATAATAAACTAAAACCCAAGTCGCTTCCAGCTATGTGTCTGCTACGCTATTTACAGCACCAGCGGACACCTTCTCAATCTGTCCAGCCCTACCTGCTTCCAGCACTGTTTTAGTATGCCGCGACGAAGAGTTCGAAAACAGCACAAGTTCTGGTGTTGCAGCAAAATTACCATTTAAAAACCATTAACAGTGGGTTATGTGGAGTGCAGAAAAGTGTGTGCGTGCACCCTTGTCTGTGTGCACCAGTAAATGTGCCCACTGAAATGATTGGATGGGAACTTAAAAAAAAAAAAAAAAAAAAAAATGAAAGCAGAAAGCGAGGCAAATTATCAGAAGTTACCCTGGGCTCCAGCACAGTGTTTTTAAAGTCCAACCCTTCCTTTTTTCCCTCTCATTTTGCTGCAGTCTTGCACTTTTATCTCTTCTTTCCTCCACAGTTTCACTGACAAATATAACAGAGGCTACATTTAGATGAAGTTCTACAATATTAGAATGCTGCTTTCTCTCACACCTACAGAAAAAAATGGATCCTATGTAACTCGCGGTGTAAAATCGAACGGTGTAGGTTCGACATCACTCCCCCTCGTTCTTTAAAAAAACATGTTTGTGAGTGTGTGTGCTTGCATGTGTTTCCAAAGGCTGTGTGAGCAGCTTTAGCATGCTGCCTCTCTCCTTCTCCCTTCTCCATCACTGCAAATCTGAGTAGAGTTGGAGTAAGTGAGCTCATGGGGTTGAGTAATTTTCTTCTATCTATCTCTCAGTCGTTTTGCTCTCTTTTATGTCAGAGCTATAGTTTGAGAGGCCTGAATTGCTGTAATGAGAGGATAGCATGGATTTGCCAGTGAATGGTGATGTGCCTGGTTAAATATGATACTTCGAGAGGCTGAGAATTGGAAGCGTAGGCTGTCCTGACTATGGAGGGAATTAAAAGAGGCAAAGGAATGAGCGGTCACAGACTACATGCACTTGACAGTGATATTCGACTGGGAACAATACAGCATTTCCACCAGCAAACACAGTGAGTGACTGTACAGGGCTGCAGGCTGTACTCTATAGTGGGTGCATTGTGTGTGTGTGTGTGTGCGAGTTTATATGAGAAAGACATATCATCCCCTTGATAGTATGGAGGTGATTGATTCTTTAAATGCTATACACTCTCCCAAGAGAATCTGCAGAAAGAGAGAGATAGAAGGAACAATAGCTGTGGTGTGTAATCTAAACCCAGTCAAGCCAAACCTCCAGAGAGATTTCTCATTATGTCACTGTAGCTCACACATGGGGCTCAGGGAGGCTTAGACTGGACGTACTGACACACACACACACACACACACACACACGCACACCTGCAAAGATTATTACACATGCTTCCGTCTAATAAAAGAGTTATTTGTGAATTCATCGCTCAAAGTCGACACAGCACTTTCTTTTATTCCTCCTTCGTTTATTTCTTTACCTTCCCCTCCTTCTGTCTTTCGTTCATTCCTTTCTTCTTTCTTTACCTCCTAATTTGCTTTCTCAATTCAGTTCAATTTATATTGCTTTATTGGCGTGACATACTTAAGTACATATTGCCAAAGCATTGTACATAAAATAAAAAACTAAGCAAAAATACATATAATATACATCCATAAATAAAATCCATATATATGTATTTATATAAACATTAATGGTTCTACTAATATAGATGTGTTCGCTCTTTACTTTTTTCTCCCTTTCTTACCTTCTGCTTTTCCTTGCTTCCTCCTTTCTTTTTACTTCTTTCCAGCTGCTTTCCTCCTAATGTTTTCATCTTTCATTACCTTTTTATATCTTTTCCTTCACTTCTTTCATTTCTTCACTTGTTCCTTTTGTTTGTTTTTGTTTCTTTTCTTTTCTTTCTTTCTTTTTCTTTTTTAATTTCCCTTTTCTACTTTGTTCCCTCTTTCATTTCCTCCTTCATTTGTGCCATTCTTTATTTTAATTCCTCTTTGATTTAATTTCCTCTTTCGCTAATTTTTCTTTCCTATTGTTCTTTTCTAATTTTCCTCCTCTAATTTCCTTAATTCTTGACATTTTTTTTCTATTCCTCTACCTCCTTTTTCATTATTTCTTTACTCTTCTCTAATTGCTTTTTCTTACCTTTGCTTTTTCTTCCTTTTCTGCTTCTTCTTTCTTTTTCTTTCTTTCTTTCTTGCTTTCTTGCTTTCTTTCTCTATTTGTTCCCTTTTCTTTCCTCATTATTTTTTGCCATTTTTAATTTATTTCCTCCCTTTTTCCTTTCTTTCTTTTTTCTTTCTTTCCCTTCTCTATTTGTTCAATCTTTCCTCGTTAATTGTTGCCATTTTTTAAATTAATTCCTTTTTTTCTTTCTTTCTTTCTTTCTTTCTTTCTTTCTTTCTTTCTTTCTTTCTTTCTCCTTCTTTCCCTTTCTTTTTTCTTTTTCTTTCTTTCTTTCTTTCTTTCTTTCTTTCTTTCTTTCTTTCTTTCTTTTTCTTGCTTTTCTTTCCTCTTTCATTTTTGCCATTCTTTAATTTACTTCCTCCCTTATTCCCTCCTTTCTTCTTTCCTTTTCTCTTCCCATTTTACTCCATTTCCATTCTTTCTTTACTTTCCATTCCTTCCCTGCTTTTTCTTTCCGCCTCCTTTTTCCTCCTCATCTGCTTCATTCTCTTCCTTACATTTTTTTCATCTGTAATTTTTTCTTTCTCTTTCTTTTTCTTTCTTTCTTTCTTTCTTTCTTTCTTTCTTTCTTTCTTTCTTTCTTTCTTTCTTTCTTTCTCTTTCTTTCTTTCTTTCTCTGTTTGTTCCCTCTTTTCTTTCCTCATTATTTTTTTTTTGCCATTTTTAATTTATTTCCTCCCTTTTTTCCTTTCTTTCTTTCTTTCTTTCTTTCTTGCTCTTTCTTTCTTCCCTTTTCTTTCCTCCTTAATTTTTGCCATTCTTTAATTTTCTTCCTCCCTTATTTCCTATCTTTCTTCTTTCCTTTTTCTTCTCCCATTTTCTTCCATTTCCATTTCCATTTCCATTCTCTCTTTCTTTCTTTTTCTCTTTCTTTCTTTCTTTCTTTCTTTCCTTCTTTTTTTCCCTTCTCTATTTCTTCCCTCTTTTCTTTCCTCCTTAATTTTTGCCATTCTTTAAATTACTTCCTCCCTTATTTCCTGTCTTTCTTCTTTCCTTTTTCTTCTCCCATTTTCCTCCATTTTTATTCTTTCTTTTTCTCTCTCTCTTTCTCTTTCTTTCTTTCTTTCTTTCTTTCTTTCTTTCTTTCTTTCTTTCTTTCCCTTCTCTATTTCTTTCCTCCTTAATTTTTGCCATTCTTTAATTTATTTCCTCCCTTATTTCCTATCTTTCTTCTTTCCTTTTTCTTCTCCCATTTTACTCCATTTACATTCTTTCTTTTTCTTTCTTTCTTTCCCTTCTCTATATCTTCCCTCTTTTCTTTCCTCCTTAATTTTTGCCATTTTTTTTATTTACTTCCTCCCTTGTTTCCTATCTTTCTTCTTTCCTTTTTCTTTACTCCATTTCCATTCTTTCTTTTCTTTCCACTCCTTCCCTGCTTTTTCTTTCCTCCTTCTCTGCTTCATTTGTTACTCTTATTTCTTCATCTGTAATATTTTTTTCTTTCTTTTTCTTTCTTTCTTTCTTTCTTTCTTTCTTTTTCTTTCTCTCTTCCCCATTTCATTTTTCCTCCTCCTCCTTTTTTCTTCTCAACTTAAATTCCTTCCTGTTTTTTTTCATTGTTTTCTCTGCTTTTATTCTAGCAAATACAAAATGCAAATCATACACAAAGATCAACACGTACATATACAGCCACAGGATTATTTACACGCTCACACACCCCGAGCCTAAGCCTCATCGTCTCCTAAACCCCCTGGAGGAGCTCAGGAGCCGAAAGCTCGTTATAAAAACACAAAGCAAATCAAAACAACATCCACTAAAGTGCCACAGCAGACAGGCTTTCAGCCAGCACAGCACTGACCGCTCATTCCCAGCTCTACCCTAATTGGCCCTGGAAAGGTCAGCAGGAGAAATACCAGAGCTCTACCACGACCACAAACCCCAGCGCTCTCTGCCTCTTTCACTCTTCAGTGGTCTCTTTTCACATATGAACTGCTGGTTTTTCTCTAGCCATGGCCATTTGTATTGACTGGCTCTGTGAAGCAGCATAGATCCGGCTGCAATATCCTCAAAGGTAAATTGTACTGCTGTAATGTGCCGTATAACACGCTGCTCTCCAGATTTGTAGAGAATTCAGTTTGTGCCAGGCTATTGTCCTTGAATTACGTTGCACTAAACATGAAATAAATCAGAAGACTTTACATTTTGCAATGGGTTTTATTGTTTTATTAGTTCTGATTCATTCAGCCCCCTCAGGTCTGACAATAAAAACCGAAGAGAGTATTAAAGAAAGGAAAGGAAAATGTTTTGACAGTGCCAATGATGCATGTAAAAATCAAACCCATGAGGCGTGCAGGAACTGAACAGTATTAGAGCTGTCCGTGTAGACTCTCGACTGCGTCCCGAGGCAGCCACCCACCCACCGCAGAGCCTAAACTCTCCCAACCGGAGACTGAGTCTCTGTCAGTCAGCCGGAGGATTCTTTCACAGGCAGACAATAAAACCATGCGTTGCGCTAGAGCCGTCATAAACATGACGTCTCGTTTTGAAAGTCGATTCCTGGAGAGGAAGGGAGAAACCGCAGTCAAATTTACTAACGTTTCTTTTTTGCTGAAGATAACGGCCAGTTTACTAGCATCAAACTCACACACATATGCGAAGATACACACATTCATCCACACATCCGCTAGCTCTTAGGTTGGCCAGTGTTCCGCTCGAGCTGTTGCCTGTAATTACCCAGTTGGTGTGGAGCGCTGTGGTGTCAGTCTGGTAATTGGAGCTGCAGTAATTCACTTTTTAATTGCCTGTTTATTATTGCAGAAGCCTCAGTTTTGTAGTTGCAGCACAGCTCGCACTGAATGTTTAATAAACAAATACAATGTCACAGACTCATATTTCACGTAAACATTATAATTGCTTCACATAAAAAACCATCAACACACTCACTCTCGCCCACACACAAACACAAACACACACACACCTATTCTTCTCAGCGTAATGGAACAAAAAACAATTTTCTGTCCTTAACCTGCCAGGTGGATAAGCTAGCAAAACACAGAAAACAATACACCGCATACCTGTAAAACATAAAAGGGGGGTCTAAAACCTTTTTTTAACCTAGAAAGAAACAGAAAAATGTACAATTTGAAAAATTTTAAATGCTAAATATATGCTAAAAATAAATAAATAACATTACAAAAACAAACAGTTGTATTAAATTAAAAAAAAAAAAATGTCATATGTAATAATCTCACACTTTTGGATCCCACTCTACACCTTTTACCCATATGATTATAGGTTTGAAACATCCTTAAATCACTTGCAATGCTCTTGAAACTTGTGAAGGTTATAATACAACATGCCGTTCCAGTTTCGGTGGGTTGAAGTGTTACTTTTAGATTTTTGTATACTTCTCTATGTGGGGTCTTCACTTTGCCTTCTGTTTATTTTGACAGCATTTTCATACCAGTGGGGTGCATATGTGTTTGCGTGTGTGTGTGTACTTACGTGTGCACACTTGATGTGCAGAACTGTATTGTAGTATGTGTATGCGTGTATGTGTGTGTGTGTGTGTGCGTTTGCCCACCGGGTGAATGACTCCAACCCTGCAGAGTTTGACTGATGTTCCTCATTCTTGCATGCAAGTAGGAGGTGGGCAACCCAACACAATGCACCGTAATTTTAGACCAAACTGCCAGGGCCCTCACAATGCGTCTGTTCTAAGGAAAGAGGCATCTAGGGACATGAAGCAGAATAGAGTGGGAGCTCAATTCATTCCCCATTCCAAGACACGAGCACAATGTTTTGTGTTTCTGAAACGTTTATTGATGGAAAGTCAGCTCAGCGCAGCTTATAAATATTGTGTTTTCAGAAGTATGATTTGCTGCGTATAAGCCCCCAAGACAATGACTGTATTGGATGTCATTGATTTTACATTTAAACATGGATCTGAGAAATCAGATGACGAAATATGAATTGTTCCATCCTCTTAACTTTTTTTATGCATGAAAAGTGGGGCCGAGGGAAATTACACAAGACAGATTCAAACTCATTATGTCTCAATGTGTCAAAGCACATATGCTAACCGATAGGCTACATTAAGTTTTGCAGTCTTATGCAAATAAAGAGTCTTAAGGTCTGTTCACACCAAAAACAGTAAGTACAAAGATAACTTTAGCTATTAGCATCCACATCAACTCATGATAATGTTTGGTTTATTCGAAGCGTGCGCTGCTATTATGTTTTCTGCCACATTAAATGCTTTTTAAAGCAGGATGGATTCTGTTTGTCAGTATATTCGAGTAAAAATCATAATTAAACATATATGCTTGTATATGATATAATTCACAAATGCTATGATTCAATTAAATAAATATATGCGATGCAGCTTTAATATATGCGCTTTAATTATTTACATATTGTTGTGAGTTTGGGTTTATTATAACGTTCATCTGGGAATGCAACGTGAGCTATTTCATCAGATTTGTAAGGTAAATCTTTTATTAACCTACCTGTTCATTGCGATTTTATAATAAAAGTTTAAACGCTTACTCTGATTGCTCGTTTTGATGTCCACATATTCAAGAAATTACAGTGGCTGTAGCTTTCCTGTCATAAAGAAATCGCCAAATATTAAAGATTAAGTGGACATTTGAATTAAATGTTGTTGAGTCAGTATTAAACACTGATTAGATTGCGCAGGAAAGTGTAAAAACAATTGTCGGGCCGTTAGCACCCTCTGCAGGCATTTGTTATAATGCGTAATGTACATTAGCTTAATTGTTTATAATACGTTATGCATTTTAACAGTTTTGTTGAATAAAACCATATTATTTCTTGCTTTTGATCTTTTATTTGAACTAATTGTTATTGCCTCAGTGCTGTTATATGTGTATTTTAAAGGGTTACTCCACCCCAAAATGAAATTTTTGTCATTAATCATTTACCCCCATGTCGTTTCAAACCCGTAAAAGCTTCGTGCGTCTTCGGAACACAATTTAAGATATTTTGGATGAAATCCGGGAGGCTTGTGACTGTCCCATTGACTGCCAGGTAAATACCACTGTCAAGACCCAGAAACGTGTGAAAGACATCGTCAGAATAGTTCATCTGCCATCAGTGGTTCAATCTGAATTTTATGAAGCGACGAAAATACTTTTTGTACGCAAAGAAAAAAAAAACGATTTTTTTTTTTTTGGAGAATATACGCTGGACGCAAACTGCGTACGCTGTTCTGTCTCAGCTGCACTATAAGGATGCGCCTTCTACGTTTACTTGCGCTTTGATTCGAACGATGCGGCTGACAGAACAGCGTACGCAGTTTGCGTCCAGGCTATATTCTCCAAAATGGCGCTACGGTGACGCAGATGAGACGAACTGTTGAACAAAGTCGTTATTTTTATTTTCTTTGCGTACAAAAAGTATTCTCGTCGCTTCGTAAACTTCAGATTGAACCACTGATGGCAGATAGACTATTTTGACGATGTCTTTCATACTTTGCTGGGTCTTGACTGTGGTATTTAGTATTCAATGGGACAGTCAAAAGCCTCCCGGTTTTTATCCAAAATATCTTAAATTGTGACGAACGAAGCTTTTACTGGTTTGGAACGACATGAGGGTAAGTGATTTAATGACAAAATTTTCATATTGGGGTGGAGTAACCATTTTAAAGGCTATTGTTCACTTACTGTAGATCTGTTTCATTATAATTATCCGATTACTCGATAAATCGTCAGAATAATCGACAGATTACTCGATTACCAAAATAATTATTTGCGACAGCCCTATTTGTCAGTGTTTTTATCGTTCATCAATCATTCTCAAAGTGATTCCAACGATATTATTTAGTTGTGTCATTATTGTAATAATAGTGGCATGGACTTTATTCACTAAAATTTTAGAATATTTTTTTTAAGTGTATCTTCATCATTACACTTATTGTCCTAGTCTTTAAAGGCATAGTTCATGCAGAAAAGAAAATTCTGTCAGAATTTAATCACCCTCATGTTGTTCCAAACCTGTATGCTAGCAACATGAGGGTTAATTAATGATAAAACATTCTTGGAAACTTTCACAGCCTTATGCAATTAAAGAGTCTTAAAGGTGTAATTCACCAATGAATGAAAATTCTGTCATTATTTAATCACCCTTATGTTTTTTCAAACCTGTATGCCAACAGCAGGAGGGCTAATAAATGATGACAGAATGTTCATTTTTGGGTGAACTAATGCTTTAAGCAAAACTAGTCTTTTAGCTTGTGTATAAAAGCGGAGAGGGATCCGTATGGAGCCTCCGAGACCCTGGCAGAAGACGAAGCTGGTGCGTAATTTAATTTCACCAGCACATAAAGGAGATTACGGCTATGATGGGATTCCAGAGGGCCAGGTAATATCTATCTCATTAGAACAGCTCTCCCAAGCATTCACACACTGCTCTTCTATGGGGCAGCAGCCGGCCCTCTCTCCTTTGCTTGTTCCTGCTGATTGACCTTAGAAGGGCGCTGGAGTGGAAAGACCCGCACGGTTGTTAGGTAGCGAGGGTCTTCTTTAAAACCCAGACCCAGCTGCCCACCCAGCCGAGATGATGGAACATATTTAAGGGGCTAATGGTCTGGCTTGCACAAAGAGCCTGCCTCATTTAACAGCATCAGAAAATAGACTTCAGAGAAGAGGTTTAACCCCGTTAGAGGGAGGGCAGCAAGCTCCTTAACCACATCAGGGATGGGAGTGAAAAGTCAGGCTGAGGGAGATAAGAAAAGAAAGAAAGAAAAGAAAAGAGGGTGTCTTGGAGAAGCTCCCAAGTAGTTGGGATAAGAGCCGACTGCACGATCACAGAATCCAGCAGATATTTTCAGCATTTCGCCATTGCACTGATGTGGAGACGTGACAGGAAATTATGGAGGGGAAGAAAATAGGATCAAGGCATGACGCAGGCCAAATTCAAACCCACATTTCCCACTTGTGCAACATATCTTGACGTTATAGCCCACCTCCTAGAACTCAGCGTCTATTTGTTTTTTGTCTCTCGTACCGCTTCGCAGTCTCGTTCTTATGACTAAATAAAATTATTTCAGCGCAGATCAATAATTCATTCTCATTTATTTACTTACTTGGTAAGTGACTCCATTAAAAGAAGAAACGGATAGTGTTCAGTCAGCTCCCTCTGAATGATGTACTAATCACTCTGTTATGGGTTTATTTTACGATCTGTTGTCCCTTAAAGGGACGGTTGGCCCAAAAAATTCATTATTTACCACCTTCATGTCGTTCCATGCCTGCAAGACTTTCTTTTCTTCTGGGAAACGCCACATAAGATATGCAAACACTTTATTCCACAGTGTATAAGAGTAAATTATGCATAATTACAAGCAACTGATCCTCAACAGAATCTTAACTCTATAGTGAGTACATGTTGGTAATAATATCACTCAGTATTCATGTGTGTAACAAGGACAGCTTGTTATACAGCTGACTTCCACTGTATAGAAAATGATAATGTGATGCATTGTTGAAAATATCATTTGTTGTTCACAAAAGAAAGCAAGTCATAGATGTTTGGCAGGATGTGAGGATGAGTAAACAATGCTGAATTTTCATCTTTGGGTGAATTTTTTAAATGCATGTATGAGTCAGATGTCAGCTTGTATTTTTAAAAGTTGATTGCGCTGATTTTAACTTTCAGTGCACTGTGCATTGCCCATTTGTGCCCGTAAATCTCTGCACAGCTTTACGCTTCCCTTCCCGGCAAATCCATTCACTCACCCACAGCTGCGAATTGCCGTCATACTGAGCGACAGATATGAGGCAGGCAGCCGTAGCGGTTCGCACGAAACAGATTTCAACAGAGCCGAAATCTCATCCGTTCGCTCTCCCTATCCGCTTCTTGTCCATGATGGCCTGTGCGCATATGTGTGTGTGAAGTTCAACCATCTGAGTCCCGCTAATGAGCAGAGCTCATTTCCTTGCGTTTCAAACAAGCCCGTCAAGGGAGTCGTCACTAACCGGGCGTTAGTTTGCGCGCGAATCCATGCGCGCTCGTGAACATTTGTGTACCCGTGTAAGCGAACGCGCCCGCCCCGAGGGTGTTGTTTTCGGAGGGGGTCAAGCCGATCGCTGACACGGTGTGAAACGCTCTCAATGAGATGCGTACGAGGGGGCCGGCGAGAGCCCGCTGGTGAAAATCACACAGAGTGGAGCTAATGAGCACGGCTCTGCAAATAGAGGAACGTGCCAGGAAATAACCCAGCCCTTTTGAAACCACTTTAACTCGGGGGCCTCTTGCTCTTCTGAGAGCTCCGGCCTCCTCTGGGTTTTTTCCCCGGCGCTGCTTCGCCGCCCGTCTTATCTGCATCTGGAGCTCAGAAGCGCAGCAGTCACGCTCGGCGGAGAGGAGAGTGTTGAAGTGCGTCTCGCATCTCCCGAGGCTGTTATCTTGAGGTTGATGAGCTCTTTGCTCTGCGAACATTACCCCGGCTGCACCTGCCACAATCGAAGCGCTTTTGCACCGTTTTGCTATTGAAGTCACGCCTGATCAAAAGAGCCGGCGCAGTCCGCCAGTTAATGAGATCAACTCCATTAGTAGCGTTTCTCTCTATCTCTCGGTGCAAAAAGCTCCGTCGATTTCCCTGAGAAACCTTCCTGCGGGTGTTGAATCGCAGTGACCCCGCTCACAGTAAGCTACCTGCCTCTGACACTGTAATTAGCTCCATCAGGCATTAGCATGCGTCTCGCTGAGCAGGAATAGCTGTCTGGTCCGTGCCGTGTTTGCCCACCTTTGGTGGAATAAATGCATGCAGAAGTAGGCGCTGGGCTGGAGGCCGTGGGGCTGGATTGATTGTCCGGTGTGTCGGCGGGTGAAGAGAGCGGCTGTAATCAGCTCAATCAGCCCCAGGCTCGGATGGGGGGTTACGTGCGTTGAGTGGTTGTAGCAAGTGCGACTCTGTTTAGCTCACGCTTCGGCAGACACAGGTGCTCCTGGTGACATCAGCGTACCGAGGGTCACATAAGGGCTATAATTTAGCCAATCAGGGACCAGCAGGGGCTGTCTGGCACTCTGATGGGTTCATCAAGATACTCCCGCGCTTTGTGTAATGGAGCAGAGCCGTGAATATGCACGCACACACATGCAGAGTGGAAATACTTTTCCCTTCTTACTTTGATGTTCTTACACTTAATATTCTGTTTCTTTCTTTTTCTCGTTCTGCAGCGGGAACCACATACATATTCGGACGTGATGGAGGGCTCATTGTGTACACATGGCCGCCCAACGACAGACCGAGCACACGAGCTGACCGACTGGCTGTCGGCTTTAGCACCCAGCAGAAGGATGCAGTGCTGGTTAGGGTGGACAGCTCTTCCGGCCTGGGAGACTACCTGCAGCTTCAGATTGTGAGTCTTGCACAAACAAACACACACTTACTGTTGGGTCACAAACTTTGAGACCGCTAGTGAAAATTCATACTTTTATTATTTAAACAAACTGCATGAATTTCCGATTTTCTTGGTATTTAATACAAACCCCTTTTGCTTTAATGCGACAGCAACAAACTGCATAAATTCCACAAGTTTGCATCAGTCCTGATGATTGTGTTATTCAGCGTTATTTGCGAATTATCCAGTGAGTTGAAAGATCTGAAACATCTGACTGTCTGTACAAGGAGAGGCATAATAGATGCCACAAATATACTCATTTAGACCAAGAAATGTTGCAGAATCTTGAATACACTTCTTAAAGAATATTGGACTTTTTCATTCAGAAATCGCTAGGAAATGTAACAAATAATTGCAAAAAATCTGTAAGTAACACTGATTTAACCTGGAATTTTGAAGTAGGAAGAGTGAGATTTTCTTGTAAAATGTATTTATTTATTTATTTTTATGAAAATTTGGTGTTGAAACAAGTTTTGTTAAAAAGTTTTTAGTAGATTTCACAAATAATTACAAAGAATCGGCAAATGACACATTTTTCTTTTACATTTTATGTCATGAAAATTTGGTGTTGAAACAGTTTTTACTCAGAAATTCTTACTAAATTTCACAAATAATTACAGCGAATCTGCAAAAAAACATTGATTTAAATGTGGAATTTTGAGGCAGAAAGACAATGCAAAATCTACTGCAATAATCTTTTATTTTCAAGTCTTAAAAATATTTTTTTTACATTTTATGTCATGAAAATTTAGTGTTAAAATATTTTTATTTAAAAATTATTAAATTTTACAAATAATCACAACAAATAGGCAAATGACACGTTTGATTTTCAAAAAAATGCACAAATAGTTACAATGAGTCAAAATGACATTGATTTAAACTACGAATTTGGAGGCAGAAAGACTGAAGTAGTATTTTCTTGTAAAATGTACGCAATCATTTTTTTTTTTTTTTAAATTTTATGTCATGTAAATTTGGTGTTAAAACAATTTTTACTAAAATTTCACAAATAATTACAACAAATAAAATAACACATTTTATTTTCAAATCTAAAAAACTATATATTTTTTTTCTTTACATTTTATATCAAGAAAATTTGGCGTTGAAACTATTTCTAGATTTCACTAATAATTACGAGTCAAAAAATGACACATTGATTTAAACTTGGAATTTTAAGGCAGAAAGACTAAAGTAGTATTGTCTTGTAAAATGTATGTCAATAATCAGTTCTGAAAAATAATTTTTTACAATTTATGTCCTAAAAAATTTGGTGATAAAACAAATAACACATTGATTTAAACTTGGATTTTTGAAGTAGAATAGAAAAATAGTTTTATGGTGTAGTTCTTGCTCATTTTGTATTTGAATTTCTGTTTTGTTTGAAATGTTTTCAAATCTTAAAACTTTATTTTAAGGTTTAAGTAAAGAAAAAAAAAAAATCCCACATTTTCAATACGATCTCAGACTTTTGAACCCAACTGTTTGAACTTCCTCAAACCTACACAGATTCCCCTGAGAATTCCTGCTGTTCATTCATTCTCACACAAACCCCAGAGTAGAAATTCACAGAAAATCATGCTCCCGACGAGCCCTGTGAATGATCATTAGGGTAATCATAGTGTTCTACGCCTCCTCCAACACTCAAAGTGCTGGTCTGTTTTAGAAAGTTCCAGCGCCTCAGACCGCCCTCATGAATAAAATCTGTATAATGTTCAGAATAGAAGGCGCTACCAACGCTTGCTCAGAGGATGCTATTTGATAGAACCCGCATTTCCTATGACATGCTGTGCTGGAGGAGTGGGAGGTGGAGGAGGTGGAGGCAAGGGGGACGGGAAAGTGTTTGGCACTGAGCTTCGAAGAGTTGTATGCTTTTTTATTTATTTATTTTTCCTGCGTTCTGTTTTTTCAACGCCCACTCCTGCTGTAATCACAAACTTGATTCCCAGAAGAATCAGCCAGCTCTCTCAGGGGTGGCATCATGGCGTGACTGTTGCACGACTGCCTCAGCAAATGCGTTCCGAGCGCGGTGAGGTAATGATTTCTCCAGCTGAGCCCTGGAGTTTACGATGCGTGCTGGTGTCTATATATGACTTCAGCTACAGTGCTGCAATGCCTCGATGTACTTCACGCTTTCATTTAAAGGGCTAGTTCACCTAAAAACAAAAACTCTGTCATTACTCACCCTCATCTCATTCCAGTAAAACACAAGTAACTTTTTACCATTCTTTTCAATACAATAAAAGTAAATGACAGCTTGGGATTGTCAAGATTCAAACACTGAAAAAAAAAATTGTTTGTCAAAATTTTATGATCCTTTGTGTTCATTTGGATGCTTAAAAGCTCCAGTCCCCATCGTTTTTAATAGCATGGAAAAGCGCAACCAGCACATTTTTTTTTTTTTTTAGAATTTCTGCTTTTGTGTTTCACAGAAGAAAGAAAATCGTCTTTAAAATGCAGTTTTCATGAATTTTAATGACAGAATTTAATTTATGGTGAACCATTCCTATGATAAAACACATTTTCTAAACCAAGTAGCAACAGTAGGTTTAGTTTGCAGCGCATACATGTGAACTCTGTGCACTATGTAAATTTGCAGAACGGATATGTTGTTTCAGTATGTGTTATCGATCAGCAAAATCACAGAAGCTCCGAGCGCAAGAATGATATCAGATGCCCGGTAGACTGTGGGTTATGATTTACCATCTCATGTACTCAGAACATTGTGTTCCTCGCATCTCGCTTCAGAAATTCGCTTGAGAATGCAAGGTGGTAGGTAGCAGTGATGTCTGCGTGAAACGCGTCTTAAAATGAACTTGACGGAGTTGCGTAAGACCGAGATATGTAACACTTTACATAATGCCTGTAATTAAGATTATCACAGATTATATATTTCCATATATTGGCATGACAATTAATCAGGCATCCATGACTGATATATGGCTTTTTGGCATAGGGATGGCAGGGAATGTTTATGAGCAAATTAAAGGCCCTTAATGTCTTGATGCGATTAGCGGTGGATATCTAGGCTAATTCTAATGTGTGACTGGTGGAGTCTCTGCAGTGCTACGTCTGCCATTTTTGATGCTTGTTGGACTGATGACTGCTAAGCCAGCATAAAAAGGTATTTACTAAATGAATCAGCCTTGTGTAGGAGGGTAAATTAGCTGTACCTACATCGTTAACCGTCCATAAAGCAGTTGAAATCATTACAGATATCCAGTACCGTTTTTACCCCGTAATTAACAAGGGGGAAAAAAATTTCCCTTCCATTTCCGTAAATTATATTTAGGCACTGACAAGATTAAGTATGTCAGTATTGACATTAATGGCGAGACCGTTCGGTGATGTAACGGAATGTTTTGATAAACCTGTCTGTGGGCCGGGAGGATATCATTATCCAGAGACTGCCTTTCTGAAAGTGAATTAACTTAGGATCATTGACCATGTTAACGAGCGGCCCTTGATGTCCTGATTTTTCAAACAGACAGCAGCGTCCCTCCCCCCCCGCCCGGTTCCTGCTTATGACCCTAAACACTTGTGACAGAGTTCATTTAAATCTCATCATATCACCATCACTGGGGATTATCATTAGTCATCGTTCACCCCAAATCATTGAGCCACTTGCTCATGTAGAGAGAGGGAGAACTAACAAGACGGAGAGCGAGAACTGTAAGGAATGGTGAGACAGGCACTGTACAGGAAAGGAAAACATTGGTACACTTTCTTTCACTCAGCATAACGGCGCATTTTAAGGGGTAATGGCCTATTAAATACATTTCTTCTGCTCAGGATGAGCTTGCCAGCTGCTCGAACCCGTGGCCAAATGCCCTGCGGACCGCCTGGCCATTTGCGGCAGCCGTGCAAGCCGCCAAGCAGGGCAGGAGCGAAGGAGAAATGGATGATGACTGTAAACGAGTCAAAGCCAAGTGATTATACCCCTGGGGTTTGACCAAATCATTAGCACTTTCTGACCTCTCGCACTCTCGATGCCAAAAGAGTGTATGTGTGTGTGAGCGTGTGGGCAGTCTAATGAGCACATCAGTCCAATTGAGGAATGGTGACGATCACAGCTAACTCAGCAGTGAGAGGTACAGAGGTGTGAACAGTAGTACTGACAAGGGGATTGAGAATGTGTGTGTGAGACAAGGAGAGAAAGGACGTGAAAGGAAACAGCTTTCGGAGAGCACCTGTGCTGAGATGTCAGTGATAGCAGAACGGGCACATTGACCGGGGCGGTAATTCGCTTGGAAATTTTTACTCACCCTGTTTGTTTCAAACTCAAATGACTCATTCTTGGTGAACAAAATGTGAATTTCTGAAGAATACAATGGAAGTGGATGGGGAGTAAATATCATGAAAAATAGCGTTTTTGAGCCATATAATATCGCACGCCATGACTCATTGCAACTAAAAGTATTTGATAATGTTAAAAGTATAGCTCACCCAAAAATGAAAATTCTGTTATTTATTACTCGTCCTCATGTCATTCCAAACCAAGACCTTTGTTCATCTACAGAACACAAATTAAGATATTTTTGATGACATCCAAGAGCTTTCTGACCCTGCATGGACAGCAGCACCACACACATACGTCATGTACTCTTGTAAATTCACATCGAAAGACTGACACGGAAGAGAAGAAATTGTTGATTAAATTTGTTATTTGTGCAAAAAAATATTCTTGTAGCTTTATAAGATTACGGTTGAACCAGTGATGTCACATGGACTATTTTAACATCCTAACTACCTTTTTGGGCCTTGAACGTGTCAGTTATGTTGCCGTCTATGCAGGGTCAGAAAGCTCACGGATTTTATCAAAAATATCTTAATTTGTGTTCCAAAGATGAATGAAGGTCTTACAGGTTTGGAATCACATGAGGGTGAGTAATTAATGACAGAATTTTCATTTTTGAGTGAACTATACCTTTAAGCATCAATTATACAGTAAAACAGTAACATTTTAAAATATTAATACAATTTAAAATATCTGTTTTTTTTTGTCAGAGAATTTCCGCAGTTGTTAAAGTTCCTTCAGAAATCATTCTAATATGCTGATTTGGTGGTCAAGAAACATTTTTATTATAATCTGTTGAAAACCGCTTCTTTTTTTTTTTTTGAAACTTCAATGCTTTTTCAGGATTCTTTGATAAAAAGAAAGCTCAAAAGAACGGCATTTATTATGTAGAAGTCCTTACTGTCACATCTGATTAATATAATGTATCCTTGCGATCTAGATAAAAGCATTCATTCTTTCTTTCAACAAAATCTTAGTGACCCAAACTTTTGAACTGTGGTGTATATAGTCCATTTAAATTCTTCAGCAAAAGAGAATATTAGTGTATTAACCTTATTAACTTAAATTTCAGACTTCTGTACTGAAAAACATGTAGCAGGGGAGGGCTATATGTGACCCTGGACCACAAAACCAGTCATAAGGTTCAATTTTTGTAAAATTGAGATGTATACATCATATGAAACCTGATAAATAAGCTTTCCATTGATGTATGGTTTGTTAGGATAGGGCAATATTTGGCTGATATACAACTATTTGAAAATCTGGAATCTGAGGGTGCAACAAAAATTCAAAATACTGAGAAAATTATTTTTCACCCTTTAACTGTCACCGTCCACTCTGTGGGACGCCTAAGTTTACTTCACCGTATTACAAATAAATCCTAATCTAATCATGACAAGCTATACATCGTTGGAAAGGTCCAAGACTCCTAAATAGATATTTTACCATATTTTTGTGTTAAAAATTATGTAGGAAAAGTAATAGATTAAAAAAAAAATCTACATCATAACATGAGTTCTGACCTTTGTCACAAGACTTTCTTCATTGCCTTTTTCCCTATCACGCTTTAGAAATCATAAGAAATGATGTATTAGTTCAAAACTTAAAATTTCAAAATTCATCCTTTGAAAGGCATTTTAAAATCAGACATTGCATTACCACAGAAAATGTACATGAAAATCATATTACAAAATATTTTCATTCATGAATTATAAAAAAAATAAGTCTGGATAGTGCATGTTTATGTCTGTGTTTAAAAATGGGAGTGACAGTTAAAGGGTTAATTTTAAAGATATCAATTATCAATTTAAAGATATAAATGATCTCTAATGTATTTTTGGATATTGCTACAAAAATACCCGTGCTACTTAAGACTGGTTTTGTGGTCCAAGGTCGCATAGAACACAATTTATATGGACCAGTTTAAACTACTTTTTTGTTGTTTTATAGCATTACAGAACCAGTCCCCATTCACAAAAGATTGGCCCGGATATTATTCAAAAATTCACCTCTTCTGTTCCACCGAAAAAAGTCATTTCCATTTTTGGCTGAACTCTTCCTTTTAAATAGGGAAATGTTTTGTTGTATATGTTATATTAGATGTCTCCAGTCAAAGTGAGTCAGGGCAGCCCCGAGAAACTCATATGCTCACACATGCACGCACCCTCACTCACATTTGGATGGAGGTGAAAGTGAAAGAGAGTGACAGATGCTGATTTTCTGCTTCACTTGTGTCTGAGTGGGCAGGACATACCTGGTCAGACATGAGTGACGTGTGACATGGCTCTGAGTGACAGCAAAGTGTCTGCTGACCTCATACCGTCAGTGCGGACTAAGCCCGTCTCCACCCAGCAGCTTAGATGGAAACAGCCAGCGCTTTGGAAAAATGCCATTACGTTTCTCTCGGTCGAAACCCAGCGACACTTATTTCCTCTATCCACTTACCCGCATAATTTGAGTACAAGTCATTCATACGCTCTGTCATTTTTACATACCGTCAAACTATATGCCAGGTCATTATGCAATTTACGCGTGGCGTGGAGAACAGTTTGACTGGCCACAGACGATTTAATGTTTGGTCTTCGTCAGCCATTTTTCCTTGAATAACTGCGCCATATGGCAAACCGTGCCTTTGCTATCTTTAGTATCTGAAAGGATAAGCAGACAGATGGCGGCAGAAGTAAAAGCCGAATATTTTAAATGTATTCATCAAAATAAAAGAGACAGGTGTTCTTTTAAATGCTCTCTTTGTGACAAACTCAGCCCACTCGTTCCTTTGCAAAAAATGTTTTAATGTTTACCACGCTTTTTTCTTCAGATTAGAGTCAACGCATGAAAGAACGTGTTACTATTGAAGCCCAGTGACGGGTTGACAAGGATCACTACGAAAATAGCAGCGCTCCAGTCTGCCTTGGATTTGTCGATTGTAATATGAAATGATATTGTCTGCGAGAGATATTGCATTCAGGCCAGCGTTTGTATTTGTTTGTTTGCTTGTTCCCCCTCAGGAAGTCGCAGCAGTAGGTAGACAATGTGCATGACTTCTTGGATATCTTCTGTAGACGACGCCCATAGAATACATGTGGTTTTCAGGTTCGAGAGGAACTAGGACAGAGTGCTATTTTCAGTTTTTAGAGAACTTGGAAAAGAATTCTCTGCTGCCAAAAAGATTCATGATCTCACCAGATCCAGTCCTTACCAGAAGATAAAGAGAGATTGCGAACGCTAGAGCGCGTGAGAGAGAGAGAGAGAGACACAAAGAAAGCGAGAAAGAGGAGGAGGGGGTGAAACAACAAGAACTGCTTGCCAAAGTAGAATTATTCTGCGGACACAACAAATTTATCTGTTTCACCAAACCTGCAGTGCTCAAACGTAAAGGCACATGCACTCTGGAGCGTGTCACACACGGTGTGGTATTTTGATCTAATATCAAACACAAGTTATTTATGAGAGCGTATATTGCATGTCTGGGTGTTCTATCCAATTAAGCGCATTCCCTTGGTATTAGCTTGAGCATTACTGAGAGGCTCTTTATGTAAAGTGGCTGAGGTTTCCTGGATGCACCAGCTCATTTAAGCTGAATGCCATGGCAGATCAGCATCCCCGCTGTGGCACACACACTCCGTCATACTCCATAAGCTTCTGCCTGCACCTTTTCCTAAATAAGACACATCATTAGTGGCTCTTCTGTCCTCCAGGTTTCCGGAGCAACCGTCCCAGCCCTGTGTGTGCGTGTGTGTGTGTGTTTGGCTTCTCTTGATGGAACGGTACTAATATCACAATTATTCCATCGATTTATTTAGAGCTTAAAGGGATAGTTCACTATAAAATGAAAATTGGTGTCATTTACTCACCCACATGTTGTTCCAACGCTGTGCGGTTTTCTTTGTGGAACACGAAAGAGTATTTTAAAGTCAATGGGGTGGTTTTGGACCCCTCTGACATCCATTATACAGACAAAAACAGTTAAATCTCCAAAATATCTTTTTCACAGCTTGTGTTTCACGGAGGGAAAAAGTCACACAGGTTCGGAATGACATTTGGGTGAGTAAATGACAATAGAATTTCCATTTTTTTAGTAAACCGCCACTTTAAGGCAAGACTCCACAGGCGAAACATTGTTTTTTAACGCACTGATCAATTTTGAGATTGTGTGCTATTTGGCTTCCGTAACTTGTCGTCTTCAGTCCAAAATACACATTTTATTACACTTTATCTATTTATGCCTGTAGCTGTCAACTACAATACATATCTTTAAAGGCCAAGTTTTTTTTCTCAAACACTAAGCCAGAAATTTCCACTTTAGTAGAGCTTACATACACCAAACTGTTCAATTTTATTCCTGTCTATATTCTGAAAGTTTATAGGGGGTTGAGGGGGTTTGTTTATATATCATTCACTTGATTTACAAAATATTTCATTCCTAAAACATGGTGACATTTTTTTTTCTAGCTGCTGAAAGCATTTTCTGAGTGATAAAAAATATTCAAAACACCTCAGTAAAAATATTTACTTCTAATATATCAACAAAACAAGAATTTCAAACCTAGCTTTATTCAATATTCAGATTTCCTATCTGGAAATGTTACAAATTAGTAGAGATGTGCCCAGATCAGTGGCTGAATCTGAATACCTTGTTCAGAATAAATACGAGATTGGAGGAAAAAATCTATTTTAATGCTTTCCCTTACAATTATATAGTTGTAATATTTATACTAGAGCTGCAAAACGATTAGTCGTGATTATGTTTATGTTTGCATATTAAATGTGTATATTTACTATGTATATATAAATACACACACATATGTATATATTTAAAAAAATATTGGTAACACTTTACAATAAGGTTCATTAGTTAACTACATTAATTATCATGAACTAAGAATGAACAATACTTCTGCAACATTTATTAATCTTAGTTAATGTTAATTTCAGCATTTACTAATGCATTATTAAAATCACAAGTTTATTTGTTAACATTAGTTAATGCACTGTGAACTAATATGAGCTAACAATGAACAGCTGTATTTTCATTAACTAACATCAGCAAAGATTAATAAATCCTGCAACAAATGTATTATTCATTGTTTGTTCATGGCAGTTAATACATTAACTAATGTAAACTAAAGGAACCTTATTGTAAAGTGTTACCAAAATATTTGTATGTATTGTATGTAAACACTTGTATATAATTTATGTTATATATAAATATAAATCAAATGTATTTTTCTTAATATATGCATGTATGTGTGAGTGTTTATATATACATAATAAATATAGACAGTACACACACATATAGTATGCAAACATAAACTTTTATTTTCAATCGATTAATCGCGACTAATCATTTTGCAGCTCTAAATTATACTGTGTATAAATTGCGGGCATCAGGGAGCCACTATTAATATGCTATTAATATTCGCGCTGGCTTTTTACTTTCACTTTCGAGATCACACATACTTTGTTTATACTGCGGGCAGTAATTACCACACGTTTTACAAGATGGAATGTTTGTCAGAGGTCATCCTGTCAGTCATCTCTCCTTATTCTGTTTATGTGGTAAGTTACTGTAATGTAACAAGCTTGCGGCTAACCATGTCTCTTTAGTGGCTCTGTAAAACACGTTATTCATTTTCCGCGCCAATCCGAATATGGATTAGTAGTGCAAGTTTAATTAGCTAACGCCTCATTTGCGTATTTAAGAAAACTTGTAATGCAAAATGCACTGACTTAATGTACTGTGAATATGCAAATGGTGAAGTGTGGTAATGATTATAAGTTTGTTTGTTTGTTTACCAAATTCACCTGTGGTGTCTAGCCTTAAGTAATAGATAAATATTTGATAACGTGAGCATGAGAAACCTACAGCTCTAAACTCCATATTCTCAACTTCAGAACAACTGGATTATTTTTGTGTCTGGCAAGAGGAGGTCGTTGCAGTTCCAGAGTAGATGAAATGCTCTGTCAATCAGGATGGCACCGTGGTTGTCATCTAATTGCCTACAAGAAACAAGAGAACTCTAGAGAACAGTGTTGCTATAACAACCCCCATTGAGTCTAATGAGAATCCAGTTGTATTAGTTCTTTATATTTAGAGCAGCACTGCAGGCCTCGGTGGAGAGGAGACATGAAGCTCGAGACGGACAGGAACGTCCTAGACGCAGCCGTGCGGAACCAGGCTCTCCTTTTAAATGACACCCCATCCTTCGCTCGCTTTAGGGATCATTTAACGAACACCGAATCCTGAGCACAGCACCCAAAAACATTTGTTATTCGGTGATAATCTGGGATTTGGTGTCACGGCTCAATTTTACTCTCCCCTCCCGTATGTTTAGCCCCTGAGGCATTCATAATAGAGCCGCCTTCTCTTTTTTTTTTTTTTTTAAACAGAAAATTCTGCGAAACTGGGACATTATCACACCCGGGACTGAATGTAGGACATAGGGTGTCTCTCTTAAACTATGCCCACTTTAGGTTGCAGAAAAAATTCCAAACCCCCTCGTCCAGCTTAAAAAAATGCTTACGGACTTCATTACCATGCCAATGTTCCCCCTAGCCAGGATGTGGCTGATTCAACATTGTCATTTCCAGAGTTTTCAAAAAGCCTGCCACCCTTGGTGTTGGTCCCAGCCGCCGAACCCCCGAATGAAGGATGAGGTCAGCTACCCGAAGGGACGGCCTGGACGGAAGGGTGAAAGAGAGGTCGTTCTCCAATTAGAGGAGGGCGTGGTGTGTCACAGCCCGCTGGAGTGCAGGCCAAGCTCTCACATCACTTCTCTGACCACAAAGCTGAAAAGATGTGCAGGGAGTGAGAGATTGGCCCTGGAGAAATGCTGTTAGAGAGCGCAGAGGAGGGTGAAGGAGACGCTGCCCCATTGTTCCCGGTGATGGGAAGAGGATAGGGCTAACGGGCAGAGTCTGTCTTCATTATGGGGTGTGAGAGGCGGAAGGAACATCCAGCTTCGGCCCAGCTGGAGATGACAACATGGGGCGTGTGTATATGTGTGTGTGTGTGTGCCTGACAGAAAAACAGAGCTTGAGAGTATCCAGACAAAAGCACACATCTCCTGGGAGGGTATAATGAAGTCTGGTGTTGTGATTTGTCCTCTGCTTGCTCTCTTCCTGCAGATAGGTGTGAATTAGGGGAATTCGCATAGGGATCTTCTCATACACACCTCATTTCATTATTTCCAAATGCCACATGTAGCTTTTGCAATCTGCAACAAATCAATCGAAAGGACCGCACGTTCCCACAGCAGCCTGTTTCGGTGTTTTTAAACTAATGGCCTCCATCTGTTGTAAATATGTCAAATAATAATTTTCACGATTGCCTGCGCTCATGTGCAGGCTTGTAATGACATTCATAACAAGTTTGCAACAAGTTTAATAAGTAGTTAAGTAAGTAGTGCATGTAGGCACGCAGGTCAGAGCACAGAGTGGGCATAGTTACTGTTTTATATAAGACGAGCACCAAGTGGATCGAGTGAGTATTATTAGCAAGTGCTTGTTTGCACATGACTGCGTTTTATTGTAATTAACACAAGTCAGTCCCTCCCACTGAGCTGCGTCGAATAGAAACCATTAAAGATTGAGGCCATCTAGTGGTGTGGATACGAAGCACACAGCTCACTGCTCGCATTAATAAGACAGAAACATGCATTGATGAGAATTCACACTGAAAATGACAAGCGGCGCATCGGAATACAGATTAGATTCCGTTTCAGTGAGACTGTCACACATTATTCTGTATGACCAGCATATTGCCTTGAGGCACTGATTTGGAGGGGAAAAATCTTATAAGGTTATTTTTTTTTCCTGTGATTTCTTGTGATTCGATTATGTGATCTGCCTGCAGGCTTGTTGGGAAACTTTTGAACATGAACGGGAATGAAAAAGTAGTATTATTTAGTTTACACGGCTTAATGTGTGACACAGTAAATTTTATTTTGACATCTGCTGCAGTCGTGCCACCCCCTTTAAAATTACAGATCGCTGCTGGAGATATTGTTTTGCCATGTGAGTTTATGTCTTTCCATCTGCGTTGGTTTTGTATATACATATTTATATTAGAAAACAGAACCCCACACAAACTGAGGGGTTTTGTGTCACCCTGCAGGATTGATTCAAAGGGGATTGAGATGAAATTATTTTACAATATGAGAAGAAAGAGGACACGGGTGATACGGGAGACGTGAAACTTGCACAGCTGTGCAGGATATCAGTTGCCTTCGACAACAGGCAGTCATTTATTGAAATTTTTGATCCGCAGTTTTGTATAGTCATCGCTACTGTGTCTCTCAGCATTTTCTTTCTTGTAATTGAATAATTTCAGCTGAAATCAATATTTCATGTCTATTTATTTCTTTAATTGGTAAGTAATCATGTAATGAGCAGGATGGTGTACAGTCAGCCGGTCATTAATGCAAAATAAACTACTTTAGGGTGATACCAGACCCGCTCTGCAACCAATCAGGATTTATTTTGTCATAATAACTGGCTGACTGTACATTATCACTTACATATCACATTGCAAACGCAATAAAACACTAAATTTGATTTCGTGTCACATCTAAACCAAAACCGTAGCATTCTCTCTATTTACACTGACGTAACAAATATTTTCTGACTAATTACTATCAAAAGAGAATCACAAAACTGCTAAAATGGAGAAAAATACTTGGTAGTTTCTGTGGCGCTATCCATTTCCTTTATACGACGCCATCATTAAAACATAAATTATAGATATTTTTGTTATTAAATATGAATGCCACCTTTTGCTGGCGAAATAAAGTGGTGGTAAATCTTTCTGATGCATTGTGCTGTCAGGTGAAATTGTGCACAGGCTGATAAACTATCACCTTGTTTGGTCCTCAATAAATTCGGTACATCTGTTATTCTGCCAGTTAAGATGGAGTATAGCTGCCTCTCTACGAGAGCCTGTATTAATAATCAAAAATTGTCTTTTCGCAAGGTTGCTAACGCAGAGTGATAGTCATTAAATGTGATGTTCATCTGCTAAAATAAGCTAGTGCATATAACTGGACCGCATTACGTTGGCGGAGTGAATCAGAACGGAATGACTATGATATAATCTTAACGTCCTCTTCTTTTATCTCCCTCTTTCCCTTCTCTCTCTGTCTTTACAGGAAAGAGGCAATATCAAAGTGGTGTTCAATGTGGGCACCGATGACATAAACATTGAAGAAACCTCTAAGTTTGTAAATGATGGAAAGTACCACATAGTTCGCTTTACGAGAAGTGGTGGTAACGCCACCTTGCAGGTGGATGATCTGCCAGTCATTGAGCGCTACCCAACAGGTAAGAGCCCTCAGCCTTTATACGCATGTTCACACACACACTTACACACACACACACACACATAATCTCAGCCATGCGGCTATGCACAATGGGAACAATAAAAGGCTGGCAGAGCTCAGGAAAAAGAGTCTGAATCACAGGGTTAAGGACAAAATGCCTTTGTCTGTGATTGTGGTTTCTCCCAGTTAAAAAAAGGTAACCCTGTATCCTTTCCAAATGTCAGCAGAGATGATTGCTCTTGGGGCTTTAGAAGGCTGAAAATGTCAGAGCCAGGGTTATCAAATTCGCCAGCCTCTCAGTCGCCTGAAAAGCCCTGACAAAAGCTTGACAAGAGATCAGAGATGAGAAATAATCCCATTGCTCTCGTTTGTCAATCACGATGAAAAGGAGGCGGCTGTATTAGTCTTTTAATTTGTATTTTACTTCAAGCTCTTCTTAAACCATCTCTTCCATTACAGAGATTATTTGCTCTAGATCTTCGCGAGCGCCTTTTCTTCCTCGTGATAGATTGTTGATGGTAAATGTTGAGCGTTCGACGACTGAAGTGGTAATGAAGCTCGGAAAACCTCACGCTTCCCATAAGTCGTTGTCCGTTGCTCATCATTGCGTTCAGCTTGTCATTAAATTTGAAATGCGCAGGGGAAGCGCAAACGTATACTCGTGAGACGCGCTAGATTCAGCTGTAGATACACTGGTTACATTGCATTTTGTATTATTTAATTTCGAGAACAGTAAGAATCTTAACAGGATTATCCAAATCCAAGAGTTGACATTTTGCATTTACAACAGCTTAGGCAAACTAGGACATACGCTGAAACAAAATATCATAGACATAACTTCTTGGAAACAGGACTGTGAAGAATACAGAAGGATAGATATAGAAACAGACACAGAGAGAGGTGCTGTTTTTCCTCGTCGAGACCCTCTCATTGTTTTAGTGTAAACAAACAACCCAAATACTGGCAGCGTCTTTCATTTGGAGTGGAAGACAATTGCTTGTTAAAATGGAGCCATTGTAATGTGCCATTTTCTCTCGGCTTCCTGTTTCCATTGTGTCTGTGGATTTAGCGAGCGGCGCGCGTGTGATTGCTTGAATACTAATGCATCTCGTGTCCGTGGCGGAATGGAAGAAAGTTTTCCACTGAAATATTTAAAAAAAAGAAAATTAGTCATGACCGCTTCATTTTAATCAGCGCTTGATTGACTCTGCTCTGCGTTAGGCGAGATAATAAATGCATAGAATTTAAATTGACAACGAGGGAGAACAAAATGGGGAGCTTGTTTATCTTCAACAATTAGTTCTGTAACTAGTATAGCTTTAGCATACAAAGAAAGCATGCAATTTTTTCTCCCACTCTTAACCTGTGCTGTCATTCTTTCACCTAACCAATTGTATTGTAATGCAATCGTAATCTAGTAATTAGACATAGTAATACCAGATGTATTCAACTAAGAAAGTGAAATTTCAAAGCGATCTCCCTGAAGTCTGGTCTGTTTTAAAATAAATCAAATTAAAATAAAAATTCAATCAAAATAGCATCTAAATGTCACTGAATATATATCAGGAGTGCTTTGTATTGCATTTTATATTGTTATTTTAGTCAAACGTGGAGTTTTTTGGTCTGACACTGACTGCCAGAAAGGATGATCCTCCAATAGTCCACCAAAAAATGAAATTTTTGGATGAATTTGGCTGTTCGTTTTTTTAAAATAACAATGACATGATGGTGAGTAAATAATGGCAGAATATTCATTTTTGGGTGAACTATTGCTTTAATGTAACAAACGGTGTTTCTTAAAGAAATAGTTCACTTCCAGAACAAAAATTTACAGATAATTTACTCACCCCCTTGCCATCCAAGATGTTTGTGTCTTACTTTCTTCAGTCATAAAGAAATTATGTTTCTTGAGGATAAGAAGGGTCTTATCTAATGAAACGGTTGGTTATTTTCCAAAAAAAAATACAATTAATATACTTTTTAACCTCAAATGCTTGTCTTGTCTATTCTCTGCGAACTCTGTGTAATTCGTGTCAATGCAGTTAGGGTGTGTCGAAAAACTCCAATCTCATTTTCTCCAGTTCAAAATCATCCTACATCGTTGTTTTAACTTTTTTTGTAAAGGGCATTTGATCTTTGCATGTTCACTTTCCATACAGCAATGTAGGACAGTTTCGAAGTTGGAGGAGAAAACGAGATGGGAGTTTTTCGACATATCCTTACTGTATTGACCTGAATTAGTTCGCAGAGAATAGGCAAGACAAGCATTTGAGGTTAAAAAGTATATAAATTCGTCGTTTCTCTAGATAAGACCCTTCTTCCTCGGCTAGGATCGTTTAGAACCACATTTAAACTGCATTTTGGAAGTTCAAACGCACGGGCACCAAAGAAGTCCGCTATATGGAGAAAAATCCAGAGATGTTTTTTTCTCAAGAAACATAATTTCTTTACGACTGAAGAAAGATACAAACATCTTTGATGACAAGGGGGAGTGAATTATCTGTAAATTTTTGTTCTGGAAGTGAACTTCTCCTTTAACGACTGTTAAGGGAAGGACTCTAAGTGAAATAAAATGCTGTCACTGTTTTCAGCAAGCGTGATGGAAAGATTTTACAGGTTCTGACAGCTGAGGTAATCACAGATCTTGAAGGCACTTTATTGAAAGGTAAGGGCCGAAACCCCCTATATACCATTTAAAATCACCTATGCTTTACGTCCATCTATAGACATTTTAAATGGACGCCAGCACTTAAGGTAGACCTTTTTCATATTTAGTCAAAAAAAAAAAAAAGTGGAATGTTCCTGTAATGTTCTTGACAGAATAACCGCCACACAGCTACTGCTGGGCACAAAATGGCCACAGCATGGGGTTTGGACTGGCGGAGGGATAAATTGAGGTGTTGTTGCTGTCCTTGAAAATCACTGTGTATTGCCTAACATAACAAAAGAATGCAGAACAGATATAAAAGCACAGAAATGTTGTTTTATACTAATATTTACAAAAGAAGAGTGTTAGAAGAGTGTCATGCTAAGCTAACCAGGCAGTCATTTTCACTTTACCGAGAGGCCCTCAGGCAACTGCCCCCTCATTTAAACTGAACATGACCACTGCGTACGTGTGTATGTGCATTCAAGCAATCATGCGCGCAACTTGCCCTTAGTCATCCAGTCCATCCTGCTTTAAGAGCTCCTATTGCTTTTTTCCCCCCTTCTCATCTAGTTTCTTTTAAGCTATGATTTGAGACAAATTACTCCTTTCACTCTTGATTACTCTAGGTAAAGCGCACAAGTGGACATAAATCACAGTTAGACCTGACTACACATGGTAGGAGAGAGAAAATGACAGAATTAAAGAAGGGAGAAAAAATACAAGCGAATGAAAGTGAAAGGAAAAGGGAGTCGGACTTCTTTCCGCTCTCACAGCAGAATATCGACGCTCTCAGACTCAAGTCCAGAATCAAGCACTCCATCAGTCCTTACGTGCAGCCCCGCGGAAGCCTTATTTCCCTGTCCGCGGGTGTTCTCCTTCTGCAATCACCTATCAAAAACAGTATTGTACTGTGTTTGAGAAGCAATTTAGTCATGTCATTTCAGTGTCGGACACAGAATAAAGAGCTTTACCTCAGAAGTGCAGCCGACTAGAGCAGCCATACTCATGTGAGGCGGTATAAGCTTAAATTTGCTGCTTTAAAAGAATAATCCACCAAAATTTCTCACCTTTGTCATTTCAAAACTGTATGACATTCGTTCTTTTGTAGAACACAAAAGGAAATAGTTTGAACAATGCCTTTGCCGATATTATAGGTGACGAGATGACCAAAAAATGTTTCATATTCACTTTCTTTACGTGAAAAAGAGCTTTTATGTTCCACTGAAGAAAGAAAGTCATATAGGTTTGATGATTGAAATTTCAGTTTAGCGCATTTGTGTGTATGTATAGGAAATGAGGACCCATTTGAATGGAAATTTGCTAGTAATTCTCACACTGAATTTCTCACATCATAGCCTTCGAGCTGACTTGCTACTCTACTCTCGTTGAGGAAACATTTTCATACGTTCATATTTTAATCATAGCTTAATCACATATAAAGAGAGCGAGACTCAATTTTGATTGACAAATAACAAGTTAATGGCTCATAGAGTAAAAATTGTGAGGCGTAATTATACTCTTTGGAAATCGGAGCAAGTCAGGTTCGTGTTGAATTTTCCAGTGAAGTCAGGAGTGGTAATTATGTGTGGGCCGTAATGGGAGAGAAGTAAATGTTTTCAAATAATCTCAATTCAATAGAGCTAGCGTGGCTGGCTCAACCTGGACATGTTGCATAAATATCCGCATTTAAGCACAGCGTCTGCTCGGAATCTCGTGGCGTTCGTTGTAGGGAACAGTTTCTTAAATGAGTGCATATGGACGTCTCTGAAGTCAAAGCTTTTGTCAGAGCGATTTCAAATTCACATGGGGAACATGAACTGATCTTACATGCATTACTGATGAACTGATAATCTTCCTGTTGCTTTAATCCTTTGAGTGTTTTTTCTGCTACTTTGATGTTTTTAAATGTATTGTGATCTGATAATGTGAGATTTATCATATCAAAAATGACTGAAAATACCTTAGATTAGATAGCAAATGTGAAGTTAAAATCAAATTGGTTGCAAAACGCTGGAATGTACTGTAATGACAATATTTAGATTAAAATGAGCTAGTTGTCATGTATAACTAGATGAAAAATCTGCTAAAAAGATTTAAAAGGTTACTCTTTTGTAAATGTATTATGTAAAGGAGTGATATTGTGTATAAACGTGATTGAGTTTGGTTGAAGAGTAGGTGCATATTTAACATAGTGCTTCTATTAAAATAGGGTTAATTTGTTTGCTTAAATTTTAATTGAATGAAAAGCTTCATCATTCTTATGTATGCAACCTTGGTGTTCCAAATAAAAAAAAAGAAAAATAAGATGAAAAAGAAAAAAAAAACCAGACAGTTAAGGCATATGTTTCACTGTAGGTTTTAATCTTTGACCTTTCAGATTTTTAACAATGAAATGTCTCTTTAAACTTTAAAGGCAACATTGATAACGAACGCCTGGCGATTGCTAGACAGCGAATCCCATATCGGCTTGGTCGAGTAGTTGACGAATGGCTACTCGACAAAGGTAAAAACACTGATTAAAACTTTAAATAAAAGATAATTTGATCATAAGCAAGTGATATTTTGCACAGCAAATAAACCATCTAAAACATAAATCCCCTGTATAACCAAGTTTAAAAATTAAACAAATGTAGTTTGTAATATTTGCACTGTACAGTTCAATAATGTGTTGTTCTACTGTACTTGTAAACCTGTCAGAGGTTAAAGGGACTGGTAATATACTGATAACTGAAGTTAGTTCAATCATTAACAAAATATGTTTACATCATTAAAATACTTCTTTAAATAATGTTATTTTGCAGCTGTAATAATCTAAATGACTAATTAAAGTACAAGTCCACAGTGGAAACTATTTGAATTCATAGTGATGTACACACACTGTTTAATTTATATATGCATATCTTCTTGTCATGCTAAACATATTTCTTTTGGAAACTGCTAAAGTGCACAGTTAAAAGCTCAAATGTCTCTTAAATAGCTTCAATGATTATTGGCATCAGATATGAAGTCCCTTTAACAAGCAAGTTAAACACACAAGAAGGGAAAAGACTTGAATGCATGCTGCAATGTATGTTAACAAATTGAATCGTTCAAAGTGATTTGTTTTCAAGTTTGCTTGTTTTCTTGCTTTCCCTTTTCAATGGAATTATAACCATGATGAATCATTTGTAATGTGTCATGTAGCTGTAAAGCCATTCTCACATAAACCTTATTTCAGTCTAATTAATTTTAATTGCCATTGCCCTTGCTGAAAGGCAATCTCAATAAAATTTACTAGACCTGTGCATACAGGCTTTTTGCAGTGAACTGCTGCATTTAAAGATTAAACGTAATTCGCTCACGTTAAAAAGGGGAAATTTGTACTTTTTACACCTAAAGATTATTTTTGTCTCTCATCTTAGCATCTATTTGATTGTCCTTTTAGCAAAGTCCCATTGATTTTTTTTTTTTGGGACCCAGCTTTCTCATCCCCTTCATTTATTTACTTTGTGCCAACAGCAGCCATTAAATTACAGTCGATAAATTACCAGTGTTGCTGTTAGCATTAGTGTAATTTATTGCTTCATGATCCCCAGGGAAAATAAGGTTACGGTTGTTGTGTGTTTTACCATCAGGACTCCCATCAGTTCTGTTTTCTCGTGTGCGTGCGTGCGTGTGCGCGTCTATGTTTGTCAGCGTGTGCATGTGTATGTGTGCGTCTCTACGGCGTGGGGGAGCGGGCCGTTGAACACTCTTGTATTTTCTGTAACGTTCTTCTCCGGCAGGTCGACAGCTTACCATCTTCAACAGTCAGACCACCATAAAGATTGGAGGCTGGGAGAAGGGCAGTCGGCCCTTCCAGGGCCAGCTCTCAGGGCTTTACTACAATGGCCTAAAAGTGCTCAACATGGCCGCCGAGGGCGACCCCAACGTGCGCGTGGAGGGTAGCGCCCGGCTGGTGGGAGATATGCCCTCCTCTTCTATTACGCCCCAGTCCAGCGCCTCCGCCACGGGCAACCGTTCGGAAACGTCGCCCTCCATCACCGACATCACCACCACAACCGCATCCAACCGCCAGGGCAAGCAGACGACAACTCCGCAGGTCAGCGGCCACTTTATTCTAGTTCGCTATCCTGTGAAAGATGATGCTGGCTTTTGATCGACTTTTTTCTTTTTTTTTTTCTTGCTTGTCAGAATGTAACATAGATTGGAAAACACTAGGGTTTTACATTGATGAAAAACTACAGTTGCACTCAGTGATTGTTGTACGTTTTGGATTTATCATGCAATGACAAAAGTTTCCCCCCCCCAAGTAATCCAAGATGTCAATGTCTGGATTTTATTCAGTCTAAAAGAAATTAAGGTTTTTGCGGAAAACACTCCAGGATTTTTCTCCATATAGTGGACGTCAATGGGGATCAGTGGGTTGAAGGTCCACATTGCAGTTTCAACGCAGCTTGTTTCTCTGCCCAGCTTCGAGGAATAAGGGTCTTGTATAGCATAACGATGGGTCATTTCCTAAAAAATATATACTTTTTAATCACAAATGCTCGTCTTGCGTTAGCTCTGAAATGCATGTCCTGCATTACATAATCACGTTGGAAAAGTCACGCGTGGTTAGTCTTCGTCTGCGTACTCCGGTTAAAAAGGTAGGGCAGTGCGAAAAACTCCCATTTCATCATATTTTCTTAAAGGGGTCATCGGATGCCCATTTTCCACAAGTTGATATGATTCTTAATGAAAAGTCTATAATATACTTTGGTTAAAATTCTCATTGGTAGTGTAAAACAACACCCTTTTTACCTTGCCAAAATCAGCATTGCAAAAATCATCTCATTCTGGTCGAGGCTGCTTTAAATGTTAATGAGCTCTGCTCGCCCCGCCCCTCTCTTCTCTCTGTTGAGTGAGGAGTCTCTTTGCTTTAGCCGCGTTTAGCCGCTAAACTTGCTAACTAGCACATTATTAGGAAAGACGATCGCAAAGATTCATAAAAAAAAAACCCTTATACTCACTTCTGCTGTAAGTGAAGCTGGATCATGAATGATTCGCGTGAACATAGACGGATATATGTAGATCGGGAGGAGCGTTCCTTTCACAAACAAATGTAATCCACCGCATCTTCAGTGGCTCATGTTCATTATTACATCCAGCAACACAACACCTCAACTGCTCAATCAGAGATATTCTTGTCTAACTTACATCCCTGCTCCGGCATTGAAACAAAGAGGGCAGACTGTTACAACTGATCTAAGGTAAGGCGCTCATGTCAATCAACTACCGTGGGAGCGGCCTCTGTGGGTGTGACGCCACACCGACAGGCATCTGAGAATGGCTCGATTTGAAAAAGGGGATATTATTTTTACAGATTAATTAAAAACCGCTGCATGGATTTTTATCACTATAGGGTAGATTTGTACATACACTGCCAACACACATTAATGTTCAAACAGCATGTAAAAGTGAAATTAGCATCCGATGACCCCTTTAAAGAACGTTTGACTTTCTTTGCACATTCGCTTTGAAAACACTCAGTCTATACTTCCACCTAGGTCATGCGTTACCTTTCCAACTCAACTAAGTAATGCGTGAAGTCGAACTAGTGCAAGACGAGCATTTGTGTCTAAAAAGACATTTTTCCTTGGCTGGGATTGAGCAGAGCCCTTTGAAGCTGCAATGAAACTGCAATTTGGACCCTCAACCTGTTAATCCACACTGAAGTCCACTATATGGAGAAAAATCCTGGAATGTGTGTGATAAAAGGGAGTTACTGAGATGATTAGGGAATAGTATAAGGCTGGTCATGTGATCTCAAAAGCCCATGAGGCATCCTAGGTTAATATTGGTATTAACATTATGTTGAGTGTACGTGATGTTGTGATGTATGTTATATAAGTAACATTTGTTTACTTAGGTGTGAAACTTTTTAATGAGGGCAAAATTGCTTTTTTTTTGAGCGCACCTTTAAAATGAGATTTTCCAGGCTTCTAGAAATTTCTCATGCCATGTTGTGCTAGTTGTGTAATTAATATGCTAGGTGTTGCTTTTAGGCAGAGTAAAACTTGCTTGCAAATCATAGCGATGTCTGAGCTGACAAATTGGCCTAAATGATTCATTAGAATAGATCTCACTTTGAATGATTTTTCAAAAACACCATAAAGAACTGAAAAGGTCTTGAAAAGGTCACGAAGGTTGTGAGCTTTGGAACCGACTGGTGCGTTTAGATTGCGGCAGACAGGCTGTGTGTTGTCTGGGTCAGTGTGTTGTGTTTTATCTCTGTGCTGTTACAGGCCGTCTACATCATTACTCTCGGCCTCGTTCTTTATTCTTCTCGCATACAGTCGCTCAGCTCCTTTTTTACCATCCCAAACATTATAAGTGGCGTTTCAATAAGTGACCCAGACAGGGCCGGTTTAAACTGAACTCCGTGCTCTCTCAAGCAAAAGAGGCCTCAAGACTAAGACCAGGGCACTTACAGACGAGCCCGTGGCTGGATCGCACATTATCGAACCGGCAAAGGGTTTCGGCCCGGCACAATTCAATTGCTTTCAGACATAAAGTGATTGGCCCGTTTCTTTTGTGGATGTGCTGTGGCTCACGATGAGAGCGAGTGCCGGGGGAACTCAAGGAGACTAGAGTCAGTCAATAAGTCTGTGTGAACAGAGAGAACCCACAGGCAAATGGAACAGGGCCATAAAGGGGAGAAATCAGTGGGGAAGATGAGCGGCGTGTAGGTGGACATGCTTTCTCCTTTACAACTTGCCGGTCTTTCTCTCTCCGAGTCGAGCGCGAGGCATCATTCAGGGCGCTGACAGTGAGCTCTAATTACGGTGGCGCTGTAATTACATGTCAGAGCAGGAGGCTGAGCGGGGTGATTGACAGGCTTGCCAAGGCCAGTTCAGTCTCGTCTCCTCGTGCGTGACTTTACGCACTGTGATTTAGCCTCCACAACAATAAAATCGTAATTTGATATGCTTAAAACCGATTCTGGCACTGCATATTAAATTACCTCCCTGCTCAAGGGCACTCCAGGCACGTCGTGTGAAAACGATAGTTGTGCAATAACAGATATTTCGATCTATTAACGTTCAATCGCTATGTTGGCTCATCGTGGCCTCGTGTGTGGATCGCATTACAAAATGGTGGGCTCGCCGCCCTCCGCACGCCGTCGATGATGGTAAATGTTGCCATGGAAATATGAGACTCCTCTCTTCTCGGCACAGCGGTGTCTACACCGCTCTCTAAGTTTGCGCCATCTGCGCTCCATTATCATCCATTACAATCTCCTTCTCTCTCTCTGCACAGCTGCGCTGTCCAAATCAACGTCTTCATTTTTTTTAAGATGGATTTTTAATATCTAATTAATGATAAAAGCTGGATAGAGAGGGATATGAAATCAAAGAGGAGTTTGTGGTTCTTTGATTACAGGCCTTTGTGATGCCCATTAGACTGGAGCGGCCATTAGACCGGAGAGCTCTCTGTAATAAGAGCTAATGGAACTTCTCGGGCTCTCCATCTTCTTAACACTTTTCCAGAGTGTCCGCCGAGGTCTTCCCCTTAAACATCCTCGAATTAGCCGAGATCGGGAAGAAGAAGGGCTGAAGGAATTTAAGTGGCGCTTGAGAGTGTTGAAATTGCACTGCATTATGCTAAGGAATAGTGAGCTGCATAGATTTCCTAATTGTTCGTTCAGTTTGAAAAGTTTGTTCATTGAAAGAACTGAAAAGTTTATTGATTACTTTTTGGTTATATTAAAATATATGGGTCAGTGATGTATAATGGCGTTTACAATAAAGAAAAAGGTAAAGTATTTGAAAGGAAGAAAAAAATCAAAGTTAAAACACCTGTCAAGATGTAAAAATGTACTTTACTGTAGGTATTTATGATAGTTTTATATGGTTTTAAGGATTTTTAAAGAAAATATTACATTTAATCGCCGATTTTGTTTTTTAAATATAATGTGGTGTTAAAAAATTACTTTATTTTTTCAAATATCATGAATTATTAATACATTTCATTTATATTTACTAAATATCATTGTTTTTGTGGAGTCACACCACATTATATTTTACTATCTGAACTAACCAAAAAAATCAAAACAAATTCTAACTCAGAAATTAAAAACATGCTCATCTTAGATGTGAATTCAAGCCATTTTGTATATGAATTGAATTTAAGAGATAATAAATAAAAAAAAATTAGTGTCACGCTGTTGACCTATATAATTAATGTTTGATTAGTGAGTTTTAGTAGCGAATCCTAAATATTCCTAATATGTTTTATCTCGTAATATTGCTTGTTTAAATTTAAAAAAAGCTAAAACTTGCAGTTTGTTTCCAGCTTTAAAAAGGATTTCAAAATCCCAGATTGTCTCAAACAGCTGAAAAGTTTGATTATTATTTGATTATATTAAAATATCAGTCAGGGATCAAAAATCTAAGTTAAAACACCTGTCAAGATGTAAAAATGTACTTTAGGTATTTATGATAGTTTCATATGTTTTGAGAGGATTTTTAAAGAAAGTGTTACATTTAATCACCTAATTTTTAAAAATATAATGTGGTGTTAAAAAATAACTTAGAAAAATAAAAGAGCCTTTCATTTTCAAATATCGTGGATTATTAATTTATAATTTTAATTTACGATATTTACTAAATTTCTTTGTTTTTGTGGAGTCACACCATATATTTTACTATGTGAATTAACCAAAAATATCAAGATTGTAACTCAGAAATTAAAAACATGCTCATCTTAGATGTGAATTGAAGTCGTTTTGTAAATGAATTTCATTTTTAATATACTGCTAAGAGATAAGACAAAAACATTAGTGTCACGCCATTGACCCGTATAATTAATGTTTCATTAGTGAGCTCTAGTAGTGAATCCTCAATATTCTTAATCTGTTTTATCTCATAATATTGCTTTGTTTAAAGTTTAAAAATGCTAAAACTTGCAGTTTGTTTCCAGCTTTAAAAAAGAGTCCCAGATTGTCCCAAACAACTAAAAAGTTTACAGATTATTATATAATTATATTAAAATATCGGCCAGTGATCATAAAGTTAAAACACCTGTCAAGATGTAAAAATGTACTTTAGGTATTCATGATAGTTTCATATGGTTTGGGTAATTTTTAAAGAAAATATTACATTTAATCACCTAATTTAAAAAAAATATAAAATAACTTAAAAAATAAAAGTGAATTTTTATTCATTTATTTTTTTTTATTAATTCATACATTTAATTGATGATATTTACTCAATTTCATAGTTTTTTGTTATTCACAACACATTATATTTTACTGTCTGAATTAATCAAAAATATCAAAACAAATTGTAACTCAGAAATTAAAAACATGCTCATCTTAGATGTGAATTCAATTCATTTTGTATATAAATTGCATTTTTAATATATTGCTGAATAAACTAAGAGATACAACAACAAAAAAATCAGTATCACGCCATTGACCCATATAATTCATGTTTTATTAGTGAGCTCTAGTAGCGAATCTTAAATATTCTTAATCCGTCTTATCTCATAATATTGCTTTGTTTTAAATTTAAAAACGCTAAAACTTGCAGTTTGTTTCCAGCTTTAAAAAAGATTTGCGAGTCCCAGATTGTCAGCGTGGCCTTTGTAGATAAAGGCGCTGCAGATAATAGAGATGATTTTTATTGTACAAATAGTTTGCAAATGAATGGCTCAGAAGGAAACAGTACTTCATGCAGATCAATTGATTTGCTTGTAATACAGCAAATTTGTGTGTAGTGTAAATGAGGTCTGTAGTCTTTGGAATAATTTTGCATACTTTGCATGGCTAGGTTTTTTTTTTTTTTTTCATTTTAATGGCTTCAGATCTGCTCTGTGAGCATACTTAATCTTAAAATGACGTGTGGAGCTTGGATTATCCTCAGATAAACTGGTTTTGCTATTGTCTGACGGTGACTCAGAGCATATAAGCTTTTTAAAGAAGCGTTAATGATCGAAAGCCAGCAAGAGGAGAAGCATCTTGTTTTACTCGTTTCTGTTCAAACAGCAGCCACAACAAACAAACAACTGAGGTCGTCTCAAAGGAGCCCAACATGCTTAGAAAAACACATGCATGCACCGTCTGCTTGTGACTGACAGATGAGATGTTTAATATTTCTATCAGAAGTTGATTTCCTTTGTGACTACCACCCGCACCACTGATGTTCAGTTGTGACAGCTTTTTTATTGTCTTCTTTATTCTCTGTCCCACTCTTTCTCTTTGGTTTTTTCTTCTCTGAGGTATACTTTCTCTGCATTTTACCTGTTACATCACCACGTTTATGGATATGAGGCTGGTCTGTCTTGTTTTTGATGCCATGTTTCTGATATCCCTTCACATCTGTGGCCGTGGTGTTCGGCTCGATGGGGTTTGGCATGCCAGGGACCCGTGTGTTTATTCTGATCTACAGGGACATCTCACTGCAGCGGGCCGTCGGGCGATGTTCTGGGCTTTAAATAATAAATTAGCATTTCCTGTGTGAGCTGTGCATGTCATTAAACACCCCAGGGTATCTTTTAGATCTAGAGATGGGCAGAGGGCAGTGATGCGCCACTTCTCTGCCTAGAAAATGGCAGCGTGGGCGTGTGCCACGTGAGAGTCATGCATTTATAGATGCCCTGTGTTGGCGCCGAGTGGATTTGATTCCATCAGATGCAAAATAGGTCATAGGTTTTTTTATTTTTTTTTTTTCTCTTGGTGGAAAAATTCACTGAGAATTACTGTAATGTGTTTACAGTGTGTGGTCCTGGTGTCATTACAAATCAGTTCGAGTATAGTGGGAATATATATGGAAATTGCATGTGGAAATTGTGTTAAAAAATTTTTGTTTTGTTTTGACTTTGTGATTTGAAATGATGCTCTCAACTATGCGTGTGTGTATGTGCGCGAGTCTGTCTAACCTAGCAATACTCTGGGGATAAAATAAGTATGCAAAATGTCTGTAGAATGTCGCTGATGTATAAAATATTATTTTTCAAATGCAAAACACACAAATGTATATACACACACACACATACACTGAAATTCTTGGTCTGAAATGGATAAAAAGGGTGATTTAATTATTATAAAGAAACCATCATTTTTGATTAAACAGTTGTCGCTAACTACATCATAATAAATAGCAATATTAACCTCTATGTAATTTGCATACCTCTATATAATTACATTTTAATACATGAAAAATGACATACAAGGTGATGATTCAAACTTACAGCAACCTCTGATGTTTTCATTTGAATCATTGAAACTGACATTTTTTAAACGAATTCACGAAAATGAATGAAATGGTCACAAAACTTGACTGTTAAAACTATCAAATGAAATTTACGATGTTGCTTAATTCAAGGTTTGTACAAGGTGCTTAAAGTGCTTGAATTTGACTTTTTTTTTTATTTAAGGATCATGAAAGCCTATGAAAATAGCTATATTTCTGAAGAGGTACTTGAAAAGTGCTTGAAATATTGAAAAACAATGCATCTATGAAACAAGTGTTTAATTTTGTCAAAAAGCACATATCTTTTTATGAAAAATTCACGCAATTTAAAAAACATCATACCTTTTTAGCTTATTTAGTTAATGTTAGAAAACAATCAACTGAGAGTGTTGTGTAAACGAGGCTCAAGACGTGAAAAAACGAACAGATGAACCAAATCAATTGAGTAATTTACACTGAAAACGCTCCGACTGATTCAAACTTGTGACTTCGATCATTTATTTTAAGTGATTCACTAGCAAAAACCAGATCAAATTAGAAGAGCCATTCATCGCTTGTAACGATTTCAAACAGCACATAGGGATGGCTGAAACTGAGCTTTTCGAAACTCTGAATCAAAGTGCACAGAGATTCACTGTTTCGAATTGGATCGCATACTGTATTTTGAATCATTTGTTTCAGATCTGGGCTTCAAGTCGCATATCGCAAATAATTTGATTTAGATCAGAACTTCGCGTATCGCAAGTAATTTGATTCTGGTCGGAACTTCGGAGCACGTATCATGAATCATTTGATTTAGATTGGAACGGGGGATTCAAATCAAATGATGTGCGATACGTGATTTGAAGTACCGATCTAAATCAAGTAATTCGCGATACGCAAAGTTCTGATCTAAGTCAAATGATTCGTGATCCGCACTCCGAGTCCTGATCTAAAATGATGGTTTGTGAATCATTATTCAGCTTGGGACTTCAGAGTGTAGATTGTGAATCATTTGATTTAGCACGGAACTTTGGAGCGGTTTGGCAAATCATTAGTTTCATATCAGCATTTCGGAGCGATTTCACAAATCTGTTTTTTTTTTTTTTTTTCAGATTTGTTTTTTCTTAAACAGTAGAAAACATCAAACCATTTAGGGAGTACAGTTACAGGAACAAAACAAAAATAAAAAGTATACACAAATACAAATCCTTTAAGAAAATGAACCATGGTTTTATTAGTATATTTTTATTTATCTCTGTTTTTTTTTTTTTAGAATTTGAAATAGAAGACATTGTTCGATGAGTGAGATCTCTGATTGAAGCCCTTGAAAATCAAAAAAGGGCAGTGAAACGATTAATTGCGATTAATTGCAATTAATCGCGTACAAAATAAAAGTCTGAGTTTGCTTAATATATGTGTGTACTGTGTGTAATTATTATGTATATATAAGTGCACACAAATTAATGTATATATTTAAGAGAAATATGTTATGTACAAAATATTTTTTTATTTATATATAATATAAATTATATAAAAATTATAATAAATACATATACTTGTAAATATTTCTTAAATATATACATGAATGTGTTTATATTTATATATACATAATTACACACAGTAAACACACATATATTAGGCAAACTCAGACTTTTATTTTGTATGCAATTAATTGCGATTAATCATTTAACAGCCTTAAAAGCACTGCTTGAAAAGTCCTTGAAAGTCTTGGAATTTCATGTTACAGTATCTCTACGAACCCTGGTGATTTTAAATTGCCAGAAAAAATAATGGTAACAAAGTTCATTAGTTAACTACTTAAATTAACATGAACTATGAATAAACAACAATACTTCCACAGCATTTATTAATCTTAGTTAATGTTAATTTAAACATTTACTAATGCATTATTAAAATGCATTAATGCACTGTGAATTAACATGAACTAACAATGAATGACTGTATTTTCATTAACAAACTAACAAAGATTAATCAATACTGTAACATATCTATTGTTCATTCATATTTGTTAATACATTAACTAATGCAACCTTATTGTAAAGTGTTACCATACCTAGCAGTTATCATAAATGCTGTACTTTGCTGTACTGTGACCTCAATTGGATGTACATGTGTGTGTGATCTACATGTCTCACATTCCCAAAATACAACAGTCCAGCATAAACCTTCACGTGTACACTAATGAGGTACCAACTCATTTCATTCCATTGCATCATGAGGGCAGGACAATGTTCAGCACAGATAGATTTAAACTGGTCCAGATTCCTGTGCTTTTTTTTTTTCCATTTCTGTCCAATTAATAGATCCGGTGACTTGCCCCGCATGCACTGTTGTCCCAGCGCTCATTTACACTGACCGCTTAAATCAGTCAATCAATACGATTGTTTGAGCTGGCACAAAGCGAGTAATAAAATGGACTGCTGCTCAGCTACTTTTCATGGGCTTCTTTTTTTCCTCTCCCTCCCTCTCTCTCTCTCTCTCTCTCTCTCTCTCTCTCTCTCTCTGTCTCTCTCTCGCGCGCGCGCGCGCTCTCTGGAGGTGGTACATATTGCAAACAGTTATTAATCTGTGTGCTTTTGGGTAATGACGACCCTGTTAATTTACAAAAGGCTTTTGTATTCTTCGATAAAGCAGGTATTTATATTCCAACGTGTCATCTCTAATGTGCATCGGCGTCGAGACCTTGGCTCGGGTTTTTGTTCCTTTTTACGAATTCTGTCACATTCATAATCTACGGTTGCGTTTGGTGCCCGTGCGCAGATTCTGCAAACGCAGGGGACGAATAGAATCCCGTGAGACTGACCATGGTGCGAATAAAACATTTGCCTACCGCATATCTGTCTTTATTTCTTCCAACCCCTCCTTTCTCGGTGGGCGTGTACGTGCCTAAAGCATGAATTTGAATGCGTGTTAAACGAGCGTTCACGCTGGTTAGTTCGGCTGGCGGAGGCATTTAGATGGAGCTGAATAACCCAAGGTCCCAGAGGATCAGGAGGGCCGGTGGAGATGAAAACACGGAGCTTTGCCGTCCGTTGTGTAACATTCGCTTTTCGAATGTATTTTGAGAGAGTGCATACGTGTTTGATGTTAGATTGTAGGTTGAGTCTCTGTGGAGTTTCATGGCAGGGCAGAAGGTGTGCAACCCCCCCTCCTATCCATACACACACATCAATCTCTTTCTAAAAAAAAACGCTATAATAAAATGTCTCCAACTGAGCAAACCCTTAGCAACCTCAAGCCGCGCGGCGATGGCGATTGGCTGAGGCAAGTCAGGTGATCGGCTTGCAGTCGTACCGTATTTTCCCTCTCTCTCTCCCGCCTCTATCCGTGTGTATCTTTCTCGTTTTCTCTTCTCCCTCGCTTACGCCTTCCCTCCCTCTCTCTCTCTCTCTTCTAGTCTGTAGAAGGCACTCATAGTCTCTCCTGATGCACAGACAATTTATCATCCCTATCTGCTTACCAAAGTAGGACTTCTCCAGTCATCACTTTTGATCTGACAGAGCGGACTTTATTTTACTGGTGTGGGGCTTTTTTTTTTTATTGCTCTAGGAGCAGGGACGGGGAGATCAGAGAGGGGGAGAGGACAAACTCTCACCTAAACAGAAAAGCAAAGCTGTGTAGAGGAAGCAGACAGTGTAGCCAGGCTGCCATCATGGATGCGAGGTGGCATTGTTCCTCATCCCAGGTAGTCTCTCTTTCTCACGGTCCTTCTCCATCCAGCCATCATCGCATGCAGAGTCTTTGATGTTGTCATATCCATGCAGCGAAAGAGGCATGCACCATTTGTCTGCAGCGCTCTGCACGTAGAGCAAGCGAGAGAGAGAGAGAGGCAGGAGAGGAAAAAGAATAGAGAATGGGGGCAGCAGGGAGGGAGTTGAGGGAAAAGAAAGAAAAGTTGCAGTGCTTTTGTGAGCTCGGCGTCTTTGTCGCCGATGTCCACATCTGTTGCAGCGAGTCGTGGCATGCACTAGACGCTTCCTTCGGTAGTCTCGACCGCCCACTTACGCTGTCATTCGTGCCGTCCTTTTTTGATCTGCATCTCATTTTATTCTGCCCCTCATTAAAAGTGTGTGAAGATCAAGTGCTGTCCTCCAGTAAAGTTTAACCCAGCGTGCTAGGAACAAGTGTGCATCGGGTTGCGCGAAGTCTGCAGGTTGCCCCCTCTCTCTCTTGGTTTAAAATCTAGAGCTTCAGTCTGTAACAGCGTGTTCTGTCTGTGGGCAGCGTCTATGATCAGATTTATTTATGCCCACTTGGATGACCTCTGGGAGTTACTTGTAATGGCTACTTGTGACTCACATGTCTTCTCAGAGTGAGTCAAGAGTTGAGTACTTTTATGGTCAGTCTTCATGCATTTTTTTAATATTTCATGTTCGCAGATAATATAGAAGACTTCAGTTTTGTTCAACTTTCAAAAAAATTATTTGGACGATTTATTAAAAGCCTTTAAATTTATTAACGTCAATTTGAATTGCCATTTGCAACTTATATTACTTGAGCAACTTTTTGTATTTGTTAGCAAAGCATAAAACTTGGACAGTTTATTAAAAGCCATTTCATTTAGTAACGTCAATTCGATTTGCCATTTGCATCCTATTTTACTTGAGCAATTTTTTGATTTCTTAGCGAAAGCTGAAACAGGACTGAACTAGATTTTATCCATCTAAGTTGGAAATCAGACCGAATGTTTTTAGTGAGTTTGCTCAATGATTAGTTTGGCTAATGATTAACGTTATTAAACATTCAATTAATATTTGTGACCCTGGACCTCAAAACCGAGTAGCACAGGTATATTTGTATCAGTAGCAAAAAATTTTCTTTTATGCCAAAAATCATTAGATCATGTTCCATGAAGATATTTTGTAAATTTACTAATGTAAATATATCAAAACTTATTTTTTGATTAGTAATATACCTTGCTAAGAACTACATCTGGGCAACTTTAAAGGTTTTTTTTTTTTTCTTCTTCAATATTTAGATTTTTTTGCACCCTCAGATTTTCAAATTGGCCAAATATTGTCCTATCCTAACAAACCATACTTCAATAGAAAGCTTATTTCAGCTATGATATGATGTATAAAGCTCAATTTGAAAAAGAGTCCAAAAAAATGGACTCTTATGACTGGTTTTGTGGTCCAGGGTCACATTTATGAAGACAAAAATGTTTTTTTTGAATAAAATGCACCAATATATCATTCACAATACATGACCTTGGTTAATTTAAATTTTACGTTGCTTTTAATAGAGAATATTAAGGAGGTGTTATAATTAAACCATGGTGTTGTGAAGCTTTTGAATGTGCTGAAATAATATAAAACCTACATTTGCTTAGACTAGGAAGCCATTTTAATTTCCATCTTCTATGAAAGGTCTACTCATCTCAGTACAGCATTAGAAGATGGAAAAATGAGAGATTCAACCCTGAACTCTCAGGTTGTTTTTTTTAGCGCTTTTAAATCTTTCACAAGTTGAATCTCAGGTACAGGATGTCAGTGAGTGCGTATAGAGGCCCTGTGGGCCAGCTTTATATATTCCCGTACATGCTAGCCTTATACTAGCAGGCGTATCTCCATTGTATTTCCCTGCGATTTGTTTTTTTTTTTTTCTCTCAACTGTTCTTGTTAGAGAATACTGCAGTGCATCAGTGGCCATTTTTTATTCATTGTATGAGCTCTCGGTATTTTAAACACACAGCTCTCAACGAACTGAGGCTGCATTTAGCACCAGGACCTCTCTATGAATATTCACACTTCATTAGCGGTGCTGCTAAGTTAGCTGGCAGACTTTGATGTTCTTGTGCTTTCACTCTTTCTTTCTTTCGTTTCACACACTGGCTGGAGGAAAGGAATATGGAGAAAAAGAAAAACAGATAGCGAGAAATCGGTGGTTTGCTTTGCAGGTCCCAGCTGAGCCACCGAGGCGATTCGGTTTTTATTTCCTATCATTTTGAACAGGCTGAATCTTCATGTCACCATGGCAACAACAACAGACGGTGCACTGTTCTGAGATATTCGTATTCGTGGTGGAATACTAGCATCTTCATGACTGAAAGAGATGGAGAGATGTGAATGCGAGCGCCTGAGTCTGGCCATCTCAGAGCGGCTGTAAAATTCATATTGTTTTTCGGAGTGCGGATGATTACAGAATAAGGACTTGAGAAATGTGATACAGTATGTTTTAGATGGAAACTGAGGGGGGGAACCATTAGAGTCTACGAAATTAAGAGCAAGAGCCAAATGTGAGGAGAAAATTGTGTTACTGAGCAGAGTTGGCTGGAACTGCTAGACGTCTTATATAAGGTAATAACATAAAACCTACTTACAGAAGGTACAAAGGTTTACGGTTGGAAGGGTCAGTAGGTCAGATCCACCCAATTCGTGCTCCTGTCTTATCTAGGGCATGTACAGTTGTCTCAGTCAGGTCCTGTGTCCCTGTAGATCAATCTAGCAGCTGTGAGGTAATTGGAGTGTGCTGAATGGAGGTGGAGCTTGAAAAGTGTGTGTTTTGTGAGGTAACTCCTTTCTCATTAGGGCGCAGCTGGTTCCCCCTCTGCGTTCACAGGTGAACCGAGCGCCGTCTTCTCTCTCTCCCTCTGCTCTCCCGCCTATTTTGGCTCCGTGTCACATCCCTTATTGTGCCTGTTGGCAGTGCAGTAATTAAGAGCAAGCAAAACAGGGAGTCTGATACTGTGCATGTGGTGTCTGTGTGTGTGTGTGTAAACGATGCTCTGATAGCACACCCACCGTCTCTAACGTGCTGCACAGGAGGAAAACGGACAGTCATAATGTAGGCCGCTTCTGTCCCCCTCATCCGCCTCAGCACAGCTGTTGAGTGGGCAGTGGATGGAGGAGAACGGCGATCTCAGGCAGATGGATGCTGAAGGCTCGGTCTTAGTCATACGTGACTTTTCTGCAGAAAACAGCCTCACGCTCAAGTGCTTGTGTAACGCCACATCTGAGGACTTAGATTCGAGTTTTGACACTTTGCTGAGGGGCAGTGTTTCCAAAAGAGGAAAGAGCGTGAAAGAGAAGGATGGTTTCAGGCGCTCAGCTGTGTGAGAGGAATTCAAATACAGAGCCTAACAAAGGTTTGGGTGGAGCGTGTTCACGTAAAGCCGCCAGTCACAATGGCATGTAGTCATTTAGCTGATTCCTGTCTGCTCTGAAATATCATCCAGTCCTAATTGTATAGTTTTTTGTCGTAATGTTTTTAATCAATTATATATACACCAAAACAGATCATAAAAAAATCTAGTTAAAATAGTCAAGGCATTTTTCTACTACATGCCTTTTAATACATTAAAATGCCATTGAGTATGTCCTTGAACTTTTTTATTTTTGAGAGGATGCAAATATGTGAATCACATTTTTAAATGGTTAATTGAAAAGAATAGTTTGTACTGAACAAAGGGATGAGCTCAAAACTAGTGTAGTGATGTGTTATTTAGGAAACATAATTGGCATTTCTTTTACTATTGCTAACAGAATCACTGGAAATAGCTATTTTTAAAACGTTTGGGGTCAGAAATCAAATTAACACTATTATTCAGCAAAGATGTATTAAACCCTGTCATTAATTACTCACCCTCATGTCGTTCCAAACCTGTAAGACCTTCGTTCATCTTCGGAAAACAAATTAGCATTGGTAGTCTCTTGAACGTGCGTTGAAGGCTTAGATGGAAGAAATTGGTGAATAAAGTCGTTTTGTTTTCTTTGCACGCAAAAAGTTTCATAATAATAGCAATTGAACCACTGAACCACATGGACTATTTTACTACCTTTCTGGGCCGCTTGAACATTTTCATTGCATTGATGTCTATGCAGGGTCAGAAAGCTCTCGGATTTCATCAAAAATATCTTCATTTGTGTTGCGAAGATGTATGAAGGTCTAACAGATTTGGAACGACATGAGGGCGACTAATTAATGACGGAATATTTATTTTTGGGTGAACTGACCCTTTAAATTGATTACAAGTGATAGTAAAGATATTTATAATGTTACTAAAAGTTTTAAATAAATGCTGTTTTTTTACTTTGTTCATCAAAGAATTCTGAAAAAAATAAAGGAATAAATTACATTTTACTATGTAATTTATTCCATACTAAAATAGAAAACAGTTAGAAATTGTAATAATATTTCACAATATTACTGTTTTTTTGTTTGTTTGTTCAGTTTTTTGTTTTAAATTAATGTTTGAGTTAAAAGACTTCTTTCAAAAATACCTCAAAATCTTTCCAACCACAAACCTTTGAAAGGTAGTATAGACCAATTTGGAGTAGACGTCACAGTTACGTCACTTGCAGCTGCACATGTATTGTGGTGGTAGAAAAACACTGGAAATAAGTGGAGTGAAAATTCATGGAATAAGAGATGAAAATGTATTGTTGTGGTCTTTGAATGTCAGAATCAGAATGCAAGTCATTTTTATAGAATACTATCATCAAAAACAGCATTTGAAGCAAAATGCAGACGTTTAAATGGACATACTAATGGATAAAATCTGCCTTTTAAAGCATTACATTGATTTAAATAATTTGTCTACATAATAGTCACGTATGCATAGGGAACACATTATATTAGCCCTACAGTTACAACATGAAATACGGTTTAAATCTATAACTTCTTTAACCTATTTTATCTCAATTCTGACTTTTTTTTTTCTTTTAGTTTATATCTCGTATTTCGGACTTTATAACTCCTTTTAACTCAAGAATAGCGAGTTTGTTCATTCTATGGGGGGAAAAAGCCAGAAGTGTGGGATATAAACTCAAAAGAGAGACTGACGAGTTGATTTTTCTTGGCAGAACTGTGAGATATAATCTCAGAAGTGTGAGAATAAAGTCAGAATTTTGAAATATAAACTAAAATGTACCCTTTTTATTCATTTAATCCATTGTTTCCATAGACTGCCACTTGAAAACTGTAATTTTCTGCCACCAGATATGCTCCGCCCACAAAAAAAAAAAAAATCATCACTGTTTGCAAACACCGAATTGGTCTATATGTTATGAATATTCAATATATGAAGAGTTAATTTACAAAGATACCTCCTTTTTTTATTTTGCACCTCCTTTTGTTTAACCATTTTCAAAAATCATGTTTTTTCATTGTGCATTCTAATTCATCTCAATGCAACTGCAAGTTGGGTTATTTTAATTAAGTGAAAATGAATTAAATAAAATTAAGCTAAGTAACACAATAAAAACATGATAACATAATAAAAAACATGATTTTTGAAAATGTTAAAAAACGGAGTTATCTGTTTTGGCAAATAAATTCCTCATATGTTGCCAAGCTATACTTACAACTCAGGATAAACGTTCCAGCACAATTAATCTCCACTTGTGCTTTCAGCTTCCACACCTTTATCTTACTCCTTTCTCTCTGTGGTCATGTCAAGAAAGGGAACACTGAGTCTAAGTTGCCTCTCATGCGCTCAAGCCTATGCATTATTCAGACTGTGTACCTTACCCCCCCCCATGCCTTATCAGAAGCATAACCACATTTCGGTTGACTACTGATCTCAACGTCTATGATAGTTGTGGTGTTTTATGCATTACATGTCAGCTCTCAGAACGCGAGACGGAGCGGTATGGATGACTTCACCCGTCGGCCCGTGGCTCGCAGAACCTCTGTGTTGTTATTCTTTCTCTCTCTAGAGTCAGGCAGACACATGCCGCTGCCGGCCTTTAGCGAGGGCTGTGTTGTGCACTCCTGCTGCAACACATTACCTCCATGTCTCCCAGCCTTCCAGCAGCAGCAGTAGCACACAAACCAGCACTGTAACGTCAGGGATCTAAATTATTCACCCGCACTGACCTACTTGCAGGGTGTTTGAGAGCTGGGAGTTGAACAGATATCGCTGCAAGGAAAATGGCAACCATGTGGTTATAGCAACCACTTTGAAACAACTGTGCAGGGCGCCCTCCCACTCCCACTTTCCTCTCCCTTTCTTCTCCGTCTCTTTCTCTTTCCGTGTTGTTTCGTGTGGTCCGCGTGGCTGCGATGATGGCGAAAGGTCCTGATTGGCGTGGGCATTGCCCTGCAGCCTGTGGGCAGACTGTGTGAGCTCAGAGAGACAAATCGATGTCTTTCCTCCCTGCGCGCACACACACTCAGCCGGTCCTGCTTTTCTATTGGGACAGACACACATGCATGTACACGTTTGGCCAGCTGGCAAATGTATACACACTCTGGCTAATTGCAGAGAGAGAGAGAAGTGTGAAGACTGGCACTAAATGGATGCCACCAAAGCGACGTCGTCAGATGGAATTTTCTGCCGTAGCGCTGAGAGGAACGTCGAGCTCGCTGGCTTTTTGCATAGTTGATGGAGAATTCCTGCACGGAGAGACGTTCTGATCTATTAAACCGCAGTCGGATACCATCTTCGGAATTCAAACCGTGAAATCTCAACATGGCTTTCTTTCCCTTCGGAACCATCACTGGAGCAGAGGCAAGATTTCCTTCAGTATGTGGTGTTGCGCGCGTCTCGGCGCCGGGTGTTGTCATTGATAGGGCTTGTCTTTAGATTTGCTTCCTATGGTTTTATTTCAGATTAAAAGGCACGTTTGATGAGATTGTTTTCCTGCGGGATGGAAGGATGTGAGGGGATTTGATGCTCCTCACACCACATGTTCCTGCGTGACTGTCTTTATAAAGCGACTACCGGCTAAATGTATTCGTCAAGGGATTTGTGCAATCTTTGTCTATATGCGTGTAGTGCTCCGATCGATATTTTCAACCGCCTTGAAGTGGAAGTCTCTCCAGACTGTACTATAAGGCGATTTGGTGCGTTTTTGACGAAATGTTGTGACCTTTGACGGTTAGGACACCTTTGATCACGCCTGTGAGTCAAAGCTCACAGGACCTGTGAGAGATGTCAGAGTGGCAGTGGAAAGGACATTTCCTTTTTCGCTCCTCTCTCTCTCTTTCGCAGCATGAGGCCTTAGATGACACAGCAGCCCTATAAAACTGTAATGATGCCACTATGTGTTTTTGACTAACCTTTCATCTCTTCTGTCTCTCTGGTACAGGATGATATTCTGGTAGCGTCGGCGGAATGTCCCAGCGACGATGAGGACATTGACCCTTGCGACCCAAGTTCAGGTGGGTTAGGTTAGTCATCTTTCTTTTATATTATTACTGTCCACGTGTTCTTTTCCTCTGAAATTGTTCGCCATTTTTCCATCATTCTGTTTGAAACCACTCCGTGACTCGAAGATTATTTAACTACAGCACAACAACGGAAATCCATCCATTTTCTGTGTAGCGTCTGATCAGTATGATTTGGGGGTCAAACAATCCTTAGATCTGACATTTTCCCAAATGCACTTTTTTCATGAGTACAAAAATAGTGTTAAAATACCAAATGGCATCATTTCTCTCAAATTCAGCCAAGCGGACACAATGTACAGCAGAAAAATAAAAACAATCTGAGAAATAATGGGTCCGTTGTATCAAGCGTGACGAGATTCCAGCGAGAAGTCATTTTCTTGTCCACACCGGATGCGAAAATTCAACAACCGGTCGTAACAGCGAGGGCGAACTGAAGAGCGTAAAACCTAGAACACTTTTTGTATTTCTAGCACTTCCATGAAGCGGCATCCATTTTGTGGTGGATCTTGATGGATTTGTCATATCCGATGTTTCTCAGCTTCCAAAAACAACCTTGGCTCATCCATGTTTGATGTTTAATAATCCAACGATACGGTGCAGAAATAGAAACCGAGCGACTGACAAAATGTAGCCGGCGTCGCTGCTAGTTCGAACAGGAGCCCAGATTAACTTGAAAGGGCTTTTATCGTTTTGTTGCCGGCTAGGACGCGCTGTTACCTGAGCTGCGTTGTTACTTACGTGCTCATTTATCAAAGTATTCACAGCGTGCGCTGAAATATATGTTTGTATAATCTGCCTCTGCCTCTTTAAACAGACATTAATACCTCATTAAACCACATTAAATCCTTTACTCTGTTTATGTGCTGTAAATATAGTATTTTAATTTTCTTTTTGGCACAGAGGGAGCTCATTGCTTAGATGAGTTTTTAAATAGGTCATTATATTAAACAAACTTAAACTTGTGCCTGTCATCAAATTTCTTTGTGCTTCAGCTCACGTATTTAATTTTTAACAGTTTTTAGATCATTTTACCATATTCTTTCTCATTGATTGTGCATGGGTCCACTTTCAAAACAAAGATTCACATATAATGTACTCACCCCCCTTGTCATCCAAGATGTTCATGTCTTTCTTTCTTGGTTGTAAAGAAATTATGTTTGTTGAGGAAAACATTTCAGGATTTTTCTCCATATGATGGACTGATATGGTGCCCCGAGTTTGAACTTCCAAAATGCAGTTTAAATGCAGCTTCAAACGATCCCAGCCAAGGAAGAAGGGTCATATCTAGTGTAACAGACTATTTTCATTAAAAAAATACAATTTAAATACTTTTTAATCTCAAACGCTCATCTTGCCTTGCTCTCCCTGAACTCTGTGTATTCTGGCTCAAGACAGTTAGGGTATGTCAAAAAACTCCAATCGTATTTTCTCCCTCAACTTCAGAAATCATTTCAAAATCATCCTACATCACTGCAGAAGTACCGACCCAGTCTTTGCAAAGTGAACATGTAAAGAAGATCAAACACCCTTAACAAAAAAGGTAAAACAGCGATATAGGGCGATTTTGAAGTTGAGGGAGAACATCAGATGGGAGTTTGACATTAAAAAGTATATAAATTGTATTACTTTTTATTAAAATAACCGATCGTTATGCTAGATAAGACCCTTCTTTCTCGGCTGGGATCATTTATAACCTCATTTGGGATCGTTTGAAGATTTAAACTGCATTTTGGAAGTTCAAAATCGGGGCACCATATCAGTTCATTATATGGAGAAAAATGCTGAAATGTTTTCCTCAAAAAACAATTTCTTTACGACTGAAGAAAGAAAGACATGAACATCTTGGATGACAATGGGGTGAGTACATTATATGTGAATCTTTGTTTAGGAAGTGGACTTCTCCTTTAAAGTGACCTGGCCAATTTTGTCGTGGTACAAATTCAGAAAAGGCCAGCGAGCATGCTAGCGTAGCACATACTGCGTTTCCCATTTCTCCACACAGCGGGCACATCCTGGTTACTCAGTCGACTGCGCAAACCACTTTCGACATGAAAAATGAAACACAAAGGTTAACCCAATCTGGATTCCTTCAGTTGGCTTAGTTACAGCCGCTAGTGGCCCATGCAGCAGTCGTATTATACATAGGGCAATGAAAGCATGATGGAAAAACATGCTGACAAGTCATCCAATGATCTTGCTAATAAGCACAGAAAAAAACAAAAAAAAAAGCAGAAACACAAAATGTTGGCCAAAGCTCAGAAGGTCTCAGATAAATGATGTTACGGATCCCCAAAGTGTCCTCCTTCCACGCGACATTTCTAAAAACAGATGTTTGAGCAGAGGTCGCCATCCATAATTCCCTGCTGTACTTTGTCATCATCTCATTTCCTGCACCTGCGGGTTGCGGCGGCTCGGGCCTAAGCTGTAAACGGCTTTGTCACAGGTGTTGTTTTGTCGAGCGTTTGCGCTCAGCCTGCAGCCGTGCTGTCTCGCAGTTACTGTCCCCTCTCCAAGAGACATAAATCAGAAGAAACTATACCACACTCTTCCACCCACCATGCTACTCTCTCTGCCAGGAATAAATAGCCAGGAAGCGAGGTTCGCTCAATGGTCACGGCTCATGGAAAATGTGCGACATATCCATTCTGATCGCTCTATCTGTGTCAGCCAGATGTGTTTTGTGACGGTTTGATAAGCAAAGTGTGTTAGCACAAGCTTACAGTACAAGTTTCTGTTGAGCGGCAGTACATACTATACATATATTGCGAGGTTGAGTGTCGTTTTTACGGTTTATATCCTGTTTACTCAAGTGACTGTACGGTGCCGTGAAGCAGTTTCTCAGTGGGATATCTAATCTCGTCAGGAGAGAAATCAATTTGGCAAAGAAATATTGACTTTTGGGTTTCTTTCAAGTTTCTTCTAGTTTTATTCCTCTTAGTATTTCTCATCAGCTCAGAACTGAATAATATTATCACCTGTGTGAAAGAAGCCGCAATGTTGACGTTACAATAATGAACACTTGTAAATTAACTTTCATAATCAATAAGAATTAATTACTTAGATGGTTTAAGGTTTTTAAGAATAATATGCATTCAGCTGGTCATTATTGCAAATTAAACCTCGACAGGGTGATGGATGACCTTAACCCTGAGTTAATTAAATGGCTTCTGAACCAAATAAATATAGTAAATACATAGACATGAAATATTGATGTGCGTTGAAATTATAATTTTAACTGCTTATTATCTTAAAGTTAATAAAAGCAAAACAAATGGCTTAGCAACAAGATGAAAGTTACAACAATATTATAGTACTAATATCGCAATGTAACAGAAGTAGCCATGAATCATTTCTTCAGTATTATGATGTAGCTATATTACCGCAAAGGTTTCCAACCCTGGTCCTGGAGTATCTCCAACTCGGTACATGTATAGTTCCCTAATCAGACTCACTAGACTCTCCTCGTCACCTCATTAGTGGAGACTCCAAGAACTGAATAGGTGTGTCAGATGACCCTTTTCCACCCGCATGGACCATGTGCTAGTTCACAGCCAGTGTTAATGTCGCTCGGAGTTTGTTTAAATGGCGGGCCTTCTAAGAACCAGTTTGCCTTTCCACAGGCTAGAGAGCCAGGTCTTACATCACTGAATACATCTCATCTTTCCCAGCAATGGTAGCGTGGCAGCACCAAACACTTGTGCACTCGTGCTTCTAATTGAAAAAAATTTAGGAGCACAGTCAAAAAAATTAAGGAGCACATTCTGATCAATAAAAAATTAGCCTTCCCATTATGAGGTGATATTTGACTAAATCTAAAACTGTCAGTAAGTGGCGGCAAGTCACTGATTTTATCACTGAATCATTCATTCGATTCATTCGAATGGCTGATTCATTCAGGAATGAAGCAAGTGACTGTCTTTATGAATGGGTGACTGATTGATTGGCTGACTCGATTTATTTAAAAATGCACGTTCATTGATGAACGAAACACCGCTGTGTTTGCTTGGAGATGTGCAGCGGCTTAACTTTGACTTTCTTTGACACTATATTTTTGTTGACGAAACAGAGCAAAATGGATTTTTTCTACTTGCCCGGTCAAAATGATCTCTGGCCCTGTCACAAAAAAAAAAAAAAAAAACTAAATAGTTGCTGTTATCATTGTTTTTTTACCCATGTTATCTTTTATTTTAATAAATAAGCTTATATGACATCAAAATTTTTATGTACAAATTAAATTATACAATTCACAATTCCAACTTCGTTATCACAGCAAAACCTACTAGCATAACAAATAAAAAAAGTTCAAAAATGATTTGTTCAAAAATTATTGTATTATTATTATTATTATTTTATTACAAATGAAAAGGTGCTTTAGGGAAAAAAGCATATGGATTGAATGAATGCAAATTCAGTTTCTACCACCAGGTCGCGCTTATGGAATAATGATACAGCGTTTCTCTGGTTACCACTGTAAACAATGCAGTGCCGTGCTTATGAATGCAACTTTAAATGTATTATACAGAGGCAAATAAAACAAAAACGCCAAGTAAAAATTTCTTAAAACAGTCAGTTTCCCTCAGAGATACATTCATATAAACCCTGTTTCAATATTTAGGATAATATTTCCAATATTTTGCGCATTGTGAACCGTGATCTTGGTCTGCCTGCTACAGTATTTTTTTTTCTATTTGCGTCAGTCTTCAGCATCTCTGGCCTCTGTTAACGGATGTTTAAAGAGTTCGTAATATTTCCACACACATGGCATTTTGAAAAATGACTGCATTCAGTTGGTGTGCAAGCTCGGAACAGAGATCTGTTAAAATATGTCCGGTTGATCGGTGCATCTGTACTCCACTGTAGCTTTAACAATGATTAATCTATATTTAATTTATACAAAGTTACTCATCAAGATGAGTATTTTGGCATACTTTTGTAGGCTATCTGTCCATCAGAGACACGTCTCTCTGTGATCCCTAGTGAAAAAAACCAGCATATGCTGGTATGTAGGTTTTGATGCTGGGATGCTGGTTAGGTAGGTTTTGGTGCTGGTTTAACCAGCAACATGACCAGCTAAGGACCAGCATAAACCAGCATCAAAACCTACCTACCTACCAGCATATGCTGTTTTTTTCACCAGAGATTGCTTGAAATTTTAAATGAACAAGGCTTAAAAACACGTGCAAATTATAAACAGGCACTCCTTATTGTCGAGCCCTGAGAGGATTTGTGAACTTGCAAAACTCAGCACTGAACAAAATGCCGTTTAATACACGTGCAAAACCACGTCGCTCCCCCTGATTGCGAACACAAATATGCTGATCTGGTCAGTCACACTGGTGCTCCTAAATCCTTTTTTTTTTATAGTCGCATGCAGTAGTCTTTAGTCGCAAATGCGACTGAAATGGTCGCACTGAAGAGCCCTACCAGGTCTGCTCAAGATGCATCAGCGCCACACCGACCAACCGGTGCACAACACCAAAGCACCACGAGAGCAACTGCAGAGCACACGGCTCTTTAAACTTTTGAAGTCCGTGCAGCACAGACACTTCCTGAACAAGCCTAATATCAACAATGGCGAGAGTTGCGTTGCTTTTGATGTTCATGGCTTTGTGAACCCACATCAGCATGTTCCTGTTTAGCTGCTATTTCAAAATTGGCGATCAAAAGTTTTGGTTCTTCTTGTTGGTCATGGTAACCCTGTCCCCACCCTTTGACGCAAGCGGTTCTTCTAGACCAGCAGTGTTTTGGTGCTACTTCCGAACCACTTTTCCTGGTTTGGAGCTGATGCTTTGGGTGTCAAAAGACAAAGAACAGATTTAAAACTAGGCTCTGGCTCCGAACCAGCACTCAAACTGCCTTGGTGGAAAAGGTATAAAAGAGAGGTGTCCAACATGTGTAATGTTGGGTTACTCCAGAACCAGAGTTGGGAACCACTGCATTAGAGCGAAATGGAAAAGAAAGGGACATGGTTTAAGCCAGGAGTCTCCAACCCTACTCCTGGAGAGTTAACATCCTTCAGATTTCAACTCCAACCCCAATCAAACACACCTAAATAAGCTACCTAGGATGTTCAGGGTTACTTGATAACTGCAGGAAGCTTTGTTGGAGCAGGTTTGGAACTGAAATCTGCAGGACCGTAGCTCCCAGGAGCAGGGTTAGAGAAGTCTGTTGTTTAAAAGTAAGATCGAGCTAGGCGGTGGTTTTGGTTACCCAGTTGCCCTGACTAAATGTATATGAATGCCGCAAGTAACCAATCAGAATCAAGTGTTCTAGAGAGCTCTTTAAATGAGTATCCCTGTGGTTGTAATGAACGGTCTCTCTCTCGTTTCCCTTCCTGTGTGTCCACAGCTCACCCTCCACTGCCCGAGGCCAAGGGTTACCCCAGCCCAGAGGTGATTCGGGAGTCCAGCAGCACCACGGGCATGGTCGTAGGCATTGTCGCGGCAGCCGCCCTCTGCATCCTAATCTTGCTCTACGCCATGTACAAATACCGAAATCGCGACGAGGGCTCATACCACGTGGACGAGAGCCGTAACTACATTAGTAATTCCGCCACGCAGCCCAACGGAGCCGCCGTCAAAGAAAAGCCCATTGGCGTGCCCAAAAATAAAAAAGATAAAAAGAACAAGGACAAGGAGTACTATGTCTGATCTCACAGACTTTCTCCCCCCCTAACGACCCACCCCACAGATCCTGTGCTCCGAACTCACACGCAAAAGGGGAGGGGAGATCCACCTGTGTATAGTAATTGAGAAAAAAAATACATCGAAAAAGACAAAACTGTCTTAGTTTGACCTAAGACACAATATACTGTTACTAACAACAAGAAAACATACTTTATAACCAAGCACACCAGAACTTTACTAAGCTGAAAAGTGTGTACAAAATGAAACAGAACTGCGCAAGAAGACTCCACGTAGACACTACGGTTGTGGATCACTGAGAGACAAGGCCGCTGGTTAGAATTAAGTGTATTTCATATTATGTTGCCTGTATATGTGTTGCCGGAACATTTTCCCTCTAAAGCCAGACAAACCATCTGCAACAATCCAAACAGACATTCACCAATGGGACGGACGGAAAAGGAACGAAGGACTTCAAAATGAGATGCTACCTATGATTGTTAAATCAGCCAAAGTATTTGACTCCCTTTTCTGATGGCAGTATTGCGCGTTTGGACGAGAAAGGACCGCTCCTCGGAGGATCCGAACTGATTTCCATTCGGTGGACAGAACCCTTGGTGTCAAAGAGAATTGTGGAGGCCTTAAATATCAATCCAAGTGTAAAGGTTGATGGATTTTCTTCTGTTTGTATGTTTGTCAAAACGATGACAGATGACGCTGACCATGGCGAGGAATACCGGGGCCATTCGGGATAGATTGAGGAAAATCTCCATGCACGTAAAGTATCTTATTACATGTTTATATACGGTGCAAAGACTATCTGTGTGCTCTCTGGACTGTGGCTGAAGTGGTGTTTTATAGCCTGTTATATAGATGATGCCAACTACAGTATACCTGCTCTTCAAACTTTTTTTTTTTTTTTTTAGAAAAAACCAAGGCGAAAACAAATGAAAAACAGAAAATTAAATGTTAATGTGTTGCTATAGCGATAGAACCGTTTCTGCCATTAGCTATACAGATTTTATTTTCCCTCCTTTATGTGCATCTCCACCATCTGTTCTTTTTAACATACTCCTTTTTGTTTATTTTTTTGTTGGTTTTAATTTCTTTTTTTTTTCCTTTGTATTTGCTGTTGTCAACATTAAAAGACGAGTATGAGTATAGGTTTTGGAAAGCAAACAGACATGTGGAAATCAAGATTTTGGACTGTTTAAGCAATATCCTCTTGCTTGTCTTAGTGACCAAACAAATTATGCATGGTATTTAGGACTCAGAATCTACCGAGAGACAATATCATAATCTCAAAAAGTAACAAATGAATTCAGCCCCCCCCCCCAAAATGAAGTATTGGATAAAAGCTAAAAAGCACAAACATAGCGAAAACAACCCTTCAAAAAGTGTTTGCAAACATTCTTCTCTCTGCTATCTTGTACTGTGTGGAATGTACAAGAGGTATAAAATATGACATTCTGAATAAAATGTTGCTTTTTGTTTTTGTGTGTTTTTTTATTTGTGTACAATTTTTCTATAATACCTTCTTTTGTTTTTATTGTGACAATTCTTTGATGACCTCAAAGTGAAGATTTATTATGAAAAAAATAGTTTTGAAAAATCAAATGAATAAATAAAATATTAAGACCTATGAATGCTTTTGTTCTTTGTTCTTCATATATAAAACACATTAGAGGGCTTTAGAGATGGTTGTGGTGCTCAATTTTTTTTCTTTGTTAAAAACATTTAAGACCCATGTTATATTTACTTCATATTTAAATTACGACGTTAAAAAAAATACAAATAAAAATCTTAGATTAGGAGATTAAAGCCCTAATATTTCAAGAATAAAGTCGAAATGTTTCGAGAATAAAGTCGAAATGTTTCAGGAATAAAGTCGAAATGTTTCAGGAATAAAGTCGAAATGTTACGAGAATAAAGTTGAAATACTACGAGAATAAAGTCAAAGTACTATGAGAATAAAGTCGAAATACTATGAGAATAAAGTTGAAATACTACGAGAATAAAGTCAAAATGTTTTAAGAATAAAGTCAAAATGTTTTGAGAATAAAGTCAAAATGTTTTAAGAATAAAGTCAAAATGTTTTGAGAATAAAGTCGAAATACTACGAGAATAAAGTCGAAATACTACGAGAATAAAGTCGAAATTCTACGAGAATGATGTCAAAATTTTTTGAGAATAAAGTCGAAATACTACGAGAATAATGTCAAAATGCCACGAGAATAAAGTCGAAACACTATGAGAATAAAGTTGAAATGTTTCGAGAATAAAGTCGAGATGTTTCGAGAATAAAGTCAATACTACGAGAATAAAGTTGAAATACTACGAGAATAAAGTCAAAGTACTACGAGAATAAAGTCGAAATACTATGAGAATAAAGTTGAAATACTACGAGAATAAAGTCGAAATGTTTTGAGAATAAAGTTGAAATACTACGAGAATAAAAGTCGAAATGTTTTGAGAATAAAGTCGAAATACTACGAGAATAAAGTCGAAGTACTACGAGAATAAAGTTGAAATACTACGGGAATAAAGTCAAAGTACTACGAGAATAAAGTCGAAATACTATGAGAATAAAGTTGAAATACTACGAGAATAAAGTCGAAATGTTTTGAGAATAAAGTCGAAATACTACGAGAATAAAGTCAAAGTACTACGAGAATAAAGTCGAAATACTAGGAGAATAAAGTCGAAGTACTACGAGAATAAAGTTGAAATACTACGAGAATAAAGTCGAAATGTTTTGAGAATAAAGTCGAAATACTACGAGAATAAAGTCAAAGTACTACGAGAATAAAGTCGAAATACTAGGAGAATAAAGTCGAAATGTTTTGAGAATAAAGTCAAAATACTACGAGAATAAAGTCGAAGTACTACGAGAATAAAGTCGAAATACTATGAGAATAAAGTCGAGATGTTTCGAGAATAAAGTCAATACTACGAGAATAAAGTCAAAGTACTACGAGAATAAAGTCGAAATACTATGAGAATAAAGCTGAAATACTACAAGAAAAGTCTAAATGTTTTGAGAAGAAATTCGAAATACTACGAGAATAAAGTCGAAATACTATGAGAATAAAGTTGAAATATTTCGAGAATAAAGTCGAAATACTATAAGAAATAAAGTCGTAATGTTTCGAGAATAAAGTCAAAATGTTTTGAGAATAAAGTCAAAATACTATGAAAATAAAGTCGAAATGTTTCGAGAATAAAGTCAAAATGTTTTGAGAATAAAGTCAAAATACTATGAGAATAAAGTCGAAATGTTTCGAGAATAAAGTCAAAATATTTTGAGAATAAAGTCAAAGTATTTTGAGAATAAAGTCAAAATTACGAGAATTAATTTGTAGCAATTACAAGATTAAACTTATAATATTTGGAGAGTATATTCTAGCCTATTGCGCATGCAAATGGCCCGGATTGGGAGCACTGGGAGATATTCCAAAGTCTCAGCTTTCAAAATGTGTCAGTTAATAGCAAAATACAAACAATACATCTTACAATAATGTGTTTTTCACACTCTTTAATGTGGCGTAACACATTAAAGTTGTATTCGCTTCAGTTTAAGCAGCATGCAAGTCAATCATGTTACTTCACTTTTATATCTTGCTATATACTTGAAATAAAGACATATATAATTTGTATTTCGTGATAAAGCTGACAGAATTTGAAAGCTTAGCTGTGTTATATTAAAAGCAACAAAACACAACATCATTGTGATTACTGGGTGGCTGATGCGCTACAAATAATGAATAGAGGACGTTAAATATTATGTCCAATCATTTACTGTATTATACCGTGAATAATACACCTCAGAAAAGACAACAATTTAGCTTATTTTAATGAGTTGGAGTCCACTTCAACCATTAGAACATTTTATTGTTGTTTTTAATTAAATACATGTGAGGAAATTTAAAAGGAAGACACCACAGACGTTTTTTTCGGAGTAGGTTTTGGAATTTTCACAACGAAAACAATATAATTTAATGAGTTGATTCACACGAATACAGCGATCTGTAAGATCTTGAAAAACATCATTTTAAGACACAAAGTTTCTATTTTGCTATAAAACGGATTTTGAAAGCTGAGACTTTGTTTTATTTTAAAAGTACCAAAAGCACAAAGCTTATTGCTATTGGGGGGCTGGCGCACTACAAATAATGAATGCAATTGAAGACATTAAAAAATATTATTTCCAAGCATACTGTCCCCACAAGTATAACACATGGTATGATTAACAATCCCACATATATCTGTAATATCAAAAAGGGTTAAATAAGAGAGCTACGGCACCTCCAAAGGAAAGTCGACTGGGTGTGTAAGATGATGTTAAGAGAAAAAATTGTTCCTGTTCAATCTGTTAATAAGTATCATAATCTTGATATTAAGTTTCCTTACATTTGAGGCCTCTCAGACACAACAATATTCAAATAAATTCTAGTTCTCTCAATCTGGGCCATTTGCATGCGCAATATAATAGGCTATATTCTCAAAATGCTCTAACTTTATTTCTACGACTTAAATTCTCAAAACATTTTGACTTTATTCTCTAAATATTACGACTCGTAATCTTGTTTTTTTTAACATGCCACTAAAATGTGGTCGTATTAAATCGCCACGTAACTGTGACATCAGAAATAGGACTTTTTCCTCAGCGTCAGCTCTTTCTAGTTTCACTATAATGTCCTGTTAATAAACAAAAAACTGCTGCTTTATGGTTCACACACACAAACCTAAAAAAAATTCTCCCAGGGAGCCCTGTGGGGCCAGTCGTGCTCTGTGCAGATATTGAATGAAGCTATCGATCGGCCGTAACAAAGAAAACACACAGTTCTGTTCCTTTTGTATCGAAGAACAAGATGTCATGATAAAAGCTCTGGCAGAGGTGGACAGTGCGGAGACTCGGTCAGGGTGGCGGACGGTTCAGGATACCGCCTCTCTTTAATTTTCCGCACAGGAGGAGGCTACGGAACAGCTGGTGTGAAATAACTACCCCTACAGGGAGGCATGCGCTGTAATTTATGATTCATGAATTATTCACACCCGCCATAGACTTTTCATCAGGCCTCATTTCAACACACTTTGCGGAGGGAGTGTGGGAGGGAGGGGCAGCTGGGCTGGAGGTTTGTCACGGCCGGCCTTGAGAAAAACCTCTGTGATGGTTTTATTTAATTGTCATAATCAAAGTTGAAGGGGGGTGAAAAAATTTGGAAGAATATGCATGAATGATATTCTGTTATCAAAAGTACTGCTATTAGTCATATGTAGCTTAGGGATTCAAACATGGTTTTCACTGAAATATATTAGATGTAGTTTTAAGATATAAAAAGACTGACTCCATCATTCATCATGAGGCTTCACCTTGAAGGTTCTGTATGATTGATTTTGTGACATAGCACCTTGAATTTAACACCCTGTTCTGTTGTCCTCAACTTGATATTTTTCTCAGTCTCTAAAATCGACCTGACATATGAACATGAATTCAGCAGTCCGACATTCATTACCGTTCTGTAAATGTAAAAAATCTTTTCTAAGGTGGGCTTAGTTTAATGAATGACACTCATTACCTAGGTCTAAAAATACATTCAATTAAACCTAGATATGCCTTATAATGGGAGAGCCAGTTTCCCCATACGTTTTCAGTGACAGAAATGAACCCGAATGAGTTACTTATTTCCATGCAGTACGCAAAAATAACACGTTAATGAAAGACTTCTTAGAAAAATTCATTACTCATATTTGAATGCTTAAACAGGCCATTTCACAAGTTAACCCTAACCTCGTAAACCAAACAGCCATATTAGTAATTTAGTTTTATTACAGTAAATGTACTATCGTTTAGACGATGTTTATACATTTTCCAATAGTCAGGAAATTGCGTTTTATACACTGTACAAATTGCTTTTATGGTTTTAAAAATAAATCTATTGTGAATGTGGGACGATTTACAGAACACCACACTAGCTACGATTATCACTCACTAAAAATAATGACATATGAAAATTAATGTGTATAAATGGCTGAAGGGCTGAGCGGATGCAGAAGCTTCTTGGTGCGCTTCTCATTCTGATAAGCGCTAAAGCAAAGGCATTCTTCAGAATGCACACATCAATATTTAATAAACCTGATGATGGACTTACATAACAGATGGATCTTTATTCCCCCCGATCTGTTAGCAGGCAAACTTCCCAGAGAACCGAAAAACTCAGAAAGCGCACCTTGAATTTTACTGGCTCTTTGCGCAGGTACTTGTCTAACGGCATCTGTGCTGCGCAAATGTTTATTTGCCGAAAGGATAGTAGGTTTTTACAGAGTTTAAAAATAAAAATCATTTAGTGGTTTTGTGAATATAATTCAAATGCAAATGTTCTTGACCAGCTCTCGCTGACTCAAAAGTATTTCGAAAAAGCAGTGATTACAAGTCTCATCCCACCACTGTCTTTGTGCTGAGCTGATGTCATTTCAGCTCATACACACTGTTCCAAACACCCCCATATCTGCCGGTGTTCAGAGCACCGTCACGTCATCACTGAAGCATCCGTTAATGCTACAAACGATGTGCCATTCAGTTCAGCCATTATCTTGTTTTATATTTTCAATGCATTTTTTCACTAACTACTCAGCCCTATTCCTTGGCTCTATTTTGAGTCTGAGTGTATTTGGGATGGGACAAACCTTTTTTTTTTTTTTTTTTTTTTTTCAAACAATGGCATACGGGACTGACGGAAAGGGCATGAAGACTTTGAGAAATCTGTTTGAAAACAATCATTAATTTAGCATTTCCATTTGGTACCGCTCGTGAGTCAGCGTTTCATTACCTCACGCTGTCAGAACGGGAGCCAAATATCTAACATGGGAATTCAGCAAAACACACAGTTGATCATAGCTCTAATTTAACATGATTTTAGTTAATTGGGTACAACGCCAGCGGCAGGGTTTGACCTGAGGGACTGCTGGGAATAGCAGAACGTTACGGGTCTGCGAGAATCGCTATTTTATAGGTCGTTTTTTATACTCACTTGGAAACATGGATGGAACTAGCCTGCCTCAGATTTTTTACACTACCAGTCAAAAGTTTTTGGACAGTAAGATTTTGATTTTTTTTTTTTTTTTAATGATTTATACTTTATTGATTTTTTTGAAAATATGAGTATAAACAATCATGTATTTGACAATCAAACAATCCATTAAAACAAAACACAAATCAACAAAAGCAACGAAAGAAAAAAAGAGAGAGAGAGAGAAGGGAAAAAAGTTAGTACAATGGTAATATAACAAATAAATATAATCATATAAATCTGTACATTAAAAAAAAAAAAAAAAAAAGCAGCAGAGGGTGTTGCTAGCACCATGAGTTCCCACTAGAAGCTATATTATATTTACCAAAGCCATTATTATTTTTCCTCTTGCCACATGCTTGCTACTACTATGGATTACAAAAATTCAAAAATTTCCCCCATTTGACAAAATAAATATCAATCCTCCCATGCACACTATAGGAAAGTAATCCGAAAGCCACTCAAAAATGGGAGGCTTCCCGGAAGATTTACAGCTTTTCACGATTACCCGTCTGCCTAGCATGATACAACTCTGTACCCACTGTGATTCAGCCTTATTAACATGACTTAAAGGGCAATGGTCGCCAAGAATGTATAAACTTGGGCAGAGATCATACTGGGTCTGTGATATCTTTACAATATAATCATGAGATTTTCATTTTTTTTTTTAAAGAATTATCTTCTGCTCACAAAGCCTACATTTATTTGATCCAAAATACAGCAAAAGCAATAATATTGTGAATATGTTTAATTTTCAAAATAACTGCTTTCTTATTGAATACATTTTAAAATGTAATTTATTCCTGTGATCAAAGCTACATCTTCAGCATCCTTACTTCAGTCTCCAGTGTCAAATGATCCTTCAGAAATCATTGTAATATGCTGTTCAAAAAACATTTTTTTTAATAATTATTATTATTAATATTTAAAACGGCTGAGTACATTTTTTCAGGATTCTTTGATGAATAGAAGGATTTATTTATCTGAAATAAGCTTTTGTAACATTATGCACTATACCATTCCAAAGCTTTGAGAAATTATAGAAATTAATACTTTTATTTAGCAAAGAAGCTTTAAATTGATCCAAAGTGATAATAAAGACATTTATAATGTTACAAAACATTTCTATTTCAAATAAATGCTGTTCTTCTGAACTTTCTATTCATTAAAGAATCTTGGGGAAAAAAATCTACTCTGATGCTGTTTTCAACATCATTATAATAATTAATCATAATAATAATAATAATAATAATAATAAATGTTTTTGAGCAGCAAATCAGAATATTAGAATGACTAATATCTGAAGTGACTGGAGTAATTATGCTAAAAATTCAGCTTTGAAATCACAGGAATAAATTACATTTTACAACATATTCAAATAGAAAACAGTTGTTTTAAATAGTACAAATATTTCAAAATTTTACTGTTTTGCTCACATACTGTGATTAAATATATGCAGGCTCGGTGAGCAGAAAAAAGGGAGACATTTAAAAAAAAAAAAAAAAAAATCTTACTGTTCAAAAACTTTTGACTAGTAGTGTATGTTCAAAACTTTCAAATGGGCTGAAACTGCCAGTTATTCAGTTTTTCTCAATCACTTTGGCTTATTTTATTTTTTAATGGTCTTAACATTCTCCAAATTGTAAGTGCAATTGTTGTAACTGTTTTAGGTGACATCAATTCTATTGCATGTCTGCAAAATGTAGTATCTCAACCAAATCATTCATGCTTTAAACACTAATTACTGTATCAGTAAATAGGCCAAAGCCAAAAAATGGCAGTCAACCTCAAATGTTTGTCACAGTTAAATACATTTTTTGTTGACACTGTCAGTTATGTCTAGGTAAAATGCTATTGTGAATGACACCAAGCTTTTTCTTTTTTTTTACTGTCGAAACAAATTTCAACAGTAGGTAAAAGTTTACTGGGAAAAGTCAATACTGTAGTATGCAGAAAAAGAATAATGCACTTATCTTCATGTAAACAGAAAACATTCCACAGATATTTATGGAACTTACATTCATGTCTGACAGACTGTATCATTTTGCATGTGATTGCTTACATGCAGAAGCAATGTTTTTAAATTATATAGAGTACGACAATTTCACTGAGAATCAACAAATCATTTTTTTTTCCTAGTAAGCCATGTGAATTAAGTTATTGTGCAAATTGTACACGTGCTTACTTTGTTTAAATTAATAAGAAATTCAAATCTGGGGTGAAAAAAACATAAACGTTTAGAGATCTATCGTATTGTTTTCAGAAAACAATCTCATTAGCGAACTGAGTCCAAGTGATTGAGGAACAACAATAAATACAAAGGCTTTATGACAAAAATGATTGACTGCAATTTTCCCCCCGCTCTGCTTCCACTCTAATATAATACTGTTTTCCGAGCTCGAGAAATACAAATATACTCAAACGTCGGCACAAATGACTTTCCTGGAGTAAATAAAACAACAGGTGACGTTAATCTCAAGCTGTTTTATCAACGTTTACCGCGGTCGCAACACTGATTGGGCGATTATGTGTTCGGGAAATTACATTTCAATTGTACTGTATCTTTCAACATACCTTCTGATGTTATTTCACCTTAATTTCGTGCTGAAGCTTGCAATTACAGAAGGATAAAGAGATGATATGTTTACTCGTGCTCTGCACTGCGCTGTCGTGTGAACTAAATTGAGGTGAGGCAAGTTCTGGGAATCGATTCTGATGTGAATCGAGAGTCGATTCCAAACGGCGTATGGAATCGACTCTCTTAAAGAATCCTTTTCAATTCAACAGCAATTCGCCTCTCGTTCGCTTATAGTGCTTTCAAGTCCTAATTATTTTAAGAAAAGAGTTCGGACAGTCGTTTCAGTAAACCGGTTCAGTTCTTTTTCATAATAACACGTATTCCAAACAACTCGGTGCCATGGTTTGCTACTGAAATGTACGTTAATTGTTGTCACATTTTAGCCTACGTTTTGAACAATGTCCCTACATTAATTTTACTACTAAAACACACAATATACATGTACAAACGTGGATTAGCTCGGTTTGGCTAACCTCTAAAGTACATAAAAAGAATCAACTAGCCTTTTAAACTATTTTGTTCTGTTGTCCACAATAGAAAGTTGCACATGCTGACACGCAAGATGCTGATAATAATCAATGAATACTAAGGAAATTTAAAAGAAGCCAAGCCTTTATATCCACTGGTCACAGCAGGATGAACTCTAATGATTGTACCTTTAATCTTTTTTTAAGAATAAATAAATAAATAAATAAAAACAGTTAGGAATTGATTCTTTGAATCGATTCCAAATCCAGGAATCAGATTCAGAGAACAGCCAGCCAGGCAGGCGACGAGGGCATTCCAATACCCAAACTTTGTAGTCTTCCCCTGTCACTGGTGTACATGGTGCTTGAGGCAGCTGTGGTAACTCTGCTTTACTAAAATAAATCTTTATTATTAAAAATCTTAAATTAAAAAATTATAATTTATTAAAAATCCGTCAAATCAAACTAGGTCCGTAACTAATTGCAATATAGCAAACCTAGTTCAAATTATAATGAATATCCGCACACACTCAGGGAATAGTGTTAGCTACTTTAAAATTCTTTGCTTAGCTCCGTTTAGTGACCTTATGTGAGATTTAATCTATTTATTCAGAAGCTGGCGTGACTGAGGCAATGATTTCTTGAGTTCGATAAACGTGGATACTCTCAGCAGCGAACATGATTTATCAAAGGCTGCATCTGCTATCTGACAGCAATGACAGATAACCCTACGAACAACTGTTTACATTTGAAGCGAGAAAGGGATCATTGGAGATTTTGTTTGCTTGCTCACTGCCTCAGTAGAGCAAAGATTGTTATCAGCCTGAGTGATATCAGTTAAGTAATTATAATAATAAAATAAAGAAAATGACAATGTCGTCCTCAATAGGGAAAAAATTCGTTTGAGATGGCTAAAGTAGCGCAGGGGAGATTTAAAAGACGCAGTCTGCATCTTTCTGTTCCATATTTTTCAAATTAAAAAAAAAAGTCTCACCTTTTTTAGCTGCACCCAGCCATTTTCATTTGTCAACTTCTCTGCGAGTTTTATTTCCATATTTTCATTAGGTTGTTACAGGTGTCCCAGCCACTAAATGACTGCTGTGCTCCGTCTAGTGAGGATGGAGGACAGGGAAAGTTTATGTTGAGGCGATCACTCATCTTGGAGCACACAGTCCTGAAACACTCACTTTTTGGGTTAATTCCTTTAGGTCCAACACATCAAATCTGTCAAAAGCTGCTGAAATGATCTGAGAATGAAAGCAAAGAATATTACCATCTTCCCAAATTTTAGATATGAGAACTGTGTAATTAACTGTGAAAAAGCCCATCTCTGTATAATTATGTTCTTTGACTCATCATATGCTCAGGGCCACAAAGGCAAGCTTGTCTTATCTTTCTTCCACAGTTCTAAATACAAAAAAAAAAAAAAAAAAAAAAAAAATTATTCTGAATTCCACTGAATACAAATAACAGGTCACAATGTGATGTGGTTCTCCATTTTGCTCAAGTCTTCAAGAGCCCAGCAGATTATAAAAGGGAGGGAAAAAAAACAATTGACTTTGCTTTGCCTTACCTGTCAAAACAAGAGAAAAAAATGGGAGGTTTTCTTCCTTCCTCTATCTCCTTCCCAGCCTGCTGACAGCTCTATAAATCATTATGAAATAATTGTGTGTTTTTAATTAAATGTGAGGTGGTTGCTATCAGTATGCTGGGCTTCGGCGAAGACGTTTTGTGTGCTTTTGAGGATGTGAGTGTAAGACTCATCTGTGCTTCACTGCACAGGGTGGGGGCAATAACTCAGGCCTGGGGGGACAGCTATAGGCAGACTGGTGTAAATACTGGCCCCTGGCTCGAGGAGAAGGACCTTGGTGATGGCAGTGCTGTAATTGAATGCTCTGTGTATTGTGTTATTACAGTCTGCAGTGTCATATTTCATGCATGGCTGTGGCGGAGTGCACTGGAGTGGGGTTGACGTCCTTATCGGGGGAGAGCTGTCTCGACTGGACTCGTGAATGCGAGATGGTCGATGGAAGCAGAGAAGCGCGAGACTAGCGTCAGCGGCATCACCAGCGGCGGTCAGACCGATCTGTGCCTGTTCTCCATCTTAAACTTAGTCAAATCAGCTCGTAAATCACAGCTAATGTTCAGTCATCTATCAGAGAATTCTTTACAGCCATTGTATTGATGAGTAGACGAATGGCGGCACATATCCTACATGATAAGTGTACTTAGGATGATGAACATACATGTACCAGAGCACTGTGGGTTTTTCATTACTGCCACATTTCTGTGGTTCATTTTCAAGCTGAACAGACAACTCAAGGACTCTTTTTAGTCTTTTTGTCTTTGCAGGCAATTTCATCAAGTGTGTTACCTTGAAAAAGCTGGGTCCCTTTTGTCCTGCAAAAATATGAAACGTACAAAGGAGAGAAAATCCAGGATTTTTTCTCCTCTTTCTGAGGGTCTGGGACTAATTAGGAAGCGTTCGTGTTCAGTAAGCTGTCAGTGGCTGTACATTAGAAATTCATCTTAAAAAATCCAACTGTGTTGAAGCTTTACATGAGAATGCATTTCTTAAGAATAAAAGCATGGAGGCTCCACTTGCTTCATAAGACTGCATTGCATTTGGAAAGAATTGCAGAGGTATTTAGTGTGAATATTTTCCATCTGATATAAATCCGTACATGAGGCTTACAATACTGTGACATGATCCATCTATTTTGTTGTTACTCTAGAATTTACATGCAAAATATTTAGTAAAATTTTAATAGTGTTAAAACTTAAGCTTTGCCAACAGGAGGTTTCAGTCTTACCAAGTCGATAAAAGCTATACTGCATGCCTGTTGCCTAGACAGAAAATAGATGCCTGGGGGAATTGCCAAGATGGCTGCCAAGCAAACTGAGTAAAAGGACTGCATTGTAAGTGCACTGAAATGAATGATTCATTTGTGTGATTTAAAGTGATAGTTCACTCACAAAATCTGTCATTAGCACAACCTCAGATGTTCCAAGTCGTGCTGTTATTTAGTTATTGATTTGGTTTTCAGTAAAACATGAAGGGAACATTTTTAAAACATTCTTTTCTAGTTCATAGTCAGCACAGTTCTCACTATTCCTACAATACAGTGAAAGTAGAATAAAGCTGTATTGATATCTTTAAAAGGATAGTTTACCCAAAAATTCTGTCATTGATTACTCAGCCTCGTGTCGGTCCAAACGCGTAAGATCTTTGTTCATCTTCAGAACACAAATTAAGATATTTTTGGTGAAATCTGAGAGTTTTCTGACCCTGCAACTCAAGGCCCAGAAAGGTAGTACACTCTTAAAAATAAAGGTGCTTCAAAAGGTTCTTCACAGCGATGCTATAAAAAGAACCATTTTTGGTTCCACAAAGAACCATTCAGTCAAAGGTTCTTTAAAGAACCATCTCTTTCTTACATTTTTATAATCTGAAGAACCTTCTTTCACCACAAAGAAACTTTTGCGAAACAGAATGGTTCTTTAGATGTTGAAGGTTCTTTACAGAACCATTTAGACAAAAAAGGTTCTTCTGTGGCATCGCGAAGCACCTTTATTTTTAAGAGTGTAAGGACATCCGTAAAATTGTCATGGGCATCATGTCAAAGACTGAGAGGGAAAAGAAGAAATTGCGCAATAAAGTAATTATTTTTGATATCTTTGTGCAGAAGAAGTACTCTCATAGCTTCATAAAATGACGGTTGAACTGCAATCCCAATTCCAGAAAAGTTGGGACGGTTCGTGAAATGGCATAAAATTAAGAATGTGTTATCTGTTCATTCTCTTTAACCTTTGTTCAATTGTCTAAGGTACAAAGAACATTTTTTCAGTGTTTTCAGTGGCCAACTTTTAATTTTATTTTGTAAATATAACCAAATTTAGATTTTCATGGTTGCAACACACTCCAAAAAAAGTTGGGAAAGAGATGTTTAGCACTGTGCCACATCAACTTTCCTTTTAATTACAATTTTAATTGTTTGGAAATTGAGAATACTAATACAATACTAATACTAAGTTTTACAAGCAAAATTGCTGTCCAATCTGGCTTGATAAAAAACTTCAGATGCTCAGCAGTCTGTGATCGTCGTTGTCTGATTCTCCGTCATAAATTTTCAATAGGAGACAGATCTGGACTGCAGGCAGGCCAGTCTAGCACATTCAGTCTGTGTCGTCATCTTGATGGCAGTACATGTGTTTGTACAATCCAAATACGTGCGTCCATTTCAATGGTACCTTCGCACATATTTCAGTCACCAATATTTCCTCTGCTGCACCCCAATACCATGACAATCATTTGCATTTGCATCTGTCGCTGACGAAAGTCTGGATGGTCCCTTTGGTCTTTGGTAGTGAGAACTTGACATCCATTTTTTTCCAGAAACAAGCTGAATCCTGGTCTCGTCTGACCACAGCATACATTTCCATCACATCTCAGATGAGCTCTGGCCCTGAGAACCCGAAGGCATCACTGCATAGAATTGCTGTATAGCTTTCTGCTAGAGTAACAGAAATTCTAGTTGCATTTATTGATGTAGCTGCAGAATGTTAAGTGATAGCAGTTTTCCAAAGTACTCCTGAGCCCATGTGGCTATATTTAACACCGCAGCATGATAGTTTCATATGCAATGCCATCTGAGGGCTCAAAGGTCATGCACATTCGCCTGAGGTGTCTTGCCTTGCCCTATACAGACTGACATTTCTCTGGATTCCCTGAATCTTTTTACAATATTATGTGAGATACACTCTAAAAAATAAAGGTGCTTTAAAAGGTTCTTCACAGTGATGTGATAGAAGAACCATTTTTGGTTCCACAAAGACCCATTCAGTCAAAGGTTCTTTAAAGAACCATCTCTTTCTTACTTTTTTAAAATCTGAGGAACCTTCCTTCACCACAAAGAACCTTTTGTGAAACAAAAAGGTTCTTCGGATGTTAAAGGTTCTTTATGGAACCATTTAGACAAAAAAGGTTCTTCTATGGCATCGTGAAGCACCTTTATTTTTAAGATTGTAGTTGGTGACCTACATTCTTTGTGATTTTCTATTGAGAAATGCGATTTTTGATTTGTTTGACACATTTGTCATGAAATTTGGTATCAAATGCTCCTTTCATGCCCAAACATGATATCCTCACCTATTTCTATTTCACCTGCTTACTGTGAACTGTTTCAAAACAGTTTAATTTGAATATTTTATAACCTTTTTACTTTTATTTTGCCTTTGTCCCAACTTTTTTGGAGTGTGTTGCAAAAAAATGTGGTTATGTTTACAAAATAAAATTAAAAGTTGGCCAACATTGGAAGTTTTTTTCTTCGTACTTTAGTCAATTAAATAAAGGTTAAAGAGAATGAACAGATAATATATTCTTGATCTTATGGCATTTCACAAAACGTCCCAACTTTTCTGGAATTGGGGTTGTATTTTAATGATGTCCTTACTAACTTTCTGGGCCTTGAATGTTGTCGTTGCATTGCTGTCTATGCAGGATCAGAAAGCTTTAGGATTTCATCAAAAATATCTTAATTTGTCTTCCGAAGATGAACGAAGGTCTTACAGGTTTGGAACAACATGAGGATACATTTTTTTTTGGGAAAACTATCCCTTTAAGCTATATTAGTATCTGCATATTATATAAATAATTGAGCAAACATTTAACAGATGATAAACTGTAGCTATAAAAGGAATGAAACCCATCAGCACAGATCTAATAAAGATATACCTCTTCCATAAGCCATCAGAAATGTCTCGCTCTCAAGAGCGTAACATCCATCCAGTTATACTGTGTTAAATGTGTTGCTGTTGAAGATAACCCTTATGATAGGATGGCTTTACCCTGGATAATAAAAAGCAAAATGCAATTTAAAAGTCCAAGCTAAACATGTGAATGAGAAGAAGCCACATCCTATGACCTTGAGAATTGTGAATACTTAAACAGTAAGATTTTCCACCCAGAACCACAGTTACCAATCTCATTTCAAGACGGGCCGTACCATGCCAATGGCCTTGCAATCATAAACACGGTTGGATGTCGATGACATTGCCTGTCTTCCATAAGATGCCCCATCTCCAAAGCTGCTTAAGATAGACCTATTACACCATCGAAGAAAATAAAAGAATACAATTCAGGTTCACAAGATGGCCTACCGGCAGGGGCTCTGTACGGCTCCGCTGTTGTCCTTTGATGAGATGGCCCTATCACTGCAGTTGGACGATTTCCAACCAGAGGACAGAATGGCAAGCCTTCCCATCAAATCACACGCTTTCAATTGCAAGGAGGGGTGATGATGCACGAGCTGAGAAGCAACAAGAGAGTGTTTACATTGTAATTGGTTCCACATCCCAGATGCTTTCATAATTATAAGAATGTACACGTTTAAAGCCGTATGAAATGTAATCATCTTGCACAATGCAATTAGTCTAGCGAATCCTGTTTGTATTTTCACTGTTTTTTTATGTTACGTTACTGGTGCCACTGCTGCACAGAAGACTAATCATAAACGGATATCTCGTGATCTCTGCAGCGTGGAAATAGACACAAAGAGCTGGCTTCTTTTCTCTGCAGGGCAAAAGGAAAAGCTTATCACTCAGACAGAAGCATGAAAGGGACGGCTAAACCAGGACACCAAGTACAACACATCATCTTCTTCTTATTGCTTGTCATTTCTTCCATCCTTTTCTTTTCATCTTTATTATTAGCACTCCTTCCAGTTTGAAGTACATCTCTTTTTATCCTCTCATCGCCCCCCTGCTGTACCTGAAAGGTAAATTGGGAAGGTTTGCCTGAGGCTTGACCAAATCTTCTGGAAGGCATGTGTAGGTGTTCTGGTGCAGACGGGAGGCTTTAAAGCCACGGCAGTCATGCCATCAGTGTAAAACTGATTCTTCACACTGATCAAAGATATACTGCGTAAGGATATTTTCATATTCGTAGTTATGGGACATTTAATATGAAAGAATTGTACAATAACGTGCTTCCTCGGTGCGTAATGAGCTCAAAAGTGTGACACCTATTTTTTGGAAAGGTACAGAACTAAGGTTTCATTATTTTTTTTGTACCTACCTTTACAGCATTTATTAATCTAGGTCAATGTTATTTTCTGCATATACATATTTTAAGTTATAAATTTACAACTTATTAACATGCATTTTGAATGAACATGAATTAACAATGAACAAAGTATATTTATTCAATTATCATTAGATTAATAAATATTGTACATGCTCACATTAATACTTCTAAAGTGGTAGCAAAAATTACAGCTCCCAGCTATATTTTTGTGCTATTTTTGTACTATTAATCGGGCCACCGTAATTTAGCCGTAGCCACCAAGGAGAAAACTTACTTACATTTTGTGGTCTCTGTGAGTGGATTGTATTTTCAGGCAAACCTAATAAAAAACGGCAAAACACTGAAGGAGAGAGTTCCATTGATTTCTAAATCTTCATTCAGGTGTTTCACAGGTCAGAAAGTGACCTCTTCTATTTCCGCTGGCGATGGCACAGCTGAGCCTCTGGGCTGTCTGTCTACCCGAGCACTGACCCTAGAGAAGACTGCAGAGCCCTGACATTTCTCTGGACGGAATATGAATGGCAGGGTGCCAGGAAACTGTTCTAGATTATAATACCTGCACATGTGAGGACTGACAATGAAGCCTTTTGACTGAGACATTCAGTCTAAGTCCAAATCACTACCAGTCAAAAGTTTGGAATAATTAAATAATAATTTAGTGTGTTTTTGAAAGTCTCTTATACTCACCAAGGCTGCATTTATTTAATCAGTAAAAATAGTAGCAATGTGAAATATTATTATAATTTATAATAACTGTTTTTGATCTGAATATATTTGAATATTTTTAAAACTAACTTTTAGCTTTAGATTTTTCGGGCAGCATTCGCATTACATTATTTTGTGGAAACCATCATTCTTCATGAAATCTCTGTACATTATTTAGTTAAAATTCCTAAATGGTTGTGTAAAACACCTTTTTACCTTGTTAAAAACAGCTCTTTTCACAGGGACCCATTTCGGTGCATGTCTCCTTAAATGATAATGATCTACTGCTAACTCCACCCCTCTCTTTCGTTTTATTTGTGTATTTGGTGGCACGTCAAAAACAAAACTAATCCGCTGCATCCTCAGTGGCTCTGATGTCAGGAGGAAATGAAGACTCTTATGTTCACCTTTACATCCAACTACAAAACACTAGGGCTGCCCTCGACTAAAGATTTTTCTGGTCGACTAGTAGTCGTTCATTTTAAGCGTTAGTCGACTAATCCTTCGTTTATTAGTAAACTATTTAAATCATCAAAAAAAATGAGCCTTTAAAGGGGTCATCGGATGCCCATTTTCTCAAAGTTGATATGATTCTTTAGGATCTTAATGAAAAGTCTATAATATATTTTGGTTAAAAATTCTCAATAAAACAACACCCTTTTTACCTTGTCAAAATCAGCTCTGCAAAAATCATCTAATTCTGGTCGAGGTTGCTTTAAATGCAAATGAGCTCTGCTCGCCCCGCCCCGCTCTTCTCTCTGTGGAGTGAGGCCTGTTTACTTGAGCCACGTTTAGCCGCTAAACTTGTTAACTAGCACATAATTAGGTAAGGCGATCGCAAAGATTCATTAAAAAAAAACCTTCTGAAAGCGAAGCTGGATCACGAATGATTTGCGCGAACATAGACGGATATATGTAGATCGCGAGGCGCATCCCTTCACAAACAAACGTAATCTGCTGCATCTTCAGCAGCTCAGATGTCGGGAGTAATTGATGACCACTATGTTCATTATTACATCCAGCAACACAACACCTCAATCGTTCAATCGGAGATATTCTTGTCTAACTTATATCCCTGCTCCGGCATCGAAACAAAGAGGTCGGACTGTTACAGCTGATCTGAGGTAAGACGCTCATGTCAATCAACTATCGTGGGAGCGGCCTCTGTCGGTGTGATGCCACACCTGCATTGCTTACAAGACACTGTTGTCACTACAGCTGCTCGAGCGTGGAGAAAATGGCAAAGAGTGTACAACTGGCTGAGAGCGATAAGATAATACGGGACAAACCGTCAGCAGTTGTGGGCAGGGCCTGAGCAGTATAATGTCATATTGCTAAGAAAATAAAACTACAGAAGCCTATTTCCACCACTGAATAAAGAAATTTTCTCAAAATTGCGTGATATGAAATCATAATTCTGGCTTTTTTCGTGAATGCGAGTTTGTATCTCGCAATTCAGACTTTTTTTCACACAATTCTGATTTTCTTCTCAAAACTGTGAGATTTGAACTCGCAATTGCATTTATATCTCACAGTTCTGAGGTAACAACTCACAATTGCAAGTTTAAATCACACAATTCTGACTTAATTTTTCAGAATTGTGAGTTTAAATATCACAATTCTGACTTTATAACTTGCAATTGCAAATTTATATTTCACAATTCTAAGAAAAAGTCAGAATTGCAAGTCTGTATCACAATTTTAAGAAAAAAAAAAGTCAGAATTATGAGATAAAAAGTCAATTACCTTTTTTTTTTTTTAAATTCAGTGGCAGAAATGGCTTCCACACAAAGCGGCTTGATACTTGATTTGTTTTTGGGGAATTTTAAAAAAAGGAGGTAATTAATTTTTTCTATCATTGTAGTTGTGTCCACACACTCCTAAGACACATTTATATGCAAACACCATGTAAAACTGAATTTTGCATCCGATGTTCCCGTTAAGAAGCAAAAACTATTAAAAATGTTTCTTAAATCAGCATATTAGAATGGTTTCTGAAGGATCATGTGACACTAAAGACAATATTACTGTTTTACTGTATTTTTAATTTTAAAAAAAGTAGTCTTGGTGAGCTTAAAGGTCCACTGAAGTGGTTTGAAACACTATGTGCCATTCATAATACAAAAAAAAACCTAATTCTGTAAACAAGTGACCGATTTCAGCCACAGCTTCAGTGTGTATTTATAGTATAGGGGGCGGGACGCTTCGGATTCTAGAGAGCATTTGATTGGACAAAAGATTTGATGAGAAGCTAAAGTGCAGGTTGATGTCATCAAAATCATTGATCCATATTTGCGGAAGTGAGAGATCGTAAGTTAAAGGCTTGTATCTGGTAAATGTGAATTTTGCTTACAGAAAACCGTAAGGCTAACATATTCATACTAAAGGACAAATTTTTACAGAATACACCCAAAAATGTAAAAATTAATTGACCTTAATGTTATCCAAAGAAGAACGTTTTTGGAGCAACGTGAGGGTGAGTAAATGATAACATTTTTGCATGATCTTTTGTGTGAACTGTCACTTTAAGAGAAAATTCAGCATCGGAATCTAAAAGAGTTGCTCCAGTAAGATATTCTGTTTGAATTTACTCTGCACTCGGCTGGTACTTACAACAGTTGGGAATGTTGCCAGTTCTGTCAAATAACTGCTTCACCACTCATGTTATCTGTTGAGTCTACACAATGATATGCATGACTGTGAGCTACATTTGAATAAACGCTCTCACATTCTGTAGCGCAGGGGCCAGCAAGTCAAACAGATGAGAGAGGCTCTTCTCATGCACTGAGTGTACCTGGCAGACTGGCATGCGGGACACCTCTACCGTCGCGGGTGATTGACTGAGCAACTACATTGACATTTTGAAAGGAGCTTGACAGATGAGAGGCCCAGTCGGTCTTCACCTACCATCACAAAATAAATTGGGCTTCCTATCAGCTGTAACCTTTAAAGTGTGTATTTACCTGTGTTTGTGTGTGTTTCCATGAAAACATCCAACAAAACCCAACCGTGGTGCATTGGGGTGTTAAACGCCAGAATCACAGGAAACGTGTGCAAGTCTCATATGTGAAAAATGAATCTAGAGTTGTCTCTGTAGGCAGAATTTCAAGACATAATAGGCACACTCCTGGTGCGAAGTCTGTTCCAAAAAGTATGCAACTTAATTATGCTGCCTCCTAAGATACCTGCTTTTGGCCAAATTCCAAGCCAACTTCTTATGTATGCTTAATAGAGATGGCAATGACAGAATGCAATACGACAAGACAATAAATCAAAGAAGGCCACATAAGAGAAATTTTAATTATAAATATACAAAAAGAACTTTTCGTTTTTATGCACTGAATAGAGTCTCTGAATTCTGACTCTATTTGTAAAATGGCCTTTAACAATACCAAATCTTTTTAATAATTCCAAAACTTTTGACAGATAATTACAATATATATGAAATAATTAAGACATCAATAACAGGTAAACAGTTAGAGCAAGTAAAAAGTACAAATAAAATGCATTTATGTTGTTCTGCATATATTTAACGATATTATTACAATAGTAGCAATATGTCTTTTGTTTAATTTTTGGAAAACTGTCTGAAAAAAACAGTCCACAAAAAAAAAAAAATTCTTTCTATCACTATTACCTGCTCAAACCAACCTAATCAAATTTAACTATTTTAAAAAGTGGTGATTTCATATAAATTCATATAATGTGAATTATACAAAAACATAATTTTTATATATAACCTCACCTCTTCATATATAAACACAACCACCACTGTACACAGACCATAAGAATTCATACAAACCAACAATTCACCAAACCCTAAGACAGTTTTAAATTTCAATGAGATTGTTTGATCAAATTAGTGATGGGTAATCTTGAAGAGTTAGTTCACACAAAAATGTAAAAAATGTGTTAATTACTCACCCTCATGTCATTACAAACCCATCATCTTCGAACACAAATTAAGATATTTGTGATGAAATCCAAGAGCTTTCTGACCCTGCATAGACAGCAAAGGACATTGTTAAAATAGTCCATGTGACAATGCAAATAAACATGCTGCAAATACAGAAATGCGCTGCAAATACTCACAACGCAAACAAATACAGAAATATGCTGCAAATACTCCCAACACAAATACAGAAACATGCTGCAAATACTCACAATGCAAACAAATACAGATTGCACTGCAAAAACTCACACCACAAACAAATACAGAAGTGTGCTGCAAATACTCACATCACAAAGAATTACAAAAACATGCTGCAAATACTCACAATGCAAACAAAAACAGAAACATGCTGCAAATACTCAGAACGCACACAAATACAAAAACATACTAAAAATACTCAGAATGCAAACAAATACAGAAACATGCTGCAAATCAAATGCAAACAAACACAGAAACACGCTGCAAACACAAACAAATACAGAAGTGTGCTGCAAATACTCCCAACGCAAACAAATACAGAAACATGCTGCAAATACTCCCAACACAAATAGAGAAACGCACTGAAAATACTCCCAACACAAATACAGAAACATGCTTCAAATACTCACAATGCAAACATATACAGAAGCATGCTGGAAATACAACACAAAATAATTCAGAAACGCATTGCAAATATTCACAACACAAACAAATACAGATTGCACTGCAAAAACTCACACCACAAACAAATACAGAAACATGCTGCAAATACTCACAATGCAAATAAAGACAGAAATGTGCTGCAAATACTCACAACGCGAACAAATACAGAAACGTGCTGCAAATACTCACGAGGCAAACAAATACAGATTGCACCTCAAAAACTCACACCACAAACAAATACAGAAATGTGCTGCAAATACTCACATCACAAAGAAATACAAAAACATGCGGCAAATACTCACAACGCAAACAAATACAGAAATATGCTGCAAATATTCCCAACACAAAAACAGAAACATGCTGCAAATACTCACAATGCACAATGCACTGCAAAAACTCACACCACAAATACAGAAATGTGCTGCAAATACATTACAAAGAAATACAAAAACATGCTGCAAATACTCACAACGCGAACAAATATAGAAACGTGCTGCAAATGCTCACGAGGCAAACAAATACAGATTGCACCTCAAAAACTCACACCACAAACAAATACAGAAATGTGCTGCAAATACTCACAACGCAAACAAAAACTGAAACATGCTGCAAATACTCACAACACAAACAAATACAAAATCATACTAAAAATAATCAGAATGTAAACAAATACAGAAAAGTGCTGCAAATACAACACAAATACAGAAACATGCTGCAAATACTCACAACACAAGCAAATACAGAAACATGCTGCAAATCAAATGCAAACAAATACAGACACACTGCAAACACAAACAAATAAAAAAACACACTACAAATACTCAGAACACAAACTAATACAGAAACACACTGCAAATACAACAGAAACAAATACAGAAATGTGTTAAAAATACTAAGAATGCAAACAAATACAGAAAAGTGCTGCAAATACTCACAGCGCAAACAAAAAAAGAAACACGCTGTAAATACTCTAAACACAAGAAATACCAGAGTGTGGAGCAAATACTTACAATGCAAACAAATACAGAAACATGCTGCAAGTGTTTTGCACCATTTGCAGTATGTGTTGTCAAACTGATTAAAATGTTTTCTCAATTTACTGGTATTTTTTTCTATTTGCATTGTATGGAATTAATCGCAGAAGCACAGAGGACTCACTTCTCATGCAAGATTCACAAAACACACGCACCACGCTTCACAACATGCTGACAGTTGACCCGAATGTATAGTTTATAGTTTAAATTGTTTAAATATTAATATTTTTCTCATATACCCCTATCGTTTTGCTTCATAAGATGCTGATTTATCAACTGGAGTCATACGGATTACTGTCATGTTCATTTTGAGCGGTTTTTGAGATGCCGATTTTGAAGAGCCCATCCACTTGCATTAGATGCACTGACAGAGATGAATTATTTCTCTTTTTTTATTAAATCTCTTTTTGTGTTCCACAGTAATAAGAACGGGATGGCATGAGGGTGAATAAATGAGAAGAGAATTTTTATTCTTGAGTGGAGTATCTCTGTAAGATATAGCATTAGGAACAGAGCTAATGACACCCGCATGACCCCCAGTGCATCATTTCAGGTAAACAGATCACTCCACACTGACGTACCTCTGTGCACTTGTATTCAGCGTGAAGTGCAGCCCGGGTAAATGCCGCATTGTTCATCACAGTAGAGAAGGCAGGCAACAGCTCAATCTCTCTGACTGCCCTCATCGCTCTGTTGCGTGTCATCGGGCAGTGGGTGATGTCAGAGTAGCTGTCATTTGTTGTGGCCCGTCATAATCATTTCCTGACTTCATGTTTCTTTTCCACTGTGTCACTCTCACTCACCATGATCATTAGTCATAGAGCCAATCATGCATTATCCTCCTGCCATCAATCACAGGCGGTCCCACCCTCTCTGTACCAGCCGTTTATGTGACAGCCGATCTAATGCATCATGCAAGGGTCTCTGGGAGCAAAAAGACAGAAAAAACAGACGAGGTGAATAAGTGTGATTGTGTGTGGGTGCTTTTTAAACGCGTGCAGGTTAGGACGTGCGGCTCAGCGGGTAGGTTTGAATGTTAATGAATACTTTGACAGCTTTGGTTTGTGTTATGAAGGCATGTGTGTATGTGGTGTAGCACCACACACGTGTCTGTCACAGCATGAAATTTTATTCATTCGTTTCACTCAATAAATAATAGTGTCAGCACTACTGATATGTTGGCATCCTTGAATAAAAATGAGGAGACGGGTGTTTTTGACCACCCCAAAATTTCTTTCCAGCCATACCCATGTTTTTTCATTTTGTTTTGTTTTGTTAATCCACTTTCGGAAGGTTATGGTCCTTTTTCTCCTGGTGACAGAGAGAATGCCTGAGTGAAATTCAGCGCCTTCCTGATTCCACGGGGAGTTTTGGGCTCGTGCAGATTAAAAAGAGAGACAGAGTAAAGAATGAATCATTTAGAAAGGAAAGGTGCGAGGTTCCTAGTGGCTGACAGCCGTGCTTTGAAGTCCGCCTCTCTGTAGAGGGCTGAGTGTGTCTTGGTAGGGATGTTCTGCAGTTGTTTGTTTGGATAAAAGGGCCGTGAGCCTCAAACGCACGAGAAACACAGGAGGAAAACATCAGTCGGGATGGAACCGCGCGTTGGACGTAAAGTTCTAGAATACTGTCCCTTAGATATAAACCGATTTTCTCCATCCTCTATACTGCCAGATATTTTGAGAATAAAGTGATGGGAAAAACCTGCTGTGAGAATATAATGATGCCGTTGCATACTCTTAAAAAAACGTCTTCACAGTTAACACAGTATAACACGTAGTTAAATGAATTTAAAAATGTTATTTTTGTCAGTTTTACATTTTAACTGCTTCATTCTTTTCATGCATGTTTACACTTTTACAAGAGGCAGAGGAGCACAAATTATATCACTTAAACGCTGAAACACACTGCAATGTTTATAGTCATTAAAGAGAGATAGAAAGCCAGCAGAAAAAGCAACTTGGCAAGAAAGTTATTGAGCATTATTGGAACATGATTAAGCATTTGCAGTCCCTGCGTGTTGTGATGGTGTAGTATATGTGTGAACACTGTTAGAAATCTACTATGTGTTTATACACATATGCTTTACACATATTTTACCAAGAGTGTCGTTTGCCTTTTTTTCTTTCCCTGATATAGCTCAGAATGTGTTAAGATGTTACATATTTTAATTAGCCAACAGTCGCTAGATTGTTTCTTTTCACTATGCAGCATTTTACATTACAGTTCCTCAAAAAAAAACTATTGAACAATTCATTTAGATTTAACAAAATTGTATCAGGTTTCTCGAAATCATGTTTGACTTAAAGCAGTTATCTTTTTGGCTTAAATCAGTGTTTTCATTTTGAAAGAACATGTTTCAATCAAGTAGCCCAAAATAAGTTACACTTCCCAACACGCTTTCCATATGGGGAGAAAATGTTGAATTAAGTGTTATTTTATTCATTTTTTTTTTTAGCAAAATGAGAAAATAGGGAGACAGGGAGATGTCTAATGATCTATTATGTTGGCATTTTAAAAGATTTTGTTATCTTGGTGTTTTTGGGCAAGTTATTGTGGTAAAGTGTGGAGAGTTTAAGCTGCTTTAATTAAAAAAATCAGTAACACTTTATAATACAGGTGCACAGATATGCATTAAATAATGCTTAATTAATGCACAGGTAATTGTGAGTTAATAAATAACTCATGAAGTAAACCATATATTAATAATTAATGACATCAGCAAATAATGAACATTCTATATGATTGATAGATTAGATCATTTGTTATTAGTTAAATGTGCCATAATGTATTAGTTTCCTAATAACTAATAGTGTAAATTCGTGTGATAATTCCCGCAAAGAGTCGAAGCCATGCATTTCAACTTCCAGCTGTCTGCTTTAATTAATCATTAACTAATGATTTGCAAGGGTATCATTATGTGTGACTTTACTTGTTGAGGCACAGAACTATTAACTAATTGTTAAGTGATATGTCATTGTGGTTATGGATTTTGAATTAGTTAGTTAGTCATGTGCCTCAACGAGTAAAGTCATTACATAATGATCTCTTTGCAAATTATTAGCTCATGATTAATTAAAGCAGACAACTGGAAGTTGAAATGCATGGCTTTGACCCATTTTGGTAATTAACATATGAATTTACATTATTAGTTAATATAATATATTATTAAAGAATTAATACATTATGACACATTTAACTAATAACAACTGATTGATTACTTAATATATAAATCATATATAATGTTCATTATTTGCTGATGCAGTAATTATTCATATATGGTTTAGTTCTTCATGAGTTAAACATTAACTCATGATTACCTGTGCATTAGTTAAGCATGAATCAATGCATATTAGTGCCACCATATTGTAAAGTGTTACCAAATCAACTCCAACGGGAGTACTGTCCTTAAACTACCTTAACTTACACCTAACATCATAGTTATAAAGAAAAGTTATGTTTTTACTTTGGCTGAGCTTGTATGGACAGTGGTTCTACATGATGGAAACATCTCTACTCAAATATTTCATGTAGGATGATCTAAAGCAAACTAATTCAACTTAACTAAATTTAGACATGTCCAAACAACTTGATTCAATTGTGTCTAAATTACAGGATTCAATCACATGGAACCACTGTCCATGATTAAATCATGTTCAGCCAATGAGTTATTTTTATAGAGGCTCTAGTAGTGTCCTACCATTATTAATAAATTAAAGTTAGACACCCCCTCTGTTCTATGCTAAATACAGACAGAAAGGTCTGGATGAAGTACTTAAAGGAGAAGTATATATTGTATACTTTGTATACTTTTTAAGCACAAAAGCTCGCGTAGCACAGGCTCTCGGATGCACGTCCACGGGTCGTTCTTGAACGATTCGTTCATTTTGAATGAATCTTTAATGTGACTCGTGAAGGACGGGTCGTCTCATGGAGTGATTTGTTTAGTCGTGCATGCGCAACAGTCTATTAGGTTCTGTAATGGAATTAGTTAACCTGTTTTGAGTATTCGGGTTTTTCAAGTCGCTCAATGCTGATTTTGCTAAAATTAACGAAATTACTCGAAAAAAGATTTGTTCATTTTGCTGAACGAGACTCAAAGGTCCGAGTTGGTAAAATGATCCAAACTTCCCATCACTACTACGAATCACGTCTAAGTTCATCGTCTGTGTACTCTGGCTAAAAAAGGTAGAGTATGGTGAAAAACTCCATCTTATTTTCTCCTACAACTTCAGAATCATCCGAAATGTTGTACCTTTTTGTTTGTAAACAGCGTTTGACTTACTTGCACTTTCTTAGTCTTTGCACGTTTGCTTTGTAAACACTGGGTCTGTGGTTCCGCCTACGTTCGGCGTGACCTTTCGACATGATTCAATAGTACATAGCGTCATGCACGCGCATGCCAAAACCTGTGCTACACGAGCTTTTGTGCTTAAAAAGTATACACATTTTTATTTTCCGAAAAAAATGACCGATCGTTTCGCTAGATAAGACCCTTCTTCCTCGGCTGGGATCTCTTAGAGCTCTTTGAATCTGCATTTAAACTACATTTTGGAAGTTCAAAATCAGGGCCACAGTTGAAGTCCATTATATGAAGAAAAATCCTGAAATGCTTTCCTCAAAAACCATAATTTCTTTACAACTGAAGACAGAAAGACATGAACATCTTAGATGACAAGGGGGTGAGTAAATTATTTGTGAATTGTTGTTCTGGAAGTGGACTTCCGCTTTAAGGAAAAGGAGGTAGGACACTCAGGTAGCCAGAGGAAGAGATGGGTGTGAGGAAGCGTATTAGCACCTGTAACATGTGAGAAGTATCAGAGATGCACATGGCACTGTGACCACAGTTACCTGTGAGAGATGCATTAGCCCTGATCAAACTCATGGCTCATGGCATCGACACTAAGCACTAAGAGTGGGGTTGGTGAAATGTCATATTTCCTTCCCCTTTTATCTATCTATCTATCTATCTATCTATCTGTCTGTCTGTCTGTCTGTCTTTAAGACCTATAAACCTGAATTTAAATTATTTTAATTATGTTTTTAATTGTACTTGCATACCAATTTAGATTACAGTTCTGCATTCTGTTTGCTATTTCTAATTCAATTCAGATTAAGGAACTAAACTGAAATTAAAGCATTCAATTCTGAATGATGCAGGGGTGTAAATATAGTATTGATAATAATGAAATACTGATATAATGTTAAACTTGATATAATATCGTACATAATCCAGTGCCATATGGTTGACACTCCAACATAGTAGGTATTGCAACAGTCTGCAGGAAGTGCAGACTAACAGTATATTGTTTTTATATGCTTTTGTACAGTTCTATCATCACTACTTTTTAGCGTGGAAATGGATATGACAGTGTTAATGTATTTGGTCTTGGTGGAATAGGTCTGATATGCTGCTTCTGCTGTTGGTTATTGCCTTTATTGTAGATGATTACTGCAGCTGCTGTTGCAAAGCAAGTACAGAAACTAGCTACTGCCAATACATATTCCGATATGGCGCTGAGTATTTAAGAAATACTGCTGCTGCACAAATAGCATATATAATAATACGTAGCAGATCTATACAGGTGGAGCTGGGGAGGTGGAGGGTTTCAGAGGAACTCCGAAAGCGCACTACAAAATGCTCTAGGGAATGCTAACCAGGCATTTAAATGTAAAGCAGTAAGCTCATTGGCTTTATGGACACATATTACAGTTAGGTAAGGAATATATATATATATATATACAGTTGCAATCTAAATAATTCAACCCCCTTGACCTGGAAGACAAATTTGCTGCAGAGAACAAAATTTTGTGAAAACAATTCAACAAAGGAAATCAGTACACTATTGGAGAAAGTTTATTAATGCTCATTTGAGTAATTCTGAGAACGTAAACTGATGAATAATGAAAAAAAAAAAATCAAACTGACTCAAACATTCATGTTCAAAATTATTCAACCCCCAAAAGTCAAATTTGGTGCAGAATCTTTTATTCTTTAAACCACCAATAAACACTGCTTGAAAGTGCTTAGAAGCCTCTATACTGCAATCTTGGCCTATTCCTTGCCTGAAAAAGCTTTCAGATAATCTTTGGTTTTCACTTTGCCACTGCTTTCTTCAAAGTGAACCAAATATTTTTCAGTAAGCATTAAATCTGGAGACTGAACAGGCCACTCAAAAACATTCTATGACTGATCCCTTAACCAAGCATAAGTAGATTTGGATGTTTACTTTGGGATAATTGAAAAGTCCATTGATCATCAGCTTCAGTCACTGCACCAAAGGCATCACAATTCTTGCCAAAATGGCCTGATACTTCAAAGAATCCATGATATCATTCATACAGTCATGTTTTCCACTTCCTGCTACAGTAAAACAACCCCATAACTGGCTCATGTCCATGTTTGATTGTTCTTCTGCTTATAAGCTTAGCCTTTTTTTTTGCACTAGGCATACCACTGATCCATGGGTCCAAAAAGTTCCAGTTTGGTCACATCATAAAACATTCTTCTAGAACTCAACAGGTCTATCCAAATGAATTTTAGCATGTTTAATTCATCTTTTTGTTCTTTTTGGTCAAGAGTGGTATTCAGCAAGATGCCTCAACATGAAGGCCACACTTGTCTAGTGTTCATCTTATACACTGCATTGAAATGTTTTCCTCCTTTCATCGGGTCATTTTGTAAGTCTTTGGCTGTACATTGCTGGTTTTTCTCAGTTGCTCTGATCAAACATTTTATGATATTGTGCTTTTTTGTTCAACAGCCTCAAAGGTTTTCTGGTAAAACACACTTAAACTAAGGAATAAGGCTGCCAGCTGTCTCTCCAATAACTTTTAATGTCATGGAAATCTTCATGTAGCCTTAGACTTTCTAAACTATTTCTTCTCTATAGCTTTTGTGAGAGCTCTGTTGACTTTACCATATTTGCTACACAACTTCAGCACATGCATGAACTAAATGTATGTACAGGTATGCGTAACAACCCAAGCTAATTCTGTTTTTTTAATAGAGTTTCTAAAAGCTTAACTGAGTTTTAAGACAAATTTGTTCCCTACTATAAAAATAAGTGACAGCAATGTTGAATAAGGGTTGAATAATTATGACATAGCTGTGTTATTAAAAAAAAAATCCTGTAACTCAAAAACATTACATTATATAAAAAACAAGACATTATCACTTTTAATATGCCAGTTAACTGAAGTCCTGGATCTTCAGAAAAGCTTGAATTTGTAAAGTACTGGGGAGGTTGAATAATTTCGATTGCAACTGTATATGTAATATGTAAATATATATGCAGATGTTTGCATATGGGTCATTGGACATAGCCTAGCTGACAAAGTCAGTGAAGATTGAGACCAAACAGAGAACGCTTTTTCTCCTTCGACTGGGTATGCAAACATCTGGCTTTGCCTTGAGAACGTAAGAGGGTGATTGAATTGGAAAGATGATGCTGTCAAATGTCTTGTTTCGGTAGCTTTCCCCACACATAATAAAGTCACGAAACTCCACATTTCTATTTTTAAGTATGGGGGGTTAAAAGCACGACTCTGTACTTTCCTAAAAGAGAATTTTAGATTCTTCTCTCCAGAGACAATTCTTTGAGAGAGACTTTTTGTGTTACTTCTGTGAGAGAGGACATATTTTGCACAGCAAACTTCAACAGAGACGGCAACTAACAACTCAGACAACGCTCTCCGGCTCGCTCCCTCCATTAGAAGTAGAGGAGAACAGAGTCTTGAGTGAAACTTCAAGGGGGCAATTCAATGTGAGACTCTGACATGGCAGACCATAAATTCAGCAAGAAACCTCACCGACTCATTGTTACACCCCAAACACCTCAGACATAAATAGCCGACAGGGAGAGTTTATGAACGTCTAGCTGAATTTACAGCCGGGAAAGTTAGTGTGAAATAATGGTGTGATTTGCTGACTCATCTCAGTAGAAAAAAAAATAAAATACATTAGTACCCTCCTCAGGGAGAGGGGCGAATCGACATCGGTGCAAAAAGGAAACAATAAAAGACCAAAAAAAGCCCCTTTAGCTTCATTCGAGTAGGGGAAAACAAAGAAACATGTACATGAGATGTATACCGGCAGTGTGACAGACTGTGGACAGCATCCTACGGAGTTCAAAACTGTGAGCTGCCAGGTGTGTACCAAGACATTTAGCAGTTAAAATAATAACTCGCTGTTCACAAAAGCCAATTCTTGCATCACAAATTCTATCTAAGAACTCTGGAAGTCATGAAATATTGAACACTTCATGTTTGTGGTTGCCTTGACCCCTTCTAACCTTCTTCATAGATTTCTATGATTTATGTATTCATTCAAGTCAGCTGCTGCGAATGCAATCTCGAGCTGCTTTTTAACCCCTCGTGTTTCACAGAGAAAGGCTTTTTCAGCATATCCCTTTTCCCATGGCTAGTTTAAAGGATGCTGTAAAATTGATTGCCGTTCATTATTGCAGAAGGTCACCATTTGCCCAATAAGCGTTGATGAGGTTTTCACCTCTGGTCATTGATCTTAATGGCGCTAAAGCTGCCGCCTGTAAATTTACGCACATCTTCGGCCAGCTCCGTCAAGATGCGCAACCCAACGCGCGTGTCGTATAATCTTAACGCGCAGTAATTTAGGAAGGCAATCATGTGTGCTGATGTTTGCTTTGAATCAAGGACAAAACCTAGTCATGTGGTCTCACTTAAATGAACTTTGTTTAACATCTACGCAAACAGGTGCTTGAAAATCTTATAAGTCCTTGAGCCTTATATTTAAGTCACTTACTAATGAAATCCAAACACTGAAGTGTAATGACACTGTTTATTTATGTTTTTTATTCAAATTCAACTCAGCCCAGTTAGTATTCATTAAATGACACTGAATAGTTATTCTCTGATCAAACAGGATTTTCTGGAGTGCAGTTAAAGAGCAACGCAAACCTCCTTCAGGCAGAGGTAATGACTATGAAGGACTTGTGTAATGAAATGAAGGACATGGCAGAAACATTCAGCCATGACTTGGATTCTCAAAGCATCTGCTGAATTCATAAAGCTCTTGTCACGTCACTCATTCCTCAAACAATGCAGAGATATGAAACTGGCTCATGTTATTATGTAGATAAAATTAAGAATATTATCTAAATATCTAACTAATATCTATATACACTTAATTGTTAATAATGCAATTTATGTTCAAATTAGAGTTCAAAAACCAATTTTTTTAATCATTTAATAAAAAATGACAAATTATATTTATAATTTCTAAACTAATATTACAAACTGAGTTATCTTGAATTTAATTAATTAATTAGAATTAAAATATTTAATAAAACATGTAATATACCATTTTAGTATTTAATAAACACTTACCCTCCTTTATAGTTTACAAACAAAAATTACAACTTTATATATTATATTATATTACACAAAAATGTACATGAATTTCAGAATTTTAATATTTTGTATACTGTAAATGTACTGTATAGGTGGACTAGTCTGGTATATATTGCATAACTTTCATTATATTATATTACAAAAATAAGGAATATATAAAAAATTAAAAAATGTATTAAAATGTAATAGATTTTCTAATAAAACATATAATAAACCATTTTATTATTCAGTTAAAAAACTACAAATGATATGTATAGTTTTTATACAAGTATTACAAATTATATTGTAATTATATATAATAAAATAATATTTATTATAAGAAAAATATCATAATACATTTTAAAATATTATATTGTATTATTATATATTATATTACATGTACATGAATTTCAGAATTGTAATATATTAATACATTTTGAATACTGTATATGTACTGCATTTGTGGTCTAGTCTGGTATATATTGCATAACTTTACATTACATTACATTATATTACAAAAATATGGAATATATAAAAATAAATAAAAATGCAATAGATTTAAAAAAAAAAACATTTAATACATTTTTTATTATTAAATTAAAAACTACAAATGATATGTATAGTTTATATACAAATATTATATTATATTATATTATATTATATTATATTATATTATATTATATTATATCATATTATATTATATTAAAAAAAATACTATTTGGTATATATATATGGACTAGTCTGATATATATGGACTATCTATCCATTCTTGCTCCTTTCTTGCCAAACTGCTTATCCTCTGTAAGGTCACAGGGATATATGGACTTTTCTTAAAATCAATATACAGTCACAATGTGAGGGTAATCAAAGAGCAATCTAACATGTAGAATAAAATGGCCTACAGCACACTGCTAATGCCATATCTCACAAGAACAGAGACTTTGAGCAATCTTTAAAAACTATTCAAGAAAAGAAATAGTGTATATACAACAGGAGAAAATCTTCCTTACGGCATCGTTTTAAAATGAGTTCCACGGAAGAAAGCTGCACTGACACCCTGACTTGACAAAATGTCAATGTGTTTTCCTCAGGAGAGCATGCTACTTTGTCCTCTCTTCTCAAAGCTGAACGCTTGGTTTGCTCCTGGATGTGGAATGTTAATGAGGTTGATGGGTTTGATTGAGGTGGGCTGGGAGAGAGAGGAAAAAGAGGGACAGAGAAAGAGAAGACTGCCAGAGCGTGAAGGAGTATGTCGCTCATAAGAATTTACCGCTCCCTCCTTTCATAATACAATAATAGACTCCAGGAAAAAAGAACTGGCTTTGTTTGACTTCACCAGTCCAAGACATAACATGTTTTGCTGCATGTCATCTGCTGATGTCAACAACTGCCGAAACAACCATTGTTAGAAAGTTTTATTCCACGGATCCAATTTTCCTGTGCTTCTCGACTGCCAGCGCATGCCAAAACACACAACAGCATCCCTACCTGCGCGATGGTTTTTGATTTGAGGAAACGCAACTGTATGTTTTCAGTAAATCACAGCCTGGATGACCAAGTCACTATTTTTATTTCATTTCATTTATTTTATTTCGAACAAAATATTATGTATAAAACAAAATATACAAACACAACATATCTAATCACCTCCAAAAGCTGCTGGAAATTGTCCCTAGAACAGAAAATATTTGTATCAGCAAATAAAATCGATTTTAATTAGGCAAACGATTCATCGCGAATAATCTCATACAAAATAAAAGTTTGAGTTTGCCTAATATATGTGTGTGTGTGCTGTGTGTAATTATTATGTATATATAAATACAAGCACATTCATGTATACATTTAAGAGAAATATGTTATTTATGTACAAAATATTTGTATTTATATATAATATAAATTTTATAGAAAATTATAATAAATTCATATACTTGTAAATATTTCTTAAATATATACATGAATGTGCTTGTATTTATATACACATAATAATTACACACAGCACACACACAACATTAGGCAAACTTTTATTTTGTATGCGATTAATAGCGATTAATCATTTGCCAGCCCTAATTTTAACATATCTAATGCACGTCATTGATATAAATTATAAAGAATTTTGGACCTAAGACTGATCCCTGTGGTACACCTCAAGTTATGGTTATACTTGAAGATTTATGTTCATCAATTTTTACAAATTGTTGCCCATTTCTTATTTAACTACTCGCCCAGTTCAATCCAACCCCTCTAATACCATACCTCTCTAGTTTGTGGAATGAAATGTCATGAAAAAAATCAAGTTTTCAAATATCAAATGCTTTCAAGTGTCAAATGCTTTCTTTAAGTCTATGATAATTTCCACTACATGATTCTTCTTATCCAACCACCTGTTTCCTCAACGCGGAAGTAATGGTGTGTTCACACCAAACGTGAATTTAATTATCCATGCGAGTAGATTACATACAATAGAATAGAATCTATAATTTGCGTGGGGTAACGCAAATGACGCGGAATGCCACAATATTTGTCTCAATAGCGTCTTCCACGCAAGTTAAAAAATTTCAACTCAAACGGAAAATTCGCATGATGCGTTCTCACGCAAGCCAATCAGCGAAGAGCTTATTGACATGTCCCGTTGTATCAGAAAATAGAAGAAGGCATTATTGTAGCCTGAAATTTATAATATAGGTGTCTGGAGCATACAAAACAAAATCAGTTGCAGTGGTAGCTGTATTTATTAGCATGGCTACAGAGATGCTGCTATGAATAAAAAAAAAAATAATGTCAGTGTATATACAATTGTAAAATGAAACACACATTAATGCAGTATTAATACTCATCCACCTCTGGATGGTGCTGTAAACTCAGACATGTCGGCGTTTGGCTTTCCGGCATATTTGGGAGTTCCACAACAGGTACAAAGCAGCGATCGTAGTTGTCTTATCGCACCTTGTTATTTGTGCGAGTGGCGCGAAAAACATCCTGCGGGTAATCTAGAGCGAGTAACACGATGTGCATATTGGTGAACACACCATAAGCCTATGGGTGAGACTTCCGATTCATTATTTGCTATAAAATTATTTGAAATAACGAGAAGAATAACAACATGCAGTAAACGGTAAATCTGTTTGCAATACAAACCAGTGAGCTCATAATTAAGATAAAATATTAAAATAATATGGTAAGACACACCAATTTGCAATATCAAGCAGCAAAATGAGCCGTTTTGTACAGTTAAAAATAGCTGGACGCAGATGAGACCGAAAGCCACACCCATACAATTTACAAATAGCCGTGCCCACTTTTATAGGAAGAAAAAGGTGGATACCATATGTAAATTCCTCAGTAAGTGCCAAAGATGTTGATTTATTTGTCCGAAAACCATGGAAGGTTATGCTTTTCAAGTCTTTCTGTAAAAGGTTTGATAACATATTTATATATTAGGTCCCCTTAGTCTATTGACTATATGCAACTATATGTCAACTTACTGTGTATTCCCACTACAGCGTAGCGAGCTGAGTGAAGCGAGCGTCTTCCATTCCTATGGAAGTTGAGCGTAAGCGCTCACAGGGTGCATTGTGGGATTAAAAGCGGCGCGGAGAAAGCATTGAGTGCGTTCACTGCCAATAGAAAACAATTAAAAAAAGCAGTGGCGTTGTAGCGTTGCCGGCGGCACTGAGCGTGGTTTTGACGCTGTAGTGGAAATACACCGTAACTCTCATTTAGAGTATTAGTACACTTACTGTAGGTTAAGGTTAGGGTAGCTAGAATGTTCATGTACTTGCAGAGTCAGTATGTCTGTTAGGGAACCAAAATAAAGTGTTAGCATATATTTAGCAGATATACTACTAATTCTCTAATGACTGCTAGTTGACATGTTGCAGAGTTTGCACTAGTTGTCTAAAGCACATGCTAAAACACAGAATTTGATAACAATAAAAAAAATAAAACATTTCATAGGGCCCTAAGCATGTCATTTTTGTTAAACGTTTATTAACTTGATGTGAAATTGTATAAATTTCATGATTTTAATTAATTAGACATGCTCTTTGACTAATAAAATTTAATGTAACTATTAAAAAGGAGTTGAAAAAAATTAAAACGGGAAAAAAATAAAACATATTTTGGGAAAAAATAAAACAGATTTCATAGGGCCCTACTATCCCCTATGCAGTGAACTACGTACCATTCACCATACAGAAAATACAAATTCTTTGAAAAAGTGACCGATTTCAGCCGCAGATTCAGCATCTATGTATACCGTAGAGGGGCAGGGCGCTTCAGATTTTAGTGAGCATTTGATTGGACAGAAAGTTTGATGAGAAGCTGAAGTGCAGGGTGATGTCATCAAAATCATTGATTCATTGGCGGAAGTCAGAGACTGTAAGTTTTGAATGCTTATTTCTTGTAAATGTGAATTTTATTATTGTTTTAGAGCACACTAACGTATAGATAACTTTAAGGCTAGCATAAAATAGGCTTAAAGACAGCTCAATGATGGGTTTGTTTCTTACAAACATGCAGATTTTCACTTCACAAGATATTAATTGATGGACTGGACTACTTCTGGATTATCGTGACGTTTTTATCAGCAGTTTGGACTCTCATTCTGACTGCACCCAATCGTTGCAGGGCATCAATTGATAAGTGATGTAATGCTAAATTTCTCTAAATCTGTTCCAATGAAGAAACACTCATCATTTTCAGCAATTTACACTTTTAGGTGAACTATTCTTTTAATTAAAAATGCAGAATACTGTTACAAACAGACACCTCCTCAAAATTAAAAAAGCCAACAGATACAGCAGTACATTACCATGCTGCTTTTTGGACAAGATCCACTATGTTCAGACATGCTTGAGGGGGAAAAAGTTATAAAATCCTTCATTATCCCAAAGCCCCCGTACACCTGAGCCCTTGGCGCTTTTTTGCTCCTGCCAATGAAAGAGTGTGAAGAGAATCAGGTAGCTGTCAGAGCGTATCTTATCATGTCTCCACAGAAAGACACAATATGTCTCTGCTGATGGTCTTGAAAACAGAATGAGATCTGTGAAGGTTTTTCTTCCTCCAACCACAGAAAAGTCCGGGCAAGTTCAGAGGATATACACGTGCGCTCGTGAATTAAATCACTCCCGTTTTTCAAGTATACACTAATTTACATTCATCCTTTACACCGTTGCTCCGAGCAGATTCTTTTTTTTGTGCAGAAGTATGGTCTTTTTTTGAACCCCATTATCAGATGCTACATCATTTGGGGCTACTGTATCCACGGAAGCGAGAGCAAAATTGAAGATCTCATCAGCAAGGGAGCACATCACTAGGAATGCAGAATGCCGTAGCCTACGCTGTGTGTAGGCAGATAGCACAAGGCTCCAGGCAGATAGGCATCAGGCTATGAACATCCAGATCACAGCTTGCAGCTGGCTCAAAGCTAAATACAACATCCAGAGGTGACTGTCTGTGAGGGCAAGTGCTCAAAAGCTCTTTCGCTTCAAAGATATAGATGGTTTAGGGTTCATTTCCACACACTAAACATATATACTTTACAACATATCTCAGCATAAACATTGAGAAATGAAATCTTGCTCTGCTCAACAAAACATATTACACAGGGTTTTGGATTGTAAGCAAACATGAACAGTTGCACAAATGTAGGTTGACATGAATAGGTTACAACAGCATTGCCATGAGCTACTACACAAAAGGGTTGATGTTTTAGCCTGGTTAGACTCGTTTATGGTTGTCTCCTGCCCCCTGCTGATGTGTTGTGTGTAATGACAATACAATGTAAAGCTCAATCTGCAGTCCTGATGATATGCAAATCATCATTTTGTTATTGTTTATTATTAATCAGTCTTTTGTCTTGTTTTTGAGTAAAAATATCTGATATACTTAAGAAGTAAAGTTATACAACTTTGGTTCTCATCTTTTTTTAACCCCAAATATTTTTTTTTTCCTTATATTAAACATAAACATCAAGTATTTGTTTTTATTTTTATTTCTGTTTTTCTAATTCAGTTTTTTTCCTAAGATACATTTGTAATATGCAGTCCAAGTACAGTTAAATAAAATACAGCACTGGGTGAAATATGTTTTTTTTATTTATTTTTTTATGCAACTTATATATATATAATTATTATTATACTGGATATTATTATTTATTCAACTTATTATTAAATGATTTACTGAACATATTAATAAATGTTAATTTCCAAACTATTTTAGATTCATTTTAAGCAAGAAATATAGCAATTTTTAAGCAATAGTTGAGTTAAATAAACTACCCAGAAGGTTGGGTTAAACATTTAAACCAACAGCTGTTTTTAACCCAGCATTTTTTAGAATGTGTTATTTATTATTGGATAATTATCAGGTATTTTTGAAATACCTAAAAAAATACTTAATATTTAAAGACAATATTAAGCTGTTTACAGGGTTATTATTGTTAACTAAAACTAAAACTAGAACTAAAACTAAAACAGTTTAGTTAATTGAAATAAATCTGAAATTAAATAAATATTAGATGATAAATCTACACTTGTTTCAGTTAGCTGAAACATTTCTAATTTCTAATATTTCTAATTTCTCAGTAGTTTAAGCCAAAGTAGTTTAAGCTGAAACGTTAAAATTACTACCTGGAAATAATATAAATAAAAACTAAAACTAAAATAAATAATAAATTAAACCTAAATAGTAATATTAAAAAAAAAAAAAAACTAAAAAAAAAACTTTGCACAGCAAAACTAAAATATAACTAAAATTAAAAGTAAAATATTAATAAAAACCATAATAGTATATAAATAATGTTGGTATCATTAATGCACTCTATGCATAGGTATCTGTCTGTTATATTCATTTCCCGCTCACCTTCATTTTTATTACAGTAGCTCTGTTGTTTCCTGTGCACTGTTTGTGTATTCACCTAGGCTTGATAAGACAGGAACAGTCCTCTGATTGCCTAACCCACCCAGCTATTTTTAGCACCTTCACCGTCCTTATCATCAAGGTAAAATAAGAATGTTGCTGAGAGGGCTTAATTACGTATTTCAAACAGATGCAGCGACACAAGTCTCATTTCCCCCGTTCCCTCACTCTTGCTTTTGGGACTCTGTAGTAATGAAACAGGAATTGACCTAAATATTCACTTTGCTTCACTAACGTTTCTAATTATTGCGGCATTACAAAACTCAATGCGTTCAAAAGCATCTAAAGCTTCAGTTGTATTGTGGGAATTACATCTTAAATTAAAATTTGACAGTCATAATTTAACTAGTGCTCAAAGGGAAATGCATTCAAAAAAAACCCAACATTAATTTATAACATGTTTTTCTTAAAGCCACTACGGTTGAATTCTACGTGCAGGTCAAAGAAAGAATTTAACGATAATAGCAATAAAAACACCCTACTAACTACTCCTCAAGGTTATCCACTTATTCAGACTGTCTTAAAAAAGCCCACAGTTGAACAGCTCTCTGGCATGGCTGTATTCCAATCACAGCTCTCACAGCACTTTTTAACACAAGTACACACAGCTGCAGTGCACAGCAATTAAAACTAAAAATTGATTTTTTTTTTTTTTTTTTTTTTTTTGTTTCTAATAGATTTCTTTGCTTTAAATGGCAGCCAAGGAGTGGAAAAATCTATTGGAATTACCTATTAGAATTTTAGCAGAAATGACCAAGTAAAGATAATTATCACATTTACCACAATTTTAAATGGGAAAAGAGAGAAAGAGAGTGAGTAACATTATGTTAAAATTAGGCATTTGTTCGTAGATATCATCTTATAATTTACAGAGAAAAATAAGTTTTAGTCTTTTAACTTACAACAATAAACTGTATTTCACTTTGGTTGGTATACTAACATTATATCTTTACATTGTTATCATAATGGTTATAAAATAGACATTAAAATCAGGCCAGGCTTCACAGAGCGCTTGTAAAACCCATCCTGAGCAAAAACACTGATAATTACATCAGTTTTGAAGTGTAACTGATGCTAATCATACCTCTGATTACATTTTAAGATGCATTCTTGGAAACATTATAAATAGTTTGTATTTCTTGTGAAGAACCAAACTTTATTTATTTTAATTTAATGCTGTCCATTTTTCCATAAAAGGGAAAAACAAGCACGATGCGAATAAAGCAAGCGCAAAATGATTGATCGCCTTCGGCTAACTGACTCCTGCACGCTAGGTGGTGCTAGACCCATAAAATTTACGAAATTCAGTAAATTTTGTCACTTTTATGTGTCTAGTTTCCAGTCTCATTTGCATCCAGCTATTTTATATGTACAAAACAGCTTGTTTTGCTGCTCGATATTGCAAATTGGTGTGTCTTACCATATTATTTTAATTATGAACACAATGGTTTGTAGTGCAAACAGTTTTACTGTTAACTGCACATTGTTATTCTTCTTGTTAAGTCTCGCCAATAGGCAAAATGATTGATCGCCTTCGGCTAACTGACTCCTGCACACTAGGTGTAGCTAGACCCATAAAATTTAAGAAATTCAGTAAATTTTGAAAAACAGCTTGTTTTGCTGCTCAATATAGCAAATTGGTGTGTCTTACCATATTATTTTAATTATGAACACACTGGTTTGTAGTGCAAACAGTTTTACTGTTAACTGCACGTTGTTATTCTTCTCAATAAGTCTCGCCAATAGGCATACTTCTGTGTTGATACGAGACACATACATGAGGAAATATGCATTTTTGGTCAGCGCCACCTAGCTTGCAGGAGACAATTAGCAGAAGGCGATCAATCGTTTCGCGCTTGGTTTGAAAGCAAATTTTGTCGGCGAGTCGCCTTGTTTTATTTGCATCGCGCTCGGTTTGAAATGGCTTATGAACTACTTGAAATGTTAAAACAGAAGCCAAATCACACCAAAATGCCTGAATGTCACCATATTTAGGGATTCAAACGCGTAGCGCTAAAAAACTATTGTAATTATTAAAATGGTCACAGATCAGAAATCTCCATGTAAAACTGATCGTGCAGACAAAACTGTAAGTCATAGACACTTGAAACTTGGAGGGATGGTAGTACTCACACTGGCTACAAAGTGAGCAAGGCTCACCCCAACCAGCCTGTCGGGGGCGCTACAGTGAACAAAAGTACGAAATTGGTCATAACTCCTAGCCGTCAGACCCAGGCTCTGTCCATTTTTCCATAAGAGGGAAAAACGAGCATGATGCGAATAAAGCAAGCGCAAAATGATTGATCGCCTTCGGCTAACTGACTCCTGCACACTAGGTGGTGCTAGACCCATAAAATTTACGAAATTCAGTAAATTTTGTAAAACAGCTTGTTTTGCTGCTCGATATTGCAAATTGGTGTGTCTTACCATATTATTTTAATTATGAACACAATGGTTTGTAGTGCAAACAGTTTTACTGTTAACTGCACGTTGTTATTCTTCTCAATAAGTCTCGCCAATAGGCATACTTCTGTGTTGATACGAGACACATACATGAGGAAATATGCATTTTTGGTCAGCGCCACCTAGCTTGCAGGAGACAATTAGCAGAAGGCGATCAATCGTTTCACGCTTGGTTTGAAAGCAAATTTTGTCGGCGAGTCGCCTTGTTTTATTTGCATCGCGCTCGGTTTGAAATGGCTTATGAACTACTTGAAATGTTAAAACAGAAGCCAAATCACACCAAAATGCCTGAATGTCACCATATTTAGGGATTCAAACGCGTAGCGCTAAAAAACTATTGTAATTATTAAAATGGTCACAGATCAGAAATCTCCATGTAAAACTGATCGTGCAGACAAAACTGTAAGTCATAGACACTTGAAACTTGGAGGGATGGTAGTACTCACACTGGCTACAAAGTGACCAAGGCTCACCCCAACCAGCCTGTCGGGGGCGCTACAGTGAACAAAAGTACGAAATTGGTCATAACTCCTAGCCGTCAGACCCAGGCTCTGTCCATTTTTCCATAAGAGGGAAAAACGAGCATGATGCGAATAAAGCAAGCGCAAAATGATTGATCGCCTTCGGCTAACTGACTCCTGCACACTAGGTGGTGCTAGACCCATAAAATTTACGAAATTCAGTAAATTTTGTAAAACAGCTTGTTTTGCTGCTCGATATTGCAAATTGGTGTGTCTTACCATATTATTTTAATTATGAACACAATGGTTTGTAGTGCAAACAGTTTTACTGTTAACTGCACGTTGTTATTCTTCTCAATAAGTCTCGCCAATAGGCATACTTCTGTGTTGATACGAGACACATACATGAGGAAATATGCATTTTTGGTCAGCGCCACCTAGCTTGCAGGAGACAATTAGCAGAAGGCGATCAATCGTTTCACGCTTGGTTTGAAAGCAAATTTTGTCGGCGAGTCGCCTTGTTTTATTTGCATCGCGCTCGGTTTGAAATGGCTTATGAACTACTTGAAATGTTAAAACAGAAGCCAAATCACACCAAAATGCCTGAATGTCACCATATTTAGGGATTCAAACGCGTAGCGCTAAAAAACTATTGTAATTATTAAAATGGTCACAGATCAGAAATCTCCATGTAAAACTGATCGTGCAGACAAAACTGTAAGTCATAGACACTTGAAACTTGGAGGGATGGTAGTACTCACACTGGCTACAAAGTGACCAAGGCTCACCCCAACCAGCCTGTCGGGGGCGCTACAGTGAACAAAAGTACGAAATTGGTCATAACTCCTAGCCGTCAGACCCAGGCTCTGTCCATTTTTCCATAAGAGGGAAAAACGAGCATGATGCGAATAAAGCAAGCGCAAAATGATTGATCGCCTTCGGCTAACTGACTCCTGCACACTAGGTGGTGCTAGACCCATAAAATTTACGAAATTCAGTAAATTTTGTAAAACAGCTTGTTTTGCTGCTCGATATTGCAAATTGGTGTGTCTTACCATATTATTTTAATTATGAACACAATGGTTTGTAGTGCAAACAGTTTTACTGTTAACTGCACGTTGTTATTCTTCTCAATAAGTCTCGCCAATAGGCATACTTCTGTGTTGATACGAGACACATACATGAGGAAATATGCATTTTTGGTCAGCGCCACCTAGCTTGCAGGAGACAATTAGCAGAAGGCGATCAATCGTTTCACGCTTGGTTTGAAAGCAAATTTTGTCGGCGAGTCGCCTTGTTTTATTTGCATCGCGCTCGGTTTGAAATGGCTTATGAACTACTTGAAATGTTAAAACAGAAGCCAAATCACACCAAAATGCCTGAATGTCACCATATTTAGGGATTCAAACGCGTAGCGCTAAAAAACTATTGTAATTATTAAAATGGTCACAGATCAGAAATCTCCATGTAAAACTGATCGTGCAGACAAAACTGTAAGTCATAGACACTTGAAACTTGGAGGGATGGTAGTACTCACACTGGCTACAAAGTGACCAAGGCTCACCCCAATCAGCCTGTCGGGGGCGCTACAGTGAACAAAAGTACGAAATTGGTCATAACTCCTAGCCGTCAGACCCAGGCTCTGTCCATTTTTCCATAAGAGGGAAAAACGAGCATGATGCGAATAAAGCAAGCGCAAAATGATTGATCGCCTTCGGCTAACTGACTCCTGCACACTAGGTGGTGCTAGACCCATAAAATTTACGAAATTCAGTAAATTTTGTAAAACAGCTTGTTTTGCTGCTCGATATTGCAAATTGGTGTGTCTTACCATATTATTTTAATTATGAACACAATGGTTTGTAGTGCAAACAGTTTTACTGTTAACTGCACGTTGTTATTCTTCTCAATAAGTCTCGCCAATAGGCATACTTCTGTGTTGATACGAGACACATACATGAGGAAATATGCATTTTTGGTCAGCGCCACCTAGCTTGCAGGAGACAATTAGCAGAAGGCGATCAATCGTTTCACGCTTGGTTTGAAAGCAAATTTTGTCGGCGAGTCGCCTTGTTTTATTTGCATCGCGCTCGGTTTGAAATGGCTTATGAACTACTTGAAATGTTAAAACAGAAGCCAAATCACACCAAAATGCCTGAATGTCACCATATTTAGGGATTCAAACGCGTAGCGCTAAAAAACTATTGTAATTATTAAAATGGTCACAGATCAGAAATCTCCATGTAAAACTGATCGTGCAGACAAAACTGTAAGTCATAGACACTTGAAACTTGGAGGGATGGTAGTACTCACACTGGCTACAAAGTGACCAAGGCTCACCCCAATCAGCCTGTCGGGGGCGCTACAGTGAACAAAAGTACGAAATTGGTCATAACTCCTAGCCGTCAGACCCAGGCTCTGTCCATTTTTCCATAAGAGGGAAAAACGAGCATGATGCGAATAAAGCAAGCGCAAAATGATTGATCGCCTTCGGCTAACTGACTCCTGCACACTAGGTGGTGCTAGACCCATAAAATTTACGAAATTCAGTACATTTTGTAAAACAGCTTGTTTTGCTGCTCGATATTGCAAATTGGTGTGTCTTCCCATATTATTTTAATTATGAACACAATGGTTTGTAGTGCAAACAGTTTTACTGTTAACTGCACGTTGTTATTCTTCTCAATAAGTCTCGCCAATAGGCATACTTCTGTGTGGGGTTTTAAACGCGTATTATTAAAATGGTCACAGATCAGCGTAGGGGTTCAAGCGTGTAGCGCTAAAACTCTATTGTAATTGTTAAAATAGTCACGGATCAGCGATCTCCATGTAAAACTGATCGCGCAGACCAAACTGCAAGTCGTAGACACTTGAAACTTGGAGCGATAGTAGTACTCACACTGGCTACAAAGTGACCAAGGCTCGCCCCAGTCGGCCTGTCGGGGGCGCTACAGTGAACAAAAGTACAAAATCGGTCATAACTCCTAAACCGTCAGACCCAGGCTCAAGTGTCTTATATCGTTGAAATCCTTAGTTCATGGTGGACAAAAACATACACCTCAAATTTTATTGTGAAATTTTCGGGTATTTAGCGTTTTTTTTTCTGAAAAACCTGCTTTTTTTGTGAACTAATCATAGGTTTTTTGGCCGATCAGAACCAAACCAGTGCAGAAAGATTCTCTGGAGAGTGAATATTAATAATTATCAAAAAAAGTTGAACTTTTGACTCTGTCACAAAGGGACGCCAAAACATTCGAAAGGGGCAGGGCCAACTCCTGAACCCAATGAGATATCTTCGCCAAACTCAGAACACTTACGTAAGAGCTCAATCTGAGGTCACAGGTCACTTGGTGGCACTAAGAGGGAAAAAGCAGAAAAATGTCTATAACTGCGCAACCATGTTTCAACATGAAAATCGGTTGTCCAAAGTACCACGAGCGTCTATTAGGACATTGGCGCATCTCAAAAAACATGACCGCCATTGGGTGACAAATTTTGAGCGCCTGTTAGACAAGGTTAATGGAGGTCAATCGGAACGAACCTCGGTGGGCCTGCTCACCTCACGGCCCCAAAAGTCTGAGAGAAATTTGAAAGAAATCGGCCACTGGGGGATTTATCGCATTTATGGCAATTTCAAGGGCGTAAACGATTGTACGTTGCACAGTTTTTCCACACATATGATAGAACTCCTCATTCCAGACAACTTTGCCTCTAGAACCACTGCTGTCAATCAAATCATTTGTTAAATTATTGAGAAGATGTCAAAAACTTACTTTGCAAACTAGTCCTAGGCGTTTTGCTCTGGAAAAAAAAACACTGCAGTACAATTCTCTGGACTCTCTAGGTCAATAATTATTAAAACAATGTTGAAATTTTCCCTTTGAAAGGCTTAAATGGGGTTGTTTGGAAAAAGGGCCTGTCCAAATTTACCCAAAAGCCTAAAGGAAAACTCAAAACTTGGTCAAAACACGAAACCTGGTGAGAAGGAGATCGGACCATAGCTGGTGCTATAACAGTTAAAAGGACTCAAAAACACTGTATTTCTATGACAAATTACCTGGATTTGCCAAAAATGTTTTTCTTAATCATTTAGGTAGGTACAGCCTTGCTAAATAATATATCATGTGTTTTTTCTTTTATACTTAAACGCATTAAGCGCTTGAACCCCAGTAATCGCTGCTTGCAGTTATATTTTTACAGAGAATTTCTTGCAGTGCAATTCGTACCCTAACTTTTTATTTAGCCCTACTTTATTTTATGCACTTTAAAAATCTGTGTCCACTAAAATCTGCTACATTTTAACGTCACTGGAATTAGCTGAGCGTGAGCGCTAGTGTATCTGTTTGGTGTCAGTGTCTGAACACACAGTCCACAACTATCAAACTTACACATGTCAGACTCAAACAAAGTTTTTAAGACTAAACAGCTCAGGTCATTCCCTGAGTAAAACAGGCACTCACAAGCCAACTAGCATCAAACTGGCTGTGGTTCATATAGGGTTTCCCCTACATGTCATTCAGAAAGGGAATTTGTACACAAACACATTGTGAAAAGGAAAAAACATGTTTACCAAGTACATGTAGTTCGCACACTACTTTCCAAAAAGTAACTTTAAAATGAGAACGGTTTCAAATGTAGCTTTTTTGGGACTTTCAGAGCTCAGTATAGATAGGGAGGACCGCATTCACGTTTTGAAGACAGGATGAGAGGAGGAGAGAAATAAGGATTTGGAGGGGAGGAATGAACAAAACATTTGTTTGTTATCAGAGGACCTCTCTCCCAAGGTCTCCCTTGGCTTTGGCTGTAGAGCTTCTGACCAGAACGCCACTTAGAAAGAGATCAGCCTCCCTGCGGCTTTCCTGGAACAGACCACTACAAGCCGAAAAAACAGCACGCAAACAGACTCCTAACGAAGACCAATCTGAGCGGTCAAGCCCAGCCTTCACCTGAACATCAGCAGAGCCCTGGAGCTGCTTCGGGACGCTACACTAAAGGCCTCAGGTCACAAACACTGTAAAAACCTTTCCACTTGAAAGAGAAGATGATAAAGAGGACGGTTTTGTTGATGATGCTGTGCTTTAGTTTCGGCTGGTTCATGTCACACATAGAAGGCATGTCTGCTGGATCCCATTTCTGCTCATTCAATGGTTCAACTTGCTATTTTCTCTGCCTGGGCAACAAAGTCCATGAGATACCAAGATGTATACCGGAAAATACTACAATTGTGTGAGTATAAATACACAGACACACGTGTTTAATCAGCTATCTAAATGGGGACATTACATTAGACTTCTATTGTTTTTATATATAGATAGTTATAGATTTCGTCAGCTAATGCTAACCCACACCATAACCCTATCCCTCACAGGAAACTTTATGCATTTTTACCAAAAATGTTGTTTACTTTATTTTTATACCAGTTTTACAAATAAGGATGTCCCCAAAGGGAGGTTTTTGGAGATTTTGTCAGGTTTAGCTCAAATTTGTCTTAAAAAAAGTAGGTACACACACACACACACAGACAAATGCAGATTAAAATACATGTATAGTTATAACATCTAGTTCAAGAATTTCACATTAGAGACATTACTTGGAATATTTTGATGCTGTCTAGCTGTTGTGGATGTTGTAGCTACGGTATGCACACTACCAGTCAAAAGTTTTTGAACAGTAAGATTTTTAATGTTTTTTAAAGGTCCCTTTTGCTCACCAAGCCTGCATCTAAAGTACAGCAAAAACAGTCAAATTCTGAAAATGTTTACTGTTTAAAATAACTGTTTACTTTTTGAATATATTTTAAAATGCAATTTATTCCTGGGATCAAATCTAAATTTTCACGTGACACTGAAGACTGGAGTAATGATGCTAAACATTTAGCTTTGAAATCACAGGAATAAATGACTTTTTAAAATGCATTCAAATAGAAAACAGTTATTATAAATAGTACAAATATTTCTGTTAAATAGTAAACATTTTACTGTTCTTGCTGTACTTTGGATCAAATAAATGCAGGCTTGGTGAGCAGAACAGACTTTTTTAAAAAACATTAAAAATCTCACTGTACAAAAACTTTTGACTGGTAGTGTATGTGTTGTTATTATTAACTAAAACTAGTAAAAAAAAATCAAAATTAAGTTTAAATAAAATTAAAGAAATATTAAATGGAAAAACCCAAACAAATAGAATCGTTGCTTTGCCAACTAACCAAAATAAAAAATAAAATAAAATAAAAGGAGTTAAAATTACTAAAACTACTAAACTACTAAAACTGTAAAAATAATTAAATAAATAAAAGCTAAATAAAATAATTTCAAAAGTACGTACATTTTGTAAAAATTACACTAAAATTAAATATAAACAAAATATTAAAAAATGCAAATATTTACACATGAATATATATATATATATATATATATAATTGAAATATTAATAAATACTATAATGTACGTAAAGTATATGGCAAATATAGGTGTATAAATCAGTATATTTAATTTTCATGAAAATATTGATTAAAAGTTTCTATAAAATAGTATTAAACCAAAATATGCTATATTCAAAAATTCCACATACTGCATTGATTTTTTTATTTCAGTATTTTCTTGTAATTCAAAACAAACTACACTGTATCTTTTAATCATGATATCTTTAATTAAAATTGATTATAGTGATTTACGTACTACTTTTCCTTCATTTATTTAATAAAAATGATTTTTAATGAAACCTGTATCACCTAAACAACATTCAAAAGCTTGGCAGTCTAATTAAAAACCTCAGATTCTCGATGACATTGTTATTGTTCCAGAGCTTGTTATTGTGGTTTGGAGAGAATGTAATTGACAAGAAGTGCATGTTTCTTTTGTCAGTCGCAGAATATTTTTTGTAATCTCAAGGTTATCCTCCCTCATACAAATTCTCAAGCCTGACATGGGGGAGTGTGTTTTTTATATCATGTTTTTCATAAATTGCATGAAGTCATTTGTTTTTTCAACCTGTCAAAGAGAGAGAGGTAAACATGAAGATGAAATAAAACCATCTTTGACTCCTCAAGCAGGTTAATCGTAGATTCAATTTCTGTTTTGAACTGACTGCCAGTCAGTTTAGTCAGTTTGGATAAGGTTGCCCAGCTCAATCTATCTGAAGATGCCCAGCTGGATCACACATTTCAACCTGACAGGCTCTTTGTGCTCTGAGCCTCACTATGGGTTCATTACTTTAGGCTTCTTTACTTTTCCATTTTCAAAAAAAAGCATCAAGAGCTTTTCAGCTTGTGTGTCTCAGCGTGTCAGACCTTCTATTCGGCACTGCAAGAACGAACAGTCCTGATAGAAATTGTTCATGCTGCAGATGTTTTCTGTCTTTATACCTGTAAATATCAAGGCTGCACCACTAACAACATCAAACGGAATCACAAAAATAAAAATAAAGCTTGGTTTTAAACACTTCCTCCATCAGGCATTGAGATAACCCCACTCCAAACTCAGTCAGGGAGAAATAAGTAAAAATAACAAGGATCAAAACAGTCAAACTATGATATAACAAAGATGCAGTGATTTTTCTAATCTTTAATATCTGTATCTCTTGTAGCAGCGCGATTTATTTTACTGCATGCTTTACAGGGATTCTTGTCCAGAGTACTTTGTGTAATTGCGCTGTCTGTGTTTTTGAGGGATTACAGGAATGAAGATCCACAGGGAGAACACATAGACACTAATGACAGCGTGCAATAGGAATTACACAAAAAAAATTTGACAGTAAATAGATTATTTGCAGTCTGTAAATAGGCTACTGGTAATTGTGTTTCCATTTCTCATAACATTTCGCATCTTGAATGACCTAGTTTCTGCTATGACTCATTCTGCTCATGCTAACTTTCATGAGAACCTATTAGACTCCTGAAGTGGAAGACTGGTGTAAGTTCACAAATATACTTGGAAAGAGTTTTAGAGCGCGCACACACACACATAGAGATAGTCTAAATTTAAACCAGCCTGATCTCATGAGAAAATGAAGCTTGTATGCTTGAAAGAATGAATTTTTGCAATGAGATTTGTATGGAAATATGATTTTTAGAAAAAAAAGTTTGCATCAAGGTCATGCTTGGTGTCAACATTTTAATGGGGTGGAGACCATCAGTGTTAGGGAGTAATTAGTTAGATGTAACTGCATTACACAATTTAAAGGAGAAGTCCACATCCGAAACAAAGATTCACATATAATGTATTCACCCCCTTGTCATCCAAGATGTTCCTGTCTTTCTTTCTTCAATCGTAAAGAAATTATGTTTTTTGAGGAAAAAATTACATCATTTTTCTCCATATAATGGACTGGTATGGCGCCCTTATTTTGAACTTCCAAATGTTTAAATGCAGCTTCAAACGATCCCAAATGTGTTTGTAAATGATCCCAGCTGAGAAAGAAGGGTCTTATCTAGCGTAACGATTGGTTATTTTCATAAAAATAATACAATGTATATACTTTTTAATGTCAAACGCTCGTCTTGTCTTACTTTGCCTGGACTGTTTTTTCCCGGTTTATGACAGTTAGGGTATGTCGAAAAACTCCCATCTGATGTTCTCCCTCAACTTCTTTAAAATCATCCTATATTGCTGTTTTACCTTTTTTGTTAAGGGTGTTTGATCTTCTTTGCATGTTCACACTGGGTCGGTACTTCTGCAGTGATGTAGGATGACTTTGAAATGATTTTTGAAGTTGAGGGAGAAAATACGATTGGAGTTTTTTGACATACCCTAACTGTCTTGAGTCAGAATACACAGAGTTCAACAAGAGCAAGGCAAGACGAGCATTTGTAAATAAAAAGCATTTAAATTGTATTTTTTTAAATGAAAATCGCTAGATAAGACCCTTCTTCCTTGGCTGGGATCGTTTACAATCGCATTTGGGATCGTTTGAAGTCGCATTTAAACTGCATTTTGGAAGTTAAAAATAAGGCACCATATCAGTCCATTATATGAAGAAATGCTGAAATGTTTTCCTCAGAAAACATAATTTCTTTACGATTGAAGAAAGAAAGACATGAACATCTTGGATGACAATGGGGTGAGTATATTATATGTGAATCTTTGTTTTGGAAGTGGACTTCTCCTTTAATTACAAAATAAATGTAACTGTAACCCGTTACTGTTACTGAGAAAAAAAATGTCTAATTAAGGATACGTCTACATTAATCTGGATACATTTGAAAACACATTTTTCATTTTAAAACGCTCTCCATCCACACAAGCGTTTTCCAAAAGTTTCTCATCCACACTGAAACTTAGGAAAACGGTAAATTTGCCTTACTGCGCATGCGTAAAACCTCAAAAAAACTCACTGAGATGACACAGAAGATACAGACATAGTACGTTTTCACAGTTCTTCTGGCAGAATTTTTTATTTATGGAAATATTTCATCATTCACTGACGCATCCATGTCGCGCTCACTCATGTGTGATCAAAAAAGCAGCTGCCCTCATGTTTACAACAACCGTGAGTACATTTTCTGTCATCTTTTTAAGACTGTAATATGAAGAGTGTACAAGGTAAATATCTTTACAGCAGCAGAGTGAAAGTGAATAGCACATAACGGGCATAATAACCCCAATTAAACATAGATGTCTATTGGTACAACATGCGTCATTTGACTAAACATACGTTTTTCAAAAGCCTCCATTTTCACAGTCCACGCTACAATGTGAAAACGGCGTTTTCAAATTTATCCACTTTGAAGAGCGTTTTCAAAAAGCTCAGTTTTCCTTGAGAAAAACACTGTCTCAGTGTGGACGGAAGGCCAAAACTGAGACAAAAAGATTAGTGTGGACATGGCCTAAATTACAAAGGGGGTTACATCTGAATTTGCTATTTACTAGGTGCTAAAGAATGATTCTGTGATGGCTGTGCTTTAAATTATTATGATCTTGTTACAAGTGATGAAGGATTTTGAAAAATTGACAGTAATCAGTGTTGAGTACTACTGTGAGGTTAACCCTGCATGCTTTTAATGTCTGAAACATTCATTAGAAATTTAGAAAAGTACACTGTATAAAACAAATTGTTGAGTGACTTAAAATAATATTACCCTGCTGCCTTTAAAATTTTAAGTTCAGTCAATTCAAAAAAAGTTTAGCCAACTTGAAATGTTAAGTGGTACTAAGTAAAACTTTAAGGCAGCTGGATAACAAACCCAGGTTTTAAGTTTAACAAACCACATTTTTAAGTTTAGTGAACTCAAATATCTAAGTTGTAACTTATTACAACTTAACATTTCAAGTTGACTAAATATATTGTTGACTGAACTTAAAATTTTAAGGCTAACAAATTATTTTAAGTTGATTCAACAAATTGTTTTTTACAGTGTAATCAAAAAGTAATCAAATGTAATCAGTTATATTACTTTAATAAAGTAACTGAAATAGTTACACACTACTTATTACATTTTAAATGCGGTAACTTGTAATCTGTAACCTTAACCTATTACATTGATCTTCCCAGCACTGCAGACCACTCATTTAAAAATTAATAGGAGATTTTGTAGCAAGTAAAGAATGGTTGCGTGACCATTACCACAGAAAGTAACTGCCAAGAGGTCTCAACAAAAGGGTTGCACATTCTACAGACTTATTAAATTAGATTCAAATGAAGTGACTGGTGATCTGGTGAAAGCAAAAATAAATAAATAAATAAAACTATCTGAAATGTCGGCACCGATAGTATTGTGGGCAGCGTGCTGACATGTAGCGCCATTGCGCTCTGGGCGTCCCGAGTTTGAGTCCCAGCTCGTGGACCTTTCCCGATCCCACCCCCTCTCTCTCTCCCACTTCCTTTCCTGTCACTGCTATACTGTCCTATCCAAATAAATGTGAAAATGCCAAAAAAAAAAAAAAAAGCTGAAATAGCCATGCCAGTTTTTATAGGATTGCTCATAATACCACATTCACCTCTAAAAAGACTGTGCTATTTTTAATTGTAACACATTGATGGTATGAATTGTTGGATGGTGAATCACATCTCTTCTGTCTAATTTTGAACAGGGAGATCAAACTGACTCAGATCCGCGTGTTTCGTCAAGCAGCCCTGTCTGAACTACATGAGCTGAAGAGAATGTGAGTGCAAAGAGTGAAGGACACCAAGATGTTTACTATAAAAACATGGAAGTGTATATTCAGCAAGAATCTCACATGGAGATTAGAAAGCGTTCAGTTAAACATTTAAAACCTAGAGAATTGCTACTGAAATGCTTACAACTCTTCTTTTGGCTTAGTTTTGACTTAATGCAAAACTGCATATAAACACATGGTATTTAGTCTTGATTGAATATGTTTAGACTTTGATATGGAACATGATGTTTAACAGTGACCCAAACTCTAGGGCAGGGGTGCCCAAACTCGGTTCTGGAGGCCCGGAGTCCTCTAGAGTTTATCTTCAACTTGCCTCAACACACCTGCCAGGAAGTTTTTTTTTAGTATGCCTAGTAAGATCTTGATTAGCTGGTTCAGGTTTCTCTAAATGGGGCAGGAACTAAACTCTGCAGGATACCGGCCCTCCAGGACCGAGTTCGGGCATCCCTATCTAGAGTCACTTCATGACCATTTGTTGTATCATATACAAACAAAAACTTAAAGGTCTTCACAGCAACACGTCAAAACTAAATTTCAGTTTAACTTGAAGAAACTGTGACAGAAACATATTACATAATGTAATGATAGTACTTCTAATAATAATAAAATAATTATTAAATCATTCGTTTTTAAGGAATATTTACTTTATTTTTTTTATTATTATTATGATTATTATTATTTTTTTTTTCAGAATTTATTTACCAGAAAAAATGTAAATACACAACATAGTATTTCTGAATAAATACATTTTTTTTTTAATCAAAACTATTATTTAGAGATGATTTTGGTTATTAAAATTTAATAAAACCATTAAAATGGAATACCAAAAATTAATGAAAAACACAGAATTTGGTAAAAGTAAAACTGATTTGTTACATTTTTAACAAAATGCTGTTAAATTGTGTATGTTTCATGATTTCAATTAATTAATCATGCTTATATATATATATATATATATATATATATATATATATATATATATATATATATATATATATAAATTAAAATGGAAAAAAATGAATTTAGGATTACATAAAAGATATTTCATATGGCACTAATTACATCACTTGTTCACCAATGAATCCTCCGTAGTGAATTGGTGCTGATTCAGATAAGACAACTTTTCCACTTAAGAAGCAATATTATGGATAGAGGACTCGTATTTTAGTCGACAGTAATGATCTGAAGTTCAAAACGATTGGTGAGCAAGTGATGTAATGCTAATTTTTTTTCAAAATCTGTTGAAGAAACAAACTCTTCTACATCTTGGATGGCAATTTTTAGCAAATTTTAATATATAATTATTCTCCTCCTCAGAGTGGTGTCAGAGAATGGTGCTCTTGAGCGAATTGAAGCCTTCGCCTTCTCCAACCTGACAGAGCTACAAGAAATGTATGTTGCTGCACGCATAGAAAATACGTCCAGTTACATTCTTGTCAACACATTTTATTTTAGCGGTTAAAAATAGTATGTTAAAATTGGAATCACAAATTGCAGTAAATAATAGAAAAAACAAAATAACTTTATTTCTATCTATCCATCTATCTGACAGAACTATCACAAAATCAAAAAACCTTGTGATGCACAAAGATGCCTTCTGGAGACTTCCAAAGCTACGGTATCTGTGAGTTCTGTTCTATCATCATTACTCTTGTCTGGTAAATTCTGAATCATTTTGGTCTCATGCTGTGGTTCAGCAATTTAAAAGGAGTATATTCCCAAGAGTTTCAGTCTATCACTGAGTTAGGCTAAAAGTCCTGAATGACCTCAATAAAAGCAGAATGACCTAAACAAAGGTCAATATCCATATCAAATGTTTCTCACAGGAAACAAAGGCTGGAGATACAAAGACAAATACAAATATCTCTCTGACGTATTACATTCATTAATCTTGTCTGTATATGTGTGTGTGTGCTCCTTTAGGACTATATCAAACACTGGTCTTAAAGTCCTGCCTGATTTCTCCAAGATCAACTCTGCTGCTCTTGAATTTCTTTTGTAAGAATTATCTCTACTCATGCTGTCACTGTCTTAATGTACTTTTTACTTGGTTTGGGTGGATTCCTATTCAATAAGCATACAATTTGTAAAAGATCAATATAGTAAAGCTGATCTATGTTAAATCTATGCTATACCAAATCTATGTTACAGTGACCTACAAGATAACATGCACATAGAAAGGATTCCATGTAATGCTTTCCTTGGATTGACCAGTGCCACCATAACTGAGCTGTAAGTATGAAAATTCAGTTTTTCCATCACAAGAATAAAATATAGCTGCAAGCAGCAATTACCAGGTTCAAGCGCTTTAAAGTGCTCCTATTATGCCTTTTCAAATATGACCTTTCATGCAGTGTGTCATGTAGCTGTATGTGCAAATAATCTGCAAAGTTGTGAAGCCGACAGTGCACAATAAATAAAGTTATTGTCTATCAAAAAAAAGTCGGCTCACCATCGCCTGAAAGAGTCGTCAGGAATTCGAATCTTCTTCTGTTACTGCCGAACGTCACGAAGTAACACATTTGCATAATGTCCGCCCACGTTCTACGTCGCGAACCACCTGCCCGCCCACAAACAGTAAAATTTACATGTGGTTTACGTGATGTCGAGAAGACGCTGTATCCTAAGCTGTGAGTAAATTTGTTTTATATTCACTTCCAAAAGATGAATCCACAAAGATTGTGTTTTCTAGCGATCGTTCAGAATATGTAGTTGTGTATGTTATGTTGTGTAACAACCCTCCACATGTCTTGCTAACCGGCTAACTCACACTTCTGTAGTTCTGTTGTTCAGCTGTGGGCCCACTGTAGTCTAAAAATGTGTGATTGATGCAGCTTGACTGTCTGTCTGTCTCATTAGTTGGAGTAATGATAAAGGATGGCGCACAAAGCAGCTTTCACACCGAATGCGGCAAGCGCTGCGCTATGTAACCCATTCATTTTGAATTGGACGGCTTGTTTCTGCTTCGACCAAAGCGCACGCGCAGCAGAGTTCAAATTAGTTGAACTTTTGCGCTCTGAAGGGCTGCACTGAACCCAGCGGCCTGCGCAGCACTTTCTGTGTTCAGTGTGAAAGCTCCAGGGCTGTCATTCAGTTATGGCAATGGGCGTTTAGTTTTCCAACACACGCTGTACGCGGCAGACCAATCATAAAGGACTGCGCCATCTGACCAAACACAGCAGCGAGGGCTCACGGAAAGGAGGGGTTTAGAGAGACTGATTCTTCGAACTGCTTCGTACGAGTCGTTTACGAATCGTTTAGAAATGAGGTAAAATTAAATCTATTTTTGGAGAAAACTAAAGTGTTTTTTGACCTTGCATAAATGTAAACCTGTTTTAGGAGTCTCATAAAACAATATTAGCAACCTTTAAAATGGCATAATAGGAGCACTTTAAGGATTTAAGCACATATGAAAAAAGACATTATTTAGCAAGCCTGTAACCACCTAAATTATTGATTTAAAAAAGCATTTTTGGCATATTATGCCAAATATTATTGTGGTCTGATCCCCTTAAAACTTTGCATGCTTGTTAAAAAAAATCACCTGTCGCATGTGCTCACCAGGTTTCGTGAAGTTTTGAGCTTTCCTTTAGGCTTTTGGGTACATTTGGACACGCCCCTTTTTCTAAACTACCCCGTTATAGCTTCCCAAAGGATAAACGTCAACATTTTTTGATGATTATTGGCCTAGAGAGTCCATAGAATTGTACTGCAGTGTTTTTTTACACATTGAGTGAAAAACCTAGGACTAGTTTGCAAAAGTAGGTTTTTTACCTCTTCTCATTTAACAAAACAATTTGATTGACAGCAGTGGTTCTAGAGGCAAAGTTGTGTGGAATGAGGAGTTCTATCGTATGGTATTAATACCGCGCATATATGTGAAAAACCACGCTATGTACAATCGTTTACGCCCTTGAAAAATGCAATATTGCCCCCCAGTGTCTGATTTCTTTCAAATTTCTCTCAGACCAATGGGGCCGTAAGTCAAACAGGCCCACCGAGTTTTGTTCTGATCAGCCTCCGTTAACCTTGTCTAACAGGTGCTTAAACTTCATCGGCCAATGGCAGTCATGTTTTTTGAGATACGCAAATGTCATCACAGACATTTGTGCCAATTCGGGGCCAAGACCGTGCACACCGATTCGCAGTTATAGCCATTTTTTTTGTTTTTTCCCTCTTGCAGCAACACCAAGTGGCCAAGCTCTGCGATTTTTTTTCTGTGGTCTCAGATTGAGCACTTTCATAAGTGCTCTGAGTTTGGCAGAGATATCTCATTCTGTTCAGGAGTTATAGGCATTTTACTAAAAGCGGCCCTGCCCCTTTTCAACGTTTTGCCGCCACTTTGTGACGGTGAGTCAAAAGTTTACATTTTTTTTAATCTCTCCAGAGAATCTTTCTGCACTGGTTTGGTTCCAATTTTCAAATACTCGAAAATTTTGCCAGGCTCACAATTGTCCAACGTGAGCCAAGCATTCCAACGACATAAGACACTTGAGTCTGTGACTGACAGTTAAGAAGTTATGAGTGCTTTCGTACTTTTGATCATTGGGGTGAGCTTTAATCACGTTGTAGGCCGGTGTGAGTACTACCATCCCTCCAAGTTTCAAGTCTCTGCGATGTACTGTTTGGTCTGCACAATCAGTTTATGTGGAGATCGCTGATCCGTGACCATTCTAACAATTATAATAGGGTTTCAGTGCTACACGCTTGAACCCCTAATTACATTGATAAATATGCTGAAATAGAAAACATTAAAAAAAAAAAGAAAAAACACCTTACCAACCCCAAACTTTTGGAAACTTGGCTAACTTAATGTACTCTTGCAGGAGATTAACAAAGAATGGGATCCGCAAGATAGACAGCTATGCATTCAATGGTACCAAAATTGAAAAACTGTGAGTTCAGTTATATCCTTTATATATTAATGAATTAGCATCTCACATAAAAACTCTAATCTTTCATCTAATCCCTTTTTCCCAGCTTTCTCATGGGAAACCAGCAGCTGAGTCACATCCACACATACGCCTTTATAGGAGCTGAAGGCCCCATCGTTCTGTAAGCATGAACAATTCTGACTTTCAACAACAATACAGCTCACCAGCTGGAGCAGCACACACCCACTCTAGTCCTCAGGACAAACTCTCACAGCAATGCCTGTTTCACTTACACTAACCTCTGTTACCTGGTGTAGTTCAACAACAAGCTAAGTACACCCCGTCCTGCATTAGACACTGAACTGGCTGCTGTCATTACAGGGACATCTCACGTACTGCTGTCCACACTCTGCCAGAAAGCATGCTGAGGACTCTTAAGCTTCTGACGGCCATCTCTGTCTACTCTCTAAGAAAGCTTCCCAGTCTGGAGCTGTTTACTGAGCTCACGCAGGCCAACCTGACCTACCCCAGCCACTGCTGTGCCTTCAAAAACTTCAAGAAGCACAAGTCAGTTAGACAAATTATGACACATCATAATTTACTCATCCTTATCCTATTTCAAACCTGTGTGCCTTTCTTTCTTTTACAAAAGGAGATATCTGGCAGAATGTCTATGCTGCTCTTTCCATACAGTGTAATTATATGGTAAGAAATGGTGCAAAAGCTACCAAAATGACCAAAAAGCACCATAAACATCTGTTCAGACCTAGACGAATATTTGGGGAGAAATTTGGTATGACACACATTTTCATTTAAATGAGCAGCTGTTCCATCTGTTAAAGAGATGAAAATGAAAATTCTGTCCTTAATTACTCACCCTCAAGTCATTCTAAACCCAGGACCTCCATTCATCTTCAGAACACAAACTAAGATATTTTCGATGAAATCCGAAAGCTCCTCAGATTTCATCATGCTGTATAGACAGCAACACAACAACCACGTTCAAGGCCCAGAAAGGTAGTAAGGACTTTGTTAAAATAGTTCATGTGACATCAGTAGGTGCGTTTACATGGAGCATTGTAATCGGCTTAAAAGTCCAATCTGAATGAAAATGCTCCATATAAACACCTCAATCGGAATAAAAATGCTCAAACCGAATGAATGCAATCGGTTTGAAAGGGGTGGGATAAACCTTTCTATAAACCGAGCAAAATTAAAGTTCTGCCATGTAAACGTGTTAAACCGCTTTGTGTCTACGTCAAGCAGGACAGGTGTTGTGCCAAGTTGGGGGGCATTTGCAGGCCATGCCCCCTGTCCATCCTATCCCCTCCTTGCTTAACATGATAGTGAGACAATTAATACTGATACAATGCCACATTGTAGGGCTGGGTGATATTAATAGTAATATAAAATTAAAATGTTTTTTTTTTTTTTTCTTTTTTTTTGACCGATTCTCAATTTTTTATGATTTTTAACTAGTCAAACTGAAAATGTAACTACAACATGATTCAAGCAACTTTTTCTTTATTTAACCCAAGTGCACCACACATGAATGTCAGTATGATGTAAATGTTAAACAAATCAATTGTTAAATATCTTTGAAAAGGTGCATGAACTACAACTACATCTTGTACAAACATGTCTTATTAGGCCTATATGTTAAGAAATAATACAAGGAAAATGCTTTAAAAAAAATCTCAAAAGTCAAGGTAATTCAAATTTAAAACGACTGAAGGTATAACGCCAGTAGACTATTATTAACTATAAATCTTCTGTAAAAACAATGAACATGAAATATCAGACATACAGTAGTAGTTCTTCACAGGTTTTTGATTAGATTGATTTTTTTTTTATGTAAACACAAACACGTTTGACTGTTGCAGCATCCATTAAACGGCATTCTAAAAATGCGGCGCTCAAGTCAAAAGAAGTTCACTCCCATCTTCTTGCATGTTTTTCCTATTCCACTGCCCACGTTGCATCTTTGTCAGCACAAAAGTGCTTTCTGTGTGAATGCCGCCTAGCATTATGAGCATGTCACACGTGAGCGGTTAATCACGTGCGCCAACATGTGGTTGGATCGTTCTTTTCTCTTTACTGTTATCATATTGGCATATTGTCAAAGTGTCTAATTCTAACGTTTGGTAATATTTCTATTCAAGATCGCGGTTCCTCGATTTCTAAAAAATGAAATTGTGGCAAAATATTAAATTTGAATGAATCAAAATCTATAAAATCTGAAAAATCGCCCAACCCTACCACATTGTGTGTCTTTTGGTTGTGATGTTCAGTTTAAGGGCAACAAGAGAAGTGATGTAAGTCTTCACTGCTTTACTAGTGATAAGGAAAGGAGAAATAAAAAGGAATGCACCTGTGGACGAATAAAACTTCCTAAAGACCTGCGTCTTTCTTCTTTCCACTTCAGCCCTGATGCCTTGTGGCTTTTAGTAGACCACAGCTACTGAAAGAGCTTACAAACAGCGGAGACAAGAAATGCTAGATGCCATCCTGGCAGGATATAAATGTCAACGCTTGTTGTGACGCCACAGTTTCTTAGTGTGGATTTCATTCCGGGGGCGTTTAGAATCCCATCGGGGAAAATCAATGGTGTGGCATTTGGTTTAACCATACACTTATATCCATCATCCCCTGCAAGTTCTTTCAGTAGCTGTGGTCATCAGTATTTTATTTTCCGAGTTGCGTATTCTGACTGTGTTGCGGTAAAAATGGCAACAGGTAGCGCCAATAGCTCACAAAGTGCAGCCATTTTACATCCTCAAAATAATGGTGCACCACATAGTCCAAAATATGTATGATACAACGTGGATCTTTTAAATAACATAAAAGACATCATTTACGTTATATTAAGCCATACAAGTCTTAATACCCAGGGTTCCCTTTAAAAACTGGTCACCATTCACTTTCATTGTCTGGAAGAGAGCAGCTTGAACATTCAACCAAACATGTCCTATTTAGTTCCACAAAAGAAAAACAACATGAGGACAAGTAAATTGAAAACTCATCTGTACGCTTTCTGTTCACACAGGCCTGTGAAGAATCAAATGTGTAACGATTCTGGTGCCCTCCTCCTGGAGCCATACTTTTTTGAAGACCACTGTAAAGATGTGATAGAAGTGACCTGCTACCCCACACCAGATGCGTTCAACCCCTGCGAGGACATCATGGGTTTTCCATTCCTCCGCGTTCTGATCTGGTTCATCAGCATACTGGCCATTGTGGGCAACTGTGCAGTCTTTCTGGTGCTGCTTACGAGTCGCTACAAACTGACTGTTCCCAGGTTTTTAATGTGCCATCAGGCTTTTGCAGACCTTTGCATGGGCATTTACCTGTTGATCATTGCTGGCAAAGACATTCAGACACAGTCCCACTACTATAACTATGGCATCGACTGGCAGACGGGAGCTGGGTGCCATGCGGCAGGCTTCCTCACGGTTTTCTCCAGCGAGCTGTCTGTTTATACTCTCACTGCCATTACCCTGGAGCGCTGGCACACCATCACTTATGCCATGCAGCGGGAACGCCAGCTGCGCCTTCACCATGCCTGCGCAATAATGGCAGTTGGGTGGCTTTTCGCCCTGGTGATTGCTCTAATGCCCATTTTGGGCGTGAGCAGCTACAGGAAGACCAGCATCTGCCTCCCAATGGATGTAGAAACAGTGATTTCACAAGGTTACGTAGTGCTGTTGCTTCTACTCAACGTAGCTGCTTTTCTAATTGTATGTGTTTGTTATATGCGCATCTACCTAACCGTTCGCAATCCCGCCTTCGTTCCTGCCAGTGCGGATATGCGTATAGCAAAGCGCATGGCTGTGCTCATCTTCACCGACTTCCTGTGCATGGCTCCCATCTCGTTTTTCGCCATCTCAGCAGCCTTAAAGCTACCGCTGATCACAGTCTCTCACGCCAAAGTCTTGCTGGTGCTTTTTTACCCAATAAATTCCTGCTCGAACCCGTTTCTCTACGCCTTCTTCACCCAAACCTTCAAGAGGGACTTCTTCATTCTGACTAGCCACTTCGGCTGCTTTAAAACGCGTGCGCACATTTACCGCACAGAGATCTCTTCGGGGCAAAACGGAGCCATGTTGCCTTCGCCAAAGACTAGTGATGAAACACTGTATTCCCTGGATCACATCGCCCATGTGCACTGACCACTAACTCAGTCCGCCAAAATATGCAACCCGGTCTCATGACGAAAACGTAACTGTGGGAACGTTTTCGCAAGATGCAAAATACGCGTCAATAAGTACATATCACTGCAGTTTCAGAAATGTCCACTGAGTGGCATTAAAAGAGTGTTCGTTTTTTTTATCCCGGAACAGATGAACGTACATATTGTACGTTTTGTACGTGTTAAAATGACGTTGTAAAATAACGTACCATCTGCAATACACCTAAACCTATTCGATAGTACAAAAGCGAATGTGATGTAAAAACGCAATCGCAAGAAAGCTGTTTTAGCTTGTTTTTCGATCTCCCATTTTTTAGCTCTTTCATCGTGAGTCATGTTTTTTCACGAGATTCGTATCCAAGGATTCCTCATCCTAAGTCCAATTCTGTGCCGGCTGAGCTACCGAGCAAGATTGTTACGACCTGGAAAGTGAATATGGAGCTGTAACAATAACTATGTACGAAAAAAATTACAAGTGCTCGCTGTTTCACCGCCTCTGAAACTGCTGTGATATGTAGCCATTGGTATGTATTTCATCTCTCGCGAAAACGTTCCCACAGGTATGTTTTCGTCATTAGATCAGGTAAAAAATATGCTGCTTGATGGCTAAAATAAGGATAAATAAGGAAAGATGTGGAATCTGAATATGAAATTCTGGAAGGTTTATACGGCATGAAATAGGGTAAAGGCATCTCATATTGACTTCGTGTACTTCTAGTGCTTGACCTCTCTGGTCAAATGATTCAGAATGTCTTTAGAAGTACATACTCCATTCACAAGATGCTGCTTGATTGACCTTTGACCTATCCCGTATGCATTAATGTACAAAAATTGAGATTAAGTGATATGTTTAGTATGAATAATGTACATCTCTACATCTTTAAACAAGCATGCAGCATTACATATTGTCAAATTAATTCATATTTCTGAAGTGTTCTTGTGAAAAGGTTGTCAAATTTAAAGGGATTATTTTTTTTTTCTGCAGAAAAGATGATGCTTTGCTTTTTAGTGTTGTTTTGGATCACACTGACTTCTGAGTACTACTATTCAGAGTAACATTAGTGATCCATGAAAGAGTTTTTTTTGGAACTGTCCCTTTAAAGCTTGCTAATACTGGTGACAAAGGTCACCATGCAATAAATAAATAAATTAATTAATTAATTAATTAATTAATAATTAAATTAATTCATTAAAACAACAATGATAATAAAAATAAAAATGCGTAAATTGTTTGTTTTGTATATTTGTTCATTTTTAATAACCAAAAATAAAATTAATACACTATATAAAAACCTCCAGTTTCATCCAGATGGTTTTGTTTTCTGTATCATTTTAGTTCCCATGTGTGCTGAAACTGAAAAGACATTTATAGCCCTTGCCATCTCCCCTTCTTATCACAAATATTTCAGTCCTTAAGCACTGGAATGATTTGTTCAAGGTCACTATAACCTCGCAGGCCAAGCACGGCATGAGAGTGGATGTCTATGAGGATGTCTATGAGAGTTTTAAATTGAATGGACTTAGAGTACATCTAATGAATCCTTCACTGGATATCCACAACAAAGTACAGAAGAGTCCGCTTCTGCTTTACATGAACTATGCATGAGGCACAATATAAAATCCAAGTTTAGGAGTGAGTTTCACTCTATCCAAGTCTTCACTCTGTTCTTATCTTTGCACCTGCAATAATGTTTAAGCTCCGAGACAGAGAGCTGTTGTTCTGCTACTTTTTTTTTTTTTTTGGCAGCATGTTTGCCTCAGTGTTGGAGTGGAGTGATGGGAGTGTGTGGCAGTTACAGCAGCTGTGCAATACGGCACCCTGAACTCAAACCTCAAATGGGCTGAGGAAGTCTACAAAAAAAAGAGGAATCTGTTATGAAGATACGGCTCATGTATCAAGGCCAAGGGTTCAATGCCGCAAGTCAAGGGAACAGTGGACAGCGAGAAAACCACACACGGAGAAGGCAGGCCATTTTCACTTTAAAACCTTTTAAAAATCTTTTTAAAAACCTATATTAGGACTTTTAAAAACCATGCATGTAGCCACTTTACATTTTAATTCCTACACCCATGGTGAGAACCAAGATGATTATATTAATGTACCTCTATGAATAATTACAGTATATAATAAGAACATATTGTAATTCAAAATAGTGTTCAGGTTTTCTGATTATCAAACGTCTTTGACTACAACTGACCACAGGATGGCGCTGTATTCCACCATAAGCATAAAGCAAGTCATGAAAAATACAGTACACTGCATATTATTATTGCTACAGAATATAATATACACTGTGCACGGTATGCAAATGTTCTGTATGCATAGATTACCTAAGATTATCAAAGCTTGCGGAAGAACATCCCACAATGAAATGCTCTTGACATGGCCTTTCTGTTACAGTGTATGAACGATCCTGAAAGAATATCAGCTGTTATTAAAACAATTTCTTGACTCACTGTTTGACTGGACTAACAAATGTTGAAATTCTTACACAAACTGGATCAAAAATGCAATAAAAGTTGTTTTCATTTCAAAAGTTGCATTCATTCTTAGATTATAACTGGATGGAACTCGATCTAAACTATATGCAATTTAAGGTAATCTGTATTGTATATTCTATAAACCACAGTATTGTATAGCATTATCTGAAACGTTATCACAGTCTTACTTTCACTTACCGTTTTTCCAAAAATAGTAGTCAGCATGCAGTGTATTATTTCCGCAGTAACGTTATTCATTAAGTTGGTATTCCCTGTGGAACATTGCCTAAAGGCTTGTTCACACCAAGGACGATAACTATGAAATTTGAATAATCATTCTAATTCTATGAGAATAGGGAAGTCCACAACACGACTATAAGGGTAACCATACTATGGAGAGGAATGATATCATTGTGGGTTAGAGCTTTTTACTGAGGACATAACTGCAGTGTGTGCTGACACTGTAACGTTAACATAACGCTATTATCTATTAGTGTGGAAGCTAATATCGTTCTTAGTTCACCAAAAAATTACAATTCTGTCATTTATTACTCACCTTCATGTCTTTCCAAACCTGTTAGACCTTCGTTCATCTTCAGAACCCAAATTAAGATGTTTTTGATTAAATCCGAAAGCTTTCTGACCCTGCATAGACAGCAAAGGAACTACCACGTTCCAAGCCCAGAAAGCTAGTAAGGACTACTAATATTTGTTATGTGACATCAGTGGTTCAACCATAATGTTATGAAGCTACGAGAATACTTTTTATGCGCAAAGAAAACAAAAATAACGACTTTCTTCAACATTTTCTTCTCTTCCATATCAGTCTCCAGTCCTGTTCACATAAGTGTGCATTCCTCTGCTTGTAAACAATGCGCAGCGCATCCGGGTTCTATGTCAGAACGCGACTCTTGCATCAGCAGCAGTGTTGCCAAGTCTGCGGACTGCTGCCACGAATTGTTTTTCATGTCCACGGGTTGAAGTGACCACAATAACGTAATATTTAGCCCCCTGGGATGCAAATTTTACCAGGGGAACCCCAGTAAAATTTGCAAAACATGCATTTTACCCCCAAATGTGATTTTTAATGGACCCCCCCTCAAAACACCATTGGGCTACTTTTGGGCTAGTTTTGAATAGCACTTGGGCAGGTTTTGTTGTGAAAACCTGACAAGGCTGCTCAGCTGCACCTCATGTATGCATTGTTGTACTGTCCTGAATGCGCGTCGAAGACCGAGATGGAAGAGAAGAAATTATTGAATATTTTTCGTTATTTTTGCTTTCTTTGCGCACAAAAAGTATTCTCGTAGCTTCATAAAATTACAGCTGAACCACTGATGTCATATGGACTATTTTAGCGATATCCTTACTACCTTCCTGGGCCTTGAATGTTGTAGTTCCTGGTCAGAAAGCTCTTGGATTTCACCAGAAATATCTCAATTTGTGTTCTGAAGATGAACAAAGGTCTTACGGGTTTGGAACTACATGATGGTGAGTAATTAATGACAGAATTTTCATTTTTGGGTTAACTATCCACTGTCTTTGACATTTATACGATAGTTGCGTTTTACCCCTAACGGCAGTCACATGGAACTTTCGAATTGGTCGTGAAGCAGCCATTACCCTCTGCCTTTTTACCAAAGTAAAATAAATGAATAATAAATGTATGAATTTTGAACATAACAAAAATAATGTTTAAAGAATAATGTTTTAGTATAAAAATACTGGTAATTCTCACAGGCTTTTAATATATTAAGGAAAATAGATTTTAACGCTTAAAATAATTAATAATTAAAAAAAAAAGTTAAAATATTTAAATGCAACCAAAGCTCAAATCTGATTTGAGAATTATGCATACACATATAAACAACTCCAGTACTAATCTCCGTTGAAAATGAATGACCTCAGGTCTGTTGTTTGTCAGAGATAGTGAAAAGGTGGCTTTACGCTCTAATTGACTGATGATATAGTGAACAACACGACTAAATCAGTAAAAGAAAAAACTCTTTTATTCTTTAATACCATATATAATGCAACAATTGCATATCTTTGGCAAAAATAAACTTTATAAACCTTTTATTAACAGAGGTTAGCTTACAAAATCAAAAATCAGGTTCAGACTGCCACACGTATGGCAGAAGAACATGACAAAATTGTTGGGGAAGTGGCAACTCAGTTAGTGGACCTTATCTTAATAATAATAACAATAATAATAATAACATTATAATTAATAGGCAGCTGTTTTCAGAGTTGGCCTCAAATTCTAAAACTACTGCTTGGCTCCCCTCCCTGCATTAATACTTGCATTCTGTATTAGCACTATGTACAGCTAGGAGGGGACGAATTGGCAGCCATGGTTAAAGTGACAGGGAAAGAGCTTCACAAGGATAGGCAGTTTTAAAGTAATCGACAAACAGAAATTTCTGGTTTGCCAGTGTAAAGGGGCAAGTGGCAGTTATAATTCACAATTTCACATGCTTGGGTATATAAAATCCTAACGTAGCCTCAAACAAACACTTAAAAACCCAATCATAAACAAACTAAAGTATCGGGAACACACAGCCAGGCAAGTTTTGTGAGCAGCAACTTTGGCGATCTCAAAGGGGACTCAAAAAAAAAAAACTGGGTTAAACATGGCCGGGAGTCCAGAGAGCTCTCTTAGTGGCACAGTTCTCAGTTCACATCCAGTTGGCTCTCCCATCACCATCAAGCTCCACAAATGTACTGTCCACTCTTCCCAGCGTTACGTCCTTTGATTCTCCGTGAGCTGCGGCGATGGAAGAATGTCTTTGTCTCTTCACTACTGTGAAGTTCACATTGTCTCTGGTTTCTTCTAAAGCCCTGGGAACTCTCTGGAGGTCTGGAGCAGCACAGCGCCAGCTCAAAAGCAGCAATGGAAAGTGGCGGTTCACAGAGCTCCCCCTACTGGAGGCTTCATCACACAGTTTTAAACCAAGAAAGGCCTGATTTGGGTAGAAGTGACACTCGCACCAACAAAAAGTCAAGGAGGAGGAAAAGGGAGAGAGTGGCTCAAATCTTATAGTAGAGGTAAAGAGGTTCTTGTTTTGATTGGCCGCTCCAAAAGCAAGCAATATGCGCTTGGGCAACGATTTAATCAAGTCAGTGCACGTGGAAATGGCACAACACCTGATTATACAGATCGCTAGCGTCTGAGAAACACTGAGGCTGATGTGCATGCAACAAAAACTGGTTCCTTCAAGCTGTTCTCCAGTCATAGTGGTCAGGATGGGGATGCAAAACTGATCCAATCAGGACGCAGGGAGGAGTCACATGGTTTTGACATCATAACTGCGGCAGCAAAAGGCTCCCAGGGGCATGCCGTCACCACTACACGAGATATAAACCAGCAGTACAAAAATAAAATAACTACAGGTATTTAGGTCAACTAATTATTGCATTTCTTCTTTTGTATCATGTTTATATTATGATCCAAAAATCAATGGCACTTTCAAATTTCTCTCTCTCTTTTTTTTTTTTTTTTAAACGCTTTTTCCCCCTCTATACTTAAGAAGCGAGAGAGGTCTTGGGAGCTTGTAAAATCCATGCATTCATTTTCCATATAAATAAGTTTGCGTTGATTTAGAGGTGGAAGCATGCAAATCTTGAAGTTTTTTTTTTTTTTTTTAACCAGAGTCTCTTTCTTTTTATCTCTCTCTTTTTTTTTTTAACATCTTCATACTCTTCTACAATTAAACTCAAATGATGTGGGAATCGGTTTCTTTTTCTGTACATAAAACATGTCAGTATGGCTTTTCTCTCCTGTGTTTGTATTGCCATGTTTGATGAGTGGACCGGGACGTTGTCCCAGTTAAAAAGACGAAAGGAAAGAAAACACCCCAACATTTACAAACAAGACGGAAGATACACCAAACCAGAAGAGAGAGGTTGGGCAGGCCACGGGATGGAGTTCCACAATTGGGTTCATTTCCTACTGAGTTTCCTGCTCTTGCGTCTTGACGCGACTAAACTGGTGCGAATACCGGCAAGGTGTAAAAGCGAGCCGGCCGCCTCCTTGAGCTCCTCGTCCACGTCTGGACGAGAATCTCTTCTGCTCCTCTTTCCTAAAAGCGGACTCTGCAGCGGGCTGCGTGGCCATCGGGCCCGGCCTCTTTCCTGATCGTGGTGCAGGGCCAGACTGAAGTTGACCGGCTGTGAAATAGGCATCTGGCGAGGGCAGGGTGGGACAGGGGTGCTGCTGTAGTTGTGATCCTGCTTTGGATCCCGACTCACAACCACCAAGTCCCTTCGGGAGAGATCTATGGGTCCTTCTTGGTCATCTGGGTCTGACAAATCAAAAGCAGAGGGATAACTGATGATCAGAGACAGTATTAAGAATAACTATATGACCAAAATCGTTCATCAAGGCTGCATTTATTCAAATTTAAGGGCCAGAATCTTCACAATATGAGTAATTTTTTTTCACAGTAGCGATATACCAGTCAAAAGTACGATTTTGAATGTTTTTAACATTTACTTGCATTTATTTGATCCAAAGTACAGCAGAAATAGCAACATTTTTTAACATTTTTACTATTCAAATAATATATTAAGTAAATATTTAAAAATGTAATTTATTCCTGTGATCAAAGCTAAATTTTCAGCATGATTACTCTTCAGTCTTCAGTGTCACATGATCCTTCAGAAATCATTTTAATATTCTAATATGCTGATTTGCTGTTCAAGAAACATTTTTTATTTTCATCAATATTTAAAGCAGCATTTTTTCAGGATTCTCTGATGAATAGTAAGATCCAAACGTCAGCATTTATCTGAAATAAGCTTCTGTAACATTGTACACTATACCATTCAAAAGCTTGGAATCAGTAATATTTTTTTTTTTTTTTTTTTTTTTTTTTTGGAAAAAAAATTTTAGAAATTAATACTTTTATTTAGCAAAGATGCTTTAAAATGATAAAAAGTGATGATAAAGACATTATAATGTTACATTATAAATTAATCAACTCAGCTGTTTTCAACAACAATAATAATTATAATAATAATAATAATAATAATAAATGTTTTTTAGGCTGCAAATCAGAATATTAGAATGATTTCTGAAGGATCATGTGACTGGAGTAATGATGCTAACAATTCAGCTTTAAAATCACAGGAATAAATTACATTTTAAAGTATATTCAAATAGAAAACAGTCATTTTAAATAGGAAAAGTATTTCAAAATTTTACTGTTTCTGCTGTACTTTAGAAAAAAATAAATGCAGGCTTGGTGAGCAGAAGAGACTTCTTTTTAAAAAAAAAAAAAAAAAAAAAAACATTCAGAATCTTACTGTTCAAAAACTTTTGACTGGTAGCTTATTACGATATAGTTATTTTTGTTTTAAATAAGGTCTTTATGATTAAAAATTGATACCACAGAAATTTCAGAATTCATGTCACCAGTGTCAATATTACAAAAAACTAAATGTAAAAAATGTAAAAAAACAAAAAAAAAAAAAAGACATATATACTGTCAGTTTAAGAACTGCCTGAATCCAGTATTACTGTTACACATTTTCTTTCTCAGCTGTTTGCTTTCATTTAAGACCTAAGATTACTGTTTACAAGAACACTTGCAAAGACAGGCATTTTGACACGTACAAGTGTGTGTGTATTTAACCGTTCAAGGCCTATAAAGCTGCAAAAATAACTCTGTATAATAATCCCGCACTCTACTCTCATTTTCACCACTTGCAAAGAGTGAAAAGAGTTCTCTTTCACTGTTGATTGTATTTCAACAGCTTAAAATCATTTGTTTTCAATCCTCAATGCTTAAAAACACATGCAAACGATACAAGCATGTATCCGGGATAAAGACGATAGTCTAAAATCTCTAACGGTTGACAAATTTCTACCAATTAATCGTGTTTACCGGTATGTCACCAAACCCTTAATTATGAAATGTTTTTACAATTTAAAATGACTGTATTCTATTTGAATATATTTTAAAATCTAATTTATTACTGTGATGCAAAAGCTGATTTTTCAGCAGCCATTACTTACTTTTTCTAATGAAATCATTCCAATATGCAGAACTGAATTTGAACATATATGATTTGATACTATAAATGTAAAAGAAAAAGAAAAAAAACAGTAAAACAGAAAGTCTTGAAAGAACAACCTTCATTTGAAATACAAATTTTTGTAACGTTTTAAATAAATTGTTCTAATACTAATTTTTGATTGGATGGTCCCTGATTAAAGCCAATTACAGAACAGCCCATATACACATAAGCATGATTGCCGTGATTATGCGAACAAGTACCTAGATGCATGTCTTGACTGAAATAAACCTGATGTAAAACATGAATAAAAGAAGAAAAAACTAAATAAAAGGAAAAAAATGAGGTGCTGGTGTATATGATGGTGTTTTCTTACATGAGTCAATGTTCTGCTCAGAGGCAGACTTTAACAGCATCATGGCAGTGGCAGCATCAAAATCACATTCTGTAAAGAGAAAGAAATGTTTGATGCACACAAGTATTGACTATGTGATGTGTATGTGTGTGTGTGTGTGTGTGTGTTAAAGTGAATGAGTCACTTCCACCCAGGAGCGAAACAGTCGCTCTCTAATTTCAAAGTACCAGTGCCTTGGTTGTCAAGGTTACCAAATACAGGAAAGAGATGGCATCTATGTGCAAAGTGTAAAACACCAAGTACGGGGTGAGCAGAACAAAAAGAGTTGAGATGAGTGATAGGCTTCAATGTCTGATGATACGTCTGATAATGGTGTGTAAAAGATGTGAGCAGGTAATGAATTTTCTGAACAGACCTGAAGTCTACTAACCTTTTAGGGCACAGCCCTGCTCTGATGTGAAAAGGTGATGAGGAGGAGACGAGGCACTACGAAGAGAGAGAAAGAGTAAGATGATGTTAAACAAACCTGTTAGATGTTTTCTAGGCTGAAGTTTTATATCGTAATGTTATATCATCATAAACTTAAGAGGAAACCATAGGTGAAATTTGTCTCATAATGTTTAAGAAAGATTGTCATTAAAGCTGTGGTCCTTGAATCTGATTGGCTGAGAGAAGTGCAATATTCTAGTGATAACAGCACTCCAACCATTTCACCGTTTATATCACTCTGCTTCCAGTATTTCTCACAGCTAGTGTCATGGCGGACAGTCTCTTCCTCAGACGTCACGCCCACGGAACGTTGGCTAAACGTCTGATGCATAAGGCACTCTTAGCTGGAAACACTTAAGGAGTTTCAAAGTCGTCATCGGATTGGTTCGATTATACAGGATTTCTGGGAGACGCGTGTTGTGTTCTTTAACGTTCCACCTGGAAACAAAAATGCCATGGTGCCAAGCCCCCTCACGAAAGAAGAAAGCCATCATGTTTCTAACTGTGACGACGAGCACCTATTTGGATCAACCAAATGCTGGATTTTCAAAACTATGTGAAAAAAGTAAAGTTTGCGGCATGGAATCTTTAAAATATGTCCGAGAGTTCTACACACCGGTCTGTTATTGTGGTGACATTTCCACGCCCCTAAACATGACGCAGCACAAAATAAAAAGTGATATGGCCTACTGGGCGGGCCATTCAAAGCAGCTCTCAGTCTGAAGGTCTGGCTACGCAAGACTATGGCGGACAACTAAATCCACTATTATTTAAAAAAATAATACTGTTTTTGTGTCATGAAATGTAGTTTCAAGAGATTTTAAGGTGAGAACATACTTGTTTAGACTTCAGATATGCAGTTAATTAAAGGAACACTCCACTTTTTTTGAAAATAGGCTCACTGTCCAACTCCCTTAGAGTTAAACAGTTGAGTTTTACCGTTTTCGAATCCATTCAGCCGATCTCCGGGTCTGGTGGTGGCATTTTTAGCATAGATCATTAAATCTGATTAGACCGATAGCATCTCGCTCAAGAATGACCATATATAATGACAAGATTTTTTCTATTTAAAACTTGACTCTTCTGTAGTTACATTGTGTACTAAGACCAACAGAAAATGAAAAGTTGCGATTTTCTAGGCTGATATGGCTAGGAACTATACTCTCATTCCGGCGTAATAATCAAGGAACTTTTGCTGTCGTACCATGGGTGCAGCAGGTGCAATGATATTACGGAGCGCCTGAAAGTGACTGGCACTAAGTTTGTGTAGAGGCAGAGTTGCAGAGTTGACGGCTGCGTAATATCATTGCGCCTGCTGCATCTAGAGCTCACGTGTCTAAAAACATTGACACAAATTTTCAAATAGACATCTTTATTAACAAACGGCATATTTGAACTATAAACAAGTAAACTCTCACCTGAAAACCTCAGTAAAAAACAGTAATATTTTTAAAACTATAATGGATTTGGGCATCCACCATGACACCCGCTGTGAGAACAGTTACAAACAGGGAAATGGCTGTTGGAGTTCTGTCAGACTCTAATATCATACTCTTATTTGCATATACTGTCATGTGAAAAAGTTAGGACACCCTATTGAATTCCATGATTTTCTGTATCAGGACATAATAAAAAAAAATAAAAAATTACCTAGTCCATGGCAGGCCTTATAATTTGCAAAATAAAACTATCATGAATCACATCACATGACATATCACACCATGTCATAATTTATTTAACAAAAATAAAGCCATGATGGAAAGGTCATGTGTGACAAATCTAGGACACCCTATGATTCAATTGCCTGTAGATCCACTTTTAGCAGCAATAACGTGAAGTGATCATTTCCTGTATGACTTTATCAGTCTCTGATATCTTTCTGGAGGAATTTTGGCCCACTCTTCTTTACAGTGTTGCTCCAGTTTATTGAGGTTTGTGGGCATTTGTTTACACACAGCTCTCGCCACAGCATTCGAGTCAGGATAAGGTCTGGACTTTGACTGGGCTATCGCAACACCTTGATTATTTTCTTTTTGAATGTTCTGTTGCAGAATTGCTGGTGCGCTTGGGATCATTGTCCTGTTGAATGCCCCAATGTTGGCCAAGTTTTAGCTGTTGGATGGACATCCTCACATTTGACTCTTAAATACCTTGGTATACAGAGGAGTTCATGGTCGACTTAATGACTGAGGTGCCCAGGTCCTGTGGCTACAAAACAAGCCAAAAATCATCAGCCCTCCACCAGCATGTGTGACTTTTGGTATGAGGTGTTTGTGCTGATGCGTTCTTTAGGTTTTCACCAAATATGGCACTGTGGATTATGGCCAAACATCTAGACTTCAGTCTCTTCTGTTCAAAGGAAATTGTTCTACAAGTGTTTGTTCAGATGCAACTTTGCAAACCTAAAAACATGTTGTCATGTTTTTTTAGATAGAAGAGGATGTCTTCTGGCAAACCTTCCAAACATGCCATACTTGTCCCATATTTTTCTAATTGTACTGTCATGAACTTTATCATTTAACATGTTAACTGAGGCCTGTAGAGTCTGCGGTGAAGTTCTTTGGTTGTCAGCAATTTCTCAGAGTGTTACATGTCTAATCTTGGGGTCAATTTCCTGGGACGTCCACTCGTGGGAGGATTGGTGTCTGTTTTGAATGTCTTCCACTTGTGATTAAACTTCCTCACTGTGGAATGATGGACTTCAAATTATTTGGAAATAGCCGTATTACTCTTCCCAGATTGATGACAGCAACATTTGCTTCTCTAAGATCATTACTGATGTTTTACGTCCTTGGCGTTGTGTTAACACGCACCTGAAGGCTCCAGACCAGCAAACTGCCAAAACCTCTTATTTTATGGAGGTGCTCAGACTTGCTGATGATCAGTTAATTAAAGATATTTGATTAGCAGTGCCTGACCCGTTACTTACACTCTTAATTTCTACATTAGCGGTAAGGGTGTCCTAACTTTGTCACACATGACTTTTCCATTTTGGCTTTATTTTTGTTTAATAAATAATGACACAGTGCAATGTGTCATGTGTTGTTGTTCATCTGAGGTTTTATTTTTCGCATTTTATGACCTGCCAAGGACAAGATAATGTTTCATTATGTCCCGATACAGAAAACCATGCAATTAAATAGGGTGTCCTAGCTTTTTCACATGACTATATATATTTATGCAGTAGTCATTTGAAGTGGATATATTTGGCCGAAATACAACTATTTGAATATAAGAAATCTGAGGGTGCAAAAAAAAAAAAAAAAAAAAAAAAAATCAAAATATTAAAAAAAAAAAAAAAAAAAAAATCACCTTTAAAGTTGTCCAAATGAAGCTCTTACTAACCCATATTACTAATCAGAAATTAAGTTTTGATATATTTACAGTAGGAATTTTACAAAATATCTTTAGGTAATTTCCTAATGATTTATGGCATAAAAGAAAAATCAGTAATTTTGACGCATACAATGTATTTTTGGCTATTGCTACAAATATACCGTGCTACTTAAGACTGGTTTTGTGGTCCGGGGCCACATTATTATAACTGTTGGAGTTCTGTCGGACTCTAATATAAATAATAAAATGGGGTATAAGGATTATTTAATTTTCCTGATGGTAAAAATCCTGATGATTCAACTTTATCTTATGAATCGATTGTGTTGCCCAATAATGAATTTTCAAAAATCAAAAAGAAAGTTACATAAAACTTAGATTTAGTTATTTAAAAAAAAAAAAATTCCTGAAGTACTTTGTCTTCATATTTTTCTTACTTTAGAAATTAAATTAAATTAAATTAAATTAAATTACAATTTTCTGAATTAGCAAAAAAATAAGCTTGAATTAAAAAATAATAAATTGAATCTATTTGCTGTTAACTTAAAAGATTCACACCACTATGGACAACCGACATACACACGTGCATTAATATAAATTTTATATTAATGCACCAAGCTGCAACATTTTTGCTAACAACCTACAATAGACATGATAGCCTACACCAGATATTAGCGAAGCATCATGACACATCAAAACTAAATCGCTCCCACAATATTTAACAAAGCTGTTTACACTGAAAGTGTTTGTCTATGACAGACAGAGTAAATCCTAATAAGCTGCATACAAGCCTTGTTTATACTGACTGAAGACTTAATAAATGTCAGAATGATCCATTTGTCATATAATCAGGCCAGTGCTGTTACCTAGGAGGGGAGGCAGGAGGAGTGCAGAAGGCATGTGCATTCGGGAAGTGCTGTTTCTTCAGGGCTTGCATCAGCATGGGCCGGAACTCGGGGTGAACGCACCACAGAGAGCCTTTCCCATTGGTCTAGAGGGAACAGAGAGGGGAGGAGTCAGAACCGCAAGAAGCGAGCATGATATCAGCATGCTGGTGTGAGGAGAAAGCTCAGGTTAAATGACAACAGGACCATCTGTCTCTCTGTACGTACAACGTACATTCATAAGCGCATCACACATTAGCTGCAAAATCATTTTAAACCATCATAACCACATGGGAAGCATATGCAACAGTGGCTCCTATTGTGTCTGCATGGGGGCATGTGTGTGTGTGTGTGTGTGTGTGTGTGTGTGAATAAAGGACTCATCACCCTTTGTCTGAGGTGTGGTCGTGCAGGGGGAATATGACCTTGACTCACTTCACTAGCCGTGTTCATAAACAGGAAAGAGGAAACATTGCCATGGCAACAGACACCAGGCTGAGACATATGAAACCCACAGATTCACACACACAGTGTCACACGTTAATGAAACATACCGTCCTCACCGTTCCATAAATCATTTTGCCGTCTACGGTTCACGGAGAAGAAATGAAAACATCTGCCTCACTTCATTTAACTGGCTACGTGCCCTGAACACATCGCTTTTCAAAAAGCCCTAAACCAATATCTCTCTTGACAACCCTGTTAGCACACTGCAGTCAGCCGTGCACTACTTTATACACTGACCCAGTTAGTTAAATGTCTGAGCGAGTGCTCTGCAGCAATGTTGTGTGAACCGCTCCTCAGAAAAAGATGCTATTCTAATTTATTACAAGGCTCTCTGGAACGCTTGATTCTGATTGGTCAGTTGCAGCATTCTGAGGTCAAATGTTTTTTCTGTAATGGCCACTAAACTGCATTTGAGCGTTGTCCCTGGCAACCAGTCTCACTGTGCTAGTTTCATGTCTCTTGTAGCACTATGTGGTCACTTTTAATAAAAATAATTTCAACCCACATTAATATTTTAAGTCCATTTATGCATTTTGGAGATAACGTACAGTAATCTACTGTAATACAAACCCTTCCATAAAAGGAATGCACCAATATTAAAATTCTGACTGATACTGGCAAGCCGAACATTATTTTATGCCATTTATCAATTATGCCTGATAAAATTTCTAATATGAAAATTAATAATTCAATCAAATGCTGAGTGAATTTAAGTATTAGAGCATTCTAAAAAAGATATTTTTATTATTGTATTAAATGTTATTAATTAATAAAAAAAAAACAGGCTGAAATGAATGTCTATGACTGTGTTATTTCAGTATTATTTATATACTATTATAAAATATATAAATTTTTTCTTTGTTTTTTTTTTTTTAGTTTATTTTTGTTTAGTTTTCAAAATATTTCTATTTAGCTTTAATTCAGTTTAAGTCTTAAGTATATCAATTTTTGATGTTTTTCTTTAATATTTATTTTATTGAAATAAAAATCTTTTTTAAGTTTCAAATGCTATTAGAGAATTAAGGTATTAGAGCACTATAAAAATATATATTAAATATTATATTAAATATTAATGATTTTTAGAAAAATAAAAATGGGCTGAAAAGAATGACATTTGAATATTTTGAATTTATTTTTATGTTTTCAATTTAAATTTTAGTTTCAGTAATTTTGTTATGTGCTTTTGTTGTTTTTATTAGCTTTATTAAATATTTCTATTTAGCTTTAATTCAGTTTAAATTTTAGCAATTTTAGTACTTCAATTTGAACTTATTTTATTTCAGTTATTTATCAAAGGAACATTTCTAAATTTAAAATTTTTCTTCTAATATTAATTGAAATATTTTTATTTTTAAGTTTTAAATGCTGAGTGAATTTAGGTATTATGCTATTATAAAAAACTAAAAATAGGCTGAAATGAATGTCCACGACCGTGTTATTTTAGTATTATTTATACACTATTATGACATCTATTAATATTTTAAACTGGCTTTTACTTTTATATTTTCAGTTTTCATTTTAGTTTTAGTAATTTTGTTAAACAATATTATTGTTTTTATTAGCTTTTTAAAATATTTCTATTTAGCTTTAATTCAATTTAAATTTTAGCAATTTTAGTATATCAATTTAAACTTATTTTGTTTCATTTATTTGCCATGGGGACATTACTAAATTTATTTGTCTTGTATGTTTTTCTTTTAATATTTATTTTATTGAAATATTATTTTAAGTTTCAAATGCTATGAGTGAATTTAGGTATTAAAGCACTATAAAATATATATTAAATATTATATTAAATATTATTAATTACAAAAAATATATGTAAAAATAGGCTGAAATAAACATCCACAACTGTGTTTAGTATTATTTATATACTATCATAATATTTATTAATATTCTGAATTTGCTTTTATTTTAATATTTTCCGTTTTCATTTTAGTTTCAGTCATTTTGTTAGTGACTTTGTTGTTTTTATAAGCTTTTTTAATATTTCTATTTAACTTTAACACAGTTTAAGTGTTAGCAATTTTAGTACATCAATTTGAACTTATTTTATTTCATTTATTTATTTTATTTGCCAAGAGAACATTTCTAAATTTTAAGTTTTATTTAGTTTTTCTTCTAACATTTTTTTTATTTTTTTTATTTAGTAACTTTGTTTAAAAAAAAAACAAAACAATTTGTAATAGTTTTACATTACATGTTACAAGCAGTTAATTAAATATCCAATAATGACAGTTTTAAAACAATAACAATGTACATATACTGTGTGTGTGTGTGTATTGTAATACTGATAACCATTATTTTTCTGATATATTGCGCATCCCAACATGATAATATAACCTTTCTACATGTTAATGTCTGGCTAAATCTACATGATCAATGTCAATTTTTCTTGCGTTCTTACCTTTCCTATGCTTCGCTCTACTTTGCGGAAGCACTTGTTGAGGGACAGGTTGTGGCGCACTGAGTTCTTCCAGCCAGTAGGGGCGCTGGAGAAATACGGAAAATGCTTGAGGATCCAGCCGTAGATGTCCTTCACTGGGAGAGATTTGCTGGGCGACTGTTCAATAGCCATGTATATCAGTAAGGAGAAAGAGAAGGGAGGCTTTGACTTATAAGGATCTCTTTCGCTTCCCGCAGAGACAGAGGAGGTGGACGAGGCGGTGTTGCTGTGCGGCGACCCACCGCCTCCCTCGATGTCAAACAACGGGCTGTTGATGGGTTGCGCTTCGCCTCCGAGCGTGAAGTTCTGCAGCAAGTTCTCATGAAGCCAGTTCAGGTTGGTTAGTTCATCATCTTCAGACTCACCCGCTACCACACTCAATGCTCCAGCCCGACTAATCTGGTCCAGACTGGTAGCCATGGGACTGGAAGCACTCTCTGCCTCAGGTAGAGTCCCAGCTCCACACACGCCCTGCGCTCCAGGAGATTCGGCTTTCTTATCTGGAGACATCCCGATTATCGGACCCATCAAACCAGGAGGGTCTGTGGAAGTAAAGGGTATTGAAAAGAACTGGTTACTACAACCATCAATTGCAAATAAATGTAGGTGTATTTATTTACAAAAATGCAGAAAATGAAATTAAAGGGGTCATCGGATGCCCATTTTCCACAAGTTGATATGATTTGTTAGGGTCTTACTGAGAGGTCTATAACATACTTCGGTTAAAATTTCTCAGTGGTAGTGTAAAAAACCCTTTTTACCTTGTCAAAATCAGCTTTTTTTTCAGAGTGAGCCGTTCTGTTGCGTGTTCCTTTAAATGCTAATGAGCTCTGCTCACCCCGCCCCTCTTTTCTGTGAGGTGACGAGCCGTAATGTTTACATTACCCGCAACACTTGCTAACTAGCACATTATTACGAAAGGCGATTTGCAAACAGATGCATGAAAAACTCTTACACTAACTTCTGCTGTAGGTGAAGCTGGATCACGAATGATTTGCGCAAACATAGATGCATTTATGTAAATCGCCGGGCGAATTTCCTTCAAAAACGCAAGTAACTTTAATACTCAGATGTCGGAGGTAAATGATAACTGCTATGTTCACTACTACATCCAACAACAGAACACCTCAGTCACTCAATCAAAGACATTCTTGTCTTTCCCTGCACTGGAGTCGACACAATGGCGGTCGGACTGTTCTCAGCTCATTTAGGGCGGGTCTAAGGTAAGACGGTCATGTCAATCAACTATTATGGGAGTGGCCTGGGTTTTGTGACGTCACAACAACAAGAAGCTGAGAATGACCTGATTTGAAAAAGGGATATTACTTATAAAGATTTAAAAAACACCACTGGGTGGATTTTTATCATAATAGGGTGGTTGGGTACACACACTGCCAACACACATTTATGTTCAAACAACATGTAAAAGTAAGTTTTGCATCCAATGACCCCTTTAAGAAATTTATCTGGCCGAAACGGAAATTAATGTCTCGTAAATTCATAGATCTTAATAGATCTTATAATTCTGTTTAGAAAGTCATGTTTTCAGATGATAAACTAAACCAGTCATAGTAAACTCATCATATTTACTAAATTTAAGATATTTGATTGAATTGATTCACTGTCTACTTAAAGGGATAGTTCACCCAAAAATGAAAATTACCCCATGATTTACTCATCCTCAAGTCATCCTAGGTGTACATGATTTTCTTCTTTTAGACGAATACAGTCGGAGTTAACTAAAAAAAAAAAAAAGTCATGGCTCTTCCAAGCTTTTTAATGGCAGTGAATGGTTGTTGAGATTTTGTAGCCCAAAAGACTGCATCCTTCCATAATAAAACGTACTCCACTCAGCTCCGAGGGGTTAAAGAAGGCCTTCTAAAGTGAAGCATATTCTCACCGGAGTTTTAAAGTTTCACATTGATTCACTTTATTAACCCCTCGGAGCTGTGTGGAGTACTTTTATGATGGATGGACGCAGTTTTTTGGGCTTCAAAATCTTAACACCCGTTCACTGCTATTATAAAGCACGGAAGAGACATTTTTTAATATAACTCCGATTGTATCCGTCTGAAAGAAAACAGTCATGTTCACCTAGAATGGGTTAAGTGTGAGTAAATAATGGGGTAATTTCCATTTTTGGGTGAAATATCCCTTTAAGAATTCACGCTGATATGTTATAAATATGACTTTATAAACACTGGATAATTTTAGTCACATCCGCAATGTTTGTAACTTTATCAACATTACGTGCACAAAATATGCTGATTCAGTCAAAATGCTTCATCAGAAAAGCGCTGATTTAATCAATGACCTCAGTCCTCTAAAACCTTCTGGCCGAAACTAATATTTTGGCCTGCTGGAATTTCAGTGCATTACTATTTATAGGTAATATGTGTCATTTTTGCCGGATGATTCTAGAGTATGACCACTGAACATAACAGAAGCCAATGATGCAATGAAATCAAATTTTGGGTCAAATTCATAATATGTGACCCTGGAGCACAAAACCAGTCATAAGGTTCAATTTTTTGAAATTGAGATTCATACATCATCTGAAAGCTAAATAAATAAGCATTGATGTATGGTTTGTTAGGACAATATTTGTCTGAGATACAACTATTTGAAAATATGGAATCTGAGGGTGCAAAAAAATAAAAATATTGAGAAAATCGCCTTTAAAGTTGTCCAAATGAAGTTCTTAGCAATGCATATTACTAATCAGAAATGAAGATATATTTAGAACAGGAAATTCACAAAATATCTTCATGGAACATGATCTTTACTTAATATCCTAATGATTTTTGGCATTAAAGAAAAATGTATAATTTTGACAATGTTTTGTTGGCTATTGCTACAAATATAACCGTGCTACTGGTTTTGTGGATTATATTCATCATAATACATGTACATGTCTTCGTTTTTCCACTTCTTTTAGTGCTAAAACACTATAATCTCTGTGCCTGCACCATTTCTCTTGAGGGAATTAAGAGGCCCTTTAGGACAGAGTTAAGGGCCTCTTAGGTGTCTACTGAAGTGTCTGAGAGAACCATGAGCCTCATCTTCAAGATGATACCACACCAGAACAACTAAAGTGTGTACTCTAGGGTTCTTAGACAACCACTGAAGACGTACAAGTCTGTTATCAGCTCCATGTAATAAGACAGACAAGGATGGAGAGGATAAGTGATGGTGGCCCCATACAGCTCACAGAAATTCACAGAGATCAATTAGAAGTCTACCTGCCACAGACTAAGCGACTGGCTTTAATGGACAGCCATGGAAAGCACACAGAATATTTATAAATAAATCATCAGCTCAAGTAAAAGAGGGCTGAGTGCCTAGGAGAGTGAATGTTTCTCTGCCCACTATTATACCCACTGCCATGGAAACCATACAGCACATCAATAAATAAATAATCACATAAAGTGCTGCTCTGAATCATTCTCTCTCCCACTCTGGAGAATAGAGTGGAGGGCACAGGGAGGGGGTTCCACTTCCTCTTTCAGACCGTTCAAAACACCCCAGACACAAATAAACATCTTTCTCTTCACATGAGTGCTGTGATAAAGGGTGTGAACAAAAAAAACAGCTTTTCCACAAAGTTAAAGGGACAGATCACTCCAAAATGACAATTATGAAATAATGTGTCATTCCAAACTTGTATGACTTTCTTTTATCTGTGAAACGCAAAAGGAGATGCTTTGAAGAATGTGCACGCTGCTCTTTTCCATATAATGAAATTCACTTAAAATGCTTTACATTTTTGGTCACCATTCACTTTTACGGTGGTCCACAAAAACATAAGAAATTCATGTGCGTTTTGAAAGACAAGAGGGTGATTAAATAATAATTTCTATGTAATTAATGTTTTTTTAAGGACATTTTATGATTAAATTTAAGTGGAATCAGGGCTGCACAATATCTACAAACAAATCATTATCATGAAATGGCTTAATGCGTCAAAAAAAAAAAAAAATATATATATATATATATATATATATATATATATATATATATATATATATATATATATATATATATATATAATGCATGAAAAAATATATCCACTAGACAGAATCGCGAATCCAGTCTTAAAAATAGAATTTACTGTGTAATTAATTAATGTAATGATAGTACCGCAACTAATAATACAGTTATTCATAAAAATTATTTTTAAGGAATACTTGTAAATACACAACATCAGAAAAAAAGAAATTAAATAAGAAGTTTGTTTTTTATAAAAAGCAATTATTTAGAGATGCTTTTGTTTGTTAAAATTGAACAAAACCATTAAAATGGAATCCAAAAAACTGAAAATTAATAGTAAGAATTTGGTAAAAATAGAACTAAATTTTAAAAAATCATTTAGGTTTCAAGATTTCAATTAATTAGACATGTTTTTTGATTAATACAATTTGACTTTATCCATTAAAACAGAGCCTAGAAAACTTAAAAGAGAAAATAAATAGAATACAGAAAAATTAAAATGAAAAAAAAAAAAAAAAAAAAACATTTCACAGGGCTCTATAAAAGCAAGAAATTAACTGAAAATGAAGAAATTAACAAATATTAGTATTGCAATTTTACAGCTGTACTTAAAGTTTTAATCAAATACTTGATTTTTTTTTTTTTTTTTATCTTACAGTACAACAGTATTACTGCAAAACAGTAATACTGCGATAAACTTCCTTTGTTTAATATTTAGTTTAATGACAACCACAATTTTGGGATTTTCCTTCCCCAAATTGTTCAACTCCAAAAAGATTAAAAAAAGTATATACACTGTCAATTTGTTTCAAAAATGACCGATCGTTTCACTAGATAAGACTCTTCTTCCTCAGCTGGGATCTTTTAGAGCTATTTGAAGCTGCATTTAAACTGCATTTTGGAAGCTCAAACTTGGGGGCACCATTGAAGGCCACTATATGGAGAGAAATCCTGAAATGTTTTCCTCAAGAAACGTAATTTCTTATCGACTGAAGAAAGAAACATCTTGGATGACAAGAGGGTGAGTAAATTATCTGTAAATTTTTGTTCTGGAAGTGGACTTCTCCTTTAAAGTGATATGAAACAAACTCAGTCATTGTTCACGTGGTGTCTTTACCACCGTGGATTACGGCTTTCAAGCTTCCAGAACCCTTGCAGCATATGATTGTGTTTAAGAAGCTTTAGCTTTAAAATGTGATTCAGAATTTTGGTGAAAACTAGCCCTGATCTAACTAACAACAACAGGCTCTTTGTACTGTTTGATTTATTTTAAGGTTTCTTAGAACTTATTGTGACCTGAAGGATATTCATTAGACTCTGTCAGACATCTCCTGGACATCAAGGAGAATACCTGAATTTTGGATTATACAGAGAAAAGTAAAAAAGCAGTTAATCTCTAGCAGTTTTCTAATAGGGTTAGGTGACCTTCCCACTGAGCTTTTTAGATCAGCTCTCACAAAGCGACAGAGATGCACCGAGTCAGGACTGATACTTGACAGACCAATACCAACCGCTACAGGAATCAGCTCTGCGCTTGGTTTTCAGCAGAAACCTCTAATTCAAGCGGCTGTTTAAGCATGCTTAAACACGTAGAAGACCCCTTGATCTCCATCTCCAACTGTTTTATTACAAATGCACATGCTCTTCCCAGAGCTCTGTTCTGCAAACATCAGCAGTTCAATACTGAATAAATCCTCCTTCAAATTTTGATGGAAATTAGTTTGTGAATGGTGGAGATGAAAGAGGAAAAACAGGTTGTTCTTTCTAAAATCCTTTAAATCTTTTTACTCTGTTTTTGAGGAAACAATGATGCTTAGAATCAAGATCTGCCTTTACTTTAATTTCTTGCAACTTTAACGTCAAGTCTACATATACTATTCTGGTTAATTGTCAGTGACATTAAATAAATGCCATAGGTTTCCCAGAGGGCTTAGGGAATTAAAATGGGTAATTAGTTGAATTTCAAAGTCACCCCTCCCCTTGACCAGAGTTTACTCATAGTCTGTTTGTTTGGGCGTATTTCTGTTTGAAGTAGTTAAGAGTGGTGGAGTGGCAGTATTGTCTGTGTGGATGGAGGGCGAGGTGATGAGCTAGTTGGAGGGTGTTAGATTTGTCTTGCTAATGAGTGCCAGGGATCAGGTCAGGAGCAGGATGGGAAGCAGAAAGCACTAAATGTCCTATGAAGGACGTACTGCTGTCGTACCTGCCCTTGAGTGCCCATGAAGAAAGACATCCAAAGAGGATGGAAAACAAAACAGCATGTGGATGCACTACAGGAGTGTAATAATGTGGACAAGGGTGACAGATGGTTTGATTTTCAGGGCTGTACGATGTTGAAAAAAAAAAAATCATATAGCCAATTATTTTTTTTTAATTGATAGCTCTCTCTCTCTCTCTGTCTCTCTCTGTCTCTCTCTCTCTCTCTCTCTCTCTCTCTCTCTCTCTATATATATATATATATGAAAATGGAAAAAGGTTTTTTTCACCAGTTAAGTTGAATAGCTATATTTGGAAAGAATTAAACATTCTGGAATGATTGGGGTGAATTCGATTTAAAATAAATAAATAAATAAATAATTTTCCTAAAAAGCTGAAAAATGACTCTTTACACCAACCCCCTCAAACTTCTTGAAAACCCAGAAGTACCGACCCAGTGTTTACAAAGAGAACATGCAAGGATGACCAAATGCCTTTTACAAAAAAAAAAAGGTAAAACAGCAATGCAGGATGATTTTGACGTTAAAAAAGAAAACAAGACGGGAGTTTTTCGACATACCCCAACTGTCTTGACCCGGATTACACAGACTACACTCTTAAAAATAAAGGTGCTTTGTGATGCCATAGAAGAACCTTTTTTGTCTAAATGGTTCCATGAAGAACCTTTAACATCTGAAGAACCTTTCTGTTTCACAAAAGATTCTTTGTGGCGAATGAAGGTTCTTTAGATTATAAAAATGTAAGAAAGAGATGGTTCTTTAAAGAACCTTTGACTGAATGGTTCTTTGTGGAACCAAAAATGCTTCTTCTATGGCATCACTGTGAAGAACCTTTTAAAGCACCTTTATTTTTAAGAGTGTACACATGTGCATCACAGAGACGAGACAAGATGAGCATTTGAGGTTAAAAAGTATATCAATTGTCAATTTGTTTGGAAAAATTACGATCGTTTTGCTAGATAAGACCCTTCTTCCTCGGCTGGGATCGGAACTGCATTTTAGAAGTTCAAACTTGGGGGCACCATCGAAGTCAATTATATGGAGAAAAAACCTGAAATGTTTTCCTCAAGAAACATAATTTCTTATCAACTGAATAAAGAAAGACACAAACATCTTGGACGACAAGGGGGTGAGTAAATGATCTGTAACTTTTTGTTCTGGAAGTGGACTTCTCCTTTAAAGGTTTAGTTCACTCCTGAAATAAAATGTCCTGATAATTTACTCACACCCGTGTCATCCAAGGTGTTCATGTCTTTCTTATTCCAGTCGAAAAGAAATGAATGTTTTTGAGGAAAATATTGCAGGGTTTTGCTCCATATAGTGAACTTCAATGGGGATCAGCGCGCTGAAGATCTAAATTGCAGTTTCAATGCAGCTTCAAAGGGCTCTACACGATCCCAGCTGAGAAATAAGGGCCGTACCTAGCGAAAACGATCATTTTCTAAAAATAAAGAAATAAATACATTTCTACACTTTTTAACCACAAATGCTTGTCTTGTACTTAATCTGCTATGTGCGTCTACGACTTCACGCATTACATAATCACGCTGGAAAGGTTGCACGTGGTTAGTTCTTCATCTGTGTACTCCGGTTCAAAAAGGAGGGTAGGAAAAACTCATTTTCTCCTCCAACTTCAAAAATCGTCTGACATGTCTGTTTTATCTTTTTATGTAAAAGGCATTTTACTTTGTTTGTACGTTCGCTTTGTAAACACAGGGGGTGGGTACTTCAGTGTATGTCACGTGTGACCTTTCCAACGTGACTACGTAATGTGTAAAGTCGAGGACGCAGGGCTAGTGCAAGAGGAGCATTTGTGGTTAAAAAGTACATACTTTTAATTTTTATTTTTAAGAAAATGACAGATGACCCTTATTCCTCAGCTGGGATTGTGTAGAGCCCTTTGAAGCTGCACTGAAACTGCAATTTGGACGTTCAAACCTCTGTCCACCATTTCAGTCCACTATATAGAGAAAAATCCAGGAATATTCTCCTGAAGAAAGACTGAAAAAAGAAAGACATAAACATCTTGGATGACAGTAAATTATAAGGAAATTTTAATTCTGAAGTGAACTAATCTTTTAAATCTGAAAAAAATATTTTCAATTTCCTTATCAATATAGCCAAAGTCCATTTAAACATGCAAATTTTACATACAAATGCATTCCAAAATTTCAAAAATGCTTCCCATTTGTTAACTTCTTGGCAACTTTATATAACTTGTCTGCAGAGCCTCTAATTCATTTCAAATTGAATGCAGCCGTTTAGAAACGGGTCAATTTGGTGTTAAATTGTCTTTATTTGTTAAATGGTGCTTTTATGATAAAATTTGGTAGCTAAATGGAACACACAGTTTGAACTGCTTCAATCAATAGCAATATTTGCATATATTCACAAACATGACGTGAATTTTCTGACTTAATATGTGAATGAACACTACACCAATAAAATGTTGTTTTACACCCATTCTGCAATTTATGCAAGTTGCGCAATGTGAAATTTTTTACTTTTTTTTTTTAACGTTTCATAACGTTCAAACTGAATTTGAGGGAAAAAAGTGGATTTCACAGGGCCTTAAAAATGTTATTTTTGTTAAACTTTTAATAAACTGCTGTTAAATGTGTACGTTTCATGATTTCAATTAATTAATTAATTAATTAATTAATTAATTAATTAAGTAGACATGATTTTTGATTAATATTTTTTTAATTAAACCATTAAAACAGAAAAAAAAAAATCCAGAATAATTTAAAACGGGGAAAATAAAATTGAATACAGAAAAACATCGGGTTGTAAATTTAATCTCCCTCTTGTAGTGTGTACAGGCTTAAATAAATAAATAAAACAGAATTTGAGGGGAAAAAAGTGGATTTCACAGGGCCCTAAAAATGTTATTTTTGTTAAACTTTTAATAAACTGCTGTTAAATGTGTAAGTTTCATGATTTCAATTAATTAGACATGATTTTTGATTAATATTTTTTTTAATTAAATCATTAAAACAGAAAAACAAAATCCAGAATAATTAAAAACGGGGAAAAAAAACTGAATACAGAAAAACATTGGGCCCTAAATTTAATCTCCCTCTTGTAGTGTATACAGGAGGGTTCACCAAACTTGTTCCTGGAGGGCCGGTGTCCTGCAGAGTTTACCTCCAACTTTCCTCAACACCTGCCTGGAAGTTTCAAATGTACCTACTAAGATCTTGATTAGCTGGTTCAGGTGTGTTTGATTAGGATTGGAGCGAAACTCTGCAGGGACACCGGCCCTCCAGGACTGGGTCTGGTGACCCCTGGTGTACAGGCTTAAATAAATAAGTGGATTTCACAGGGTCTTAAAAATGTTATTTTTGTTAAACTTTTAATAAACTGCTGTTAAATGTGTACGTTTCATGATTTCAATTAATTAGACATGATTTTTGATTAATATTTTTTTAATTAAACCATTAAAACAGAAAAAAAAAATCCAGAATAATTAAAAACAGGAAAAAAAAAAAAAAAAATACTGAATACAGAAAAACATTGGGCCCTAAATTTAATCTCCCTCTTTTAGTGTGTACAGGCTTAAATAAATAAATAAAACTGAATTTGAGGGAAAAAAAGTGGATTTCACAGGGCTTTAAAAATTGTATTTTTGTTAAACTTAATTAATTAGACATGATTTTGATTATTATTATTTAATTAAACCAAAAAAACAGAATCCAGAATAATTAAAACGGAAATAAACTGAATACAGAAAAACATTGGGCCCTAAATTTAATCTCCCTCTTGTAGTGTGTACAGGCTTAAATAAATAAATAAAACTGAATTTGAGGGAAAAAAAAAGTGGATTTCACAGGTGGATTTCACATGATTTTTGGATTATTATTTTTTCATTAAACCATTAAAACGGAATCCAGAATAAATAAAACAGAAAAAAACTGAATACAGAAAAACATTGGACCCTAAATTGAATCTCCCTCTTTTAGTGTGTACAGGCTTTATTAAAAAAATACAGATTTGCTGCATTACTCACTTGCAATGCAAAGTGATACAGAAGCAACAGAACTGTAGTCAGCATCACTTTTGTAATGAAAGTGAAAAAACATAAATAAACCCGAAGCGTAAAAAAAAAAAAAAAAAAAAAAAAAAAAAACTGTAAACAGCTGTACATTTTGGCAAGATATGTTCATATAGGCCTGAAACAAACACCCACAAATAAATAAGATATCAGCAGGGTTTCCATTACTTAGAGCTTTACGCAGTAGTGGCGTACAGGCGTCCATACATACAATCTTCACAGCGTGCTGTCTGGACTTCGTCCCGTGTCATCGTCACACCCTACAGTCTCAATTAAACACACCCTGTTTATTTACACAGGAGTGACCAACACAATGGCAGCTATTGTGAGCAGAATGACACTGGCTATGGTACTGGGGGGGCGAACTCTCCTCATCAAGGCACTGCCTGACATTAGCATCGCTGTCAATGGACAGAGGGGCCCTAACTGCCCGCCGGCTGCTCTACGGACTTAAATCTTTCAGAAAGGAGCCGAAGGTTACTAAACGAGAAGGAGTGTGACCGACCAAGTCTAAGAACACAAGGTTGAGTTGGGGGTTGGGGTGGGCGTGAGGTCTGACACGGTCCAGGCAAATGAAGGAAAAAAAAAGCACACATTTGCAACTGAAATCCAGAGCAGTCGCCTATATTTGATTACCACGCCCCGGTGTCACCATGTAGCCATGGCAACCGCAGCGTTATAGCCTCCTGGGGATGTGAGTTGCGCCTCCTGGTCTAACGTTGAGGGCATCGAGGAACAAAAAGAGGCTAACAGCAGATGAGAAATATGTGCAGCTGGAGGTATAATGAGAGGATGGAAGGAGGAGGGGTCAACGAACAAAGGCATTGTCGTTACAGGCCGCATTAAAGCTTGGACATAAGTTTGATTTGCTTTTCAATTGAGTTTGCTAAATCTAAAAAAAGAAAACACTAGAGTGAGCATTCAGCTCACACTTGATTGTTTGCGGAGGAAAGCAACTGCATGTTCGTTTACATGTTATGCCACTCAACCAGGAAGGGTTCTTGCCAAACGTAAATTTGTGGTTACTAACAAAACGAAACTTGACATTTTTTTAAACCCCTCTTGCAGTGGAAATAAAGAATCTACTCAGTCTGTGGCGCATATGTGTTTCTTTCTTGGACTGAAAGCCAGTTTTTGACTATTGATTAAACTATTGTTGACTGCTTAACACTTTTTATTGCCATGCATTCATCAAACTAGGGTAAAAGCTTGATGGTAGTCATAAATGATGAAAAAAATATAATATGAAAAAATATAATTAAAAAATACATGTTCCTCCTTTCATTTTATTTTATTTAAAATAATAATAATAAAATCAGTTTTCAGCTGCAAGGTACAACCAGGTTTGGTTGTTTTGATAAATAAAATAACAAACAATAAATGTATAAAATAAACATTTTGGCTGCAAGGTTTAACCAGATTTGGATGTCTTGATAAATAAAGTAAAAAATAAAAGTATAAAATAAAAACAATATATTTACTTCCTACATTTTTATTTCATTTGAAACGACAATAAAATTTGTGTTTTGGCTGCAAGGTTTAACCAGGTTTGGATGACTTGATAAATAAAATAATCAATAATTTAAAATAAAATTATTTTTTTGCTGCAAAGTTCAACCAGATTTGGATGTCTTGATAAATAAAATAAAATAAAACAAACAATACATGTATAAAATGTTTAATTATTTTATTTTTATTTTATTCAAAATGACAATAAAAGTTGCATTTTGGCTCCGAAGTTCAACCAGGTTTAGATGACTTGATAAATAAAATAATAATTTAAAATAAAATTTGTTTTTGCACTGCAAGGTTCAACCAGGTTTGGATGTTTTGATAAATAAAATAAAATAAAATAAACAATAAATGTATAAAATAAAATAAATATATTTAATCCCTATATTTTTATTTTATTCAGAACGACAATAAAATTTGCATGTTGGCTGCAAGGTTCAACCAAGTTTGGTTGCCTTGAGAAATATAATAAACAACAAATATACAAAATAAAATAATTATACTTAATTCCTATATTTTTATTTTATTCAAACTACAATAAAATGTGCATTTTGGCTGCAAGATTCAACCAGGTTTGGGTGTCTTTATAAATACCAATAAAAGTGTAAAATAAAATAAATATTTAACTCCTTTATTTTTTACTTTATTCAAACAACAATAACATTTGCGTTTTGGCTGCAAGGTTCAACCAGGTTTGGATGTCTTGATAAATAAAACAATTAATAAAATAAAATAAAATCAGTCTTTGGCTCCAAGGTTCAACCAAGTTTGGATGTCGTGATAAACAAAATAATAAACAATATAAAATAAATATATTTAATTATTTATTTTTGTTTAATTCAAAACAACATTACAGCTGCAAGGTTCAACCACGTTTAAATGTCTTTATAAATAAAATAATAAAATATAAATGTATAAAATAAAACCAAACAAATATATATCATCCCTTTATACATATATATATATATATATTTTTTTTTTAATTTTGTTTCTATTATTTGCAAGGTTGAACCTTGCAGAGTGTATGAGTTTAAATGATTTTGGCTGCATTTCTCATTTCTTCAGCTTTTGTGGGACAGCAACTGCATACAGCCAAGAGCCAGATCTTATCTATCATTGTGAGAGTCATAATGAGACTAATTAATTTCCCGTTTAATGCCAGGAGAGAAGCAATAAGCAAGGGATCATTTGCTGTGTCCTACAAAAGCCCTCCAGAGAAAACAGCACTGCACAGACACTATTGCCATTCACTACATTAGCGCAGGATTCGCTACTAATGAAGTCTCTTTAGGCACTTGTGCCCTTTCAGATGTAGCTAGCTATGCATCTAAATACTATACACTGTAGATGCAACTAATGTGGTCATACTGCAAATACATGACAACCCTGTTAATAACACAGACACCCTTTTCACTGCCTACACAACATGACCTGAATGAGTCTACAGTCTAAAGTGCAAAAGTAGACAGCAGAACTAAATAATGCGCTCATGTGACACGCTGCTCAGAGTTGTGTACTCGTCCCTAAGCACAGCTATGCGTTCACTCGGACCACGTGTCAATGTCACTCAGACGTTATCTACCGCCGGAAATAATGAGTGCACGTCCGCGTCAGAACATCCCATTTCATCAACAAGTCACGAGCAAAACTACCAGTCCTTTGCTTTCGTTCTCAACGAATGCTTATGTACAAACCACAACAAGTAATGGACAAAACAAAACACGAGAAAATAACAGCCCCCACCCTCACATCTCGTGTTACATAGTTGCCCTAGATTCTCACTACTCGCCACAAACTGAATATATATTTGTAACCTTCAACTGTAACCTTTAGCATTACTCTGTTGTTATAGGCGACTATCGCGCGTTCGATTAACGTTCTATTCGAATGTTGTTTTTATTTGGCGCTTCAAAATTTAAAGGCACTTTCGCGACGACTGACGTTTGAAGTGTAATTCGATTTCAAATAGATTTAATGACAGCGTATCTGTCGTGCGTTCTGAAACTTCCGCAGATAATGTCACAAGAACGCTGGCCAGTCTTTAGAACGAGGATCTTCAGTTAGCGTCAGGCTAATGCGTGGCTTTAAAGCAAAGCTTCGCGGCGAGCTTCTGCACAGCTAGCGAAATAAAACAACGAGGAGAAACTCGTTGAATATATGTTGGCTTTTAAGTATCCATTCAGAAAAAGTGTACGGATACGACTGGAATGTGGTTGGTTTAATGTCTCGTGTCAGCTCGACGCCAAACGCATGCATTTTACTCAACTAAGTTAGCTAGCAAGATCACATGGTCTAAAATGTTCATACATTTATCCTGGAAATAAAACAGACCGGTGTATATTTCAATACGAAGGATGAATAAAAAAATAGTCGTTTTAAAAAACGTAAACACCAAAATTAGGGAGGTCAATGGCTTGTTATTGGCTAGATTTTTTTAACGAGGCACGTATTATACTTGTCATCTGATTAAAAACGCGCTGACATAAGAATTCCCTTCAAACGAACTGTTTTATAAATAACACCGAAAAGCGTTTACTTACATTCGTGCATTCTACTGTCGCGTCCGACGACAAAAGCTCCCGTGCTTTCATGCAGTAGCCTTTCGCTTGCGCTGTGTCAAAAGATCAGCAGCTGCTTCCTCCATCCACGCAGCGCGGAGATCACGCCGCACGGCAACGCTTCCGTACCCCCCCTACCGTCGCCAAGGCAACAGGGCCACTTCAGCCAATCACACCCCCTCCTCTCCGATATCCCCCTGACAACTGCCGCATCGCAGTAGCACTTTTTTAGCAAACCTAAGCAATTGCGTTCAGCATGCGCTCCGCGTTGCACCACGTTATTCATTCGTTCGTGAGTGGTTTGTGACGAAAAAAAAAACTAGGTGGTGTTTCAAATGGTTTCGCTTAAACCAGTCAGTGTAGAGTCAGACATTTTGACGTCATATTCTCATTGAGAATTTGCTTCATATTTATCGGCTTTAGTAACTTAGACGGTGTTTGACCACCAACCAGCTTATGCTGGAAACGAGGTCAGATGCTGTTGCGTCATTAGCGGGGGAGTCCTGGAGGCTCGTCGTCCAATCGCAAGCTACTTCGCGGTGTGAAGTAGAGGTACTTAAAACTTACCAACTTACATAAGTATTGTGCTCCAATGAGATTTTAAACTCGCTGGAAAGTCAGAAAGTACTGTACCTTTTATATGTTCTTTTTTTCATCTATTAAATCCCTATTTAGCCCTTTCAGACTGAAATTTTTAACCCTTCCATGCTTAATTTCAATTTTAAATGCAGCCACAAGTAATAATCAGTCAATACCAACAAAGAGTAAATATCCTTGTATCTAAATGGGTTAATTGTAAGTCTTAAATGCAGGTCAACAGGCCCACATTATCTAATTAAACAATTAGAAAGAAGTAAAAGTGTATTAACTGTAGCCTCATTATAGGAGCTGTTTATGCAACCAATCCATTCATGTTGCTTTCCAATCACATGATTGATTTATGGCACTGAGGTAAACTGGAGGAGTCTGTCAGTGTCTTTAGCAGAGGACAGTGAGGACAAAGTTGAGAGGAGATAAAGCATCCTAACTTCATTCTCAAGGGTCTCAAGGTATTGTTTTTATGTATTTATGAATTTATTAAGTATTTTAACATTGTCAAGTCATCTTTATTTATATAGCGCCTCTAACAATACAGATTGTGTCAAAGCAGCTTTACATTATTAAATAGGAAAATAGTGTGTCAATAATGCAAAAGCACATCAGTAAACACTCAATTTTCAGTTAAAGGCAGTTCATCATCGAATTCAGTGATGTCATCATCCAGCTCAGTTCAGTTCAAATAGTATACGATATTGCTGGAAGTTAGGATTGCAATATTATGTCAAGGATTTTATAGAAGCCACTGGGCTATTCACTGCAAAACATGAATTTTCCAATAAATGTTAAAGGAATACTTAATACAAAAATGAAAATTGTTGAGAATTTATTCTCCCTCAGGCCATCCGGGATGTGGATGAGTTTGTTGCTTCATCAGAAGAGATTTGGAGAAATGTAGTATTTCGTCACTTGCTCACTTACAAATCCTCTGCAGTGAATGGGTGCCATCAGAATGAGAGTTCAAACAGCTGATAAAAACATCACAATAATCCACAAGTAATCTATACGACTTCAGTTCATCAATTAATGTATTGCGAAGCTGCATGTTTGTAAGAAACAAATCTATCATTAAGATGTTTTAACTTTAAACCATAATATCTGGCCAAAATACCAGTCAATAACAATAAAAAAGCCTATTGCCTGTTGTCTTCTTGCATCAGAATCCACCGACATATTTGATTAGAGCTGTTTTTGCTTTTAAGATATGTGCATATTTCTCACCTGATTCAGACAACTTTTTTATTGGTGAAAGCAGTGTTATTGATAGAAATGAATAAAAAAAAATCTTTAAATTATGGATTTTGATTATTACAAACAGATTTTTGCTAAAGTCGTGTGCATTACTTGTGGATTATTGTGATTTTTTTTTTTATCAGCTGTTTGGACTCTCATTCTGACGGCACCCATTCACTTCAGAGAATCAGTTGATGAGCAAATGATGCTAAATTTCTCCAAATCTGTTTTGATGAAGAAACAAACTCATCTACATCTTGGATGGCCTAAGGGTGAGTACATTTTCTTAACATTTTTCATTTTTGAGTAACTATTCCTTGAATGTATTTGCACGTGCAAATGTGTAACTTTTTCACCCCATCGTCGTGGGCCATATTTTTCCACATTATAATTACAAATCTATTTTTGAAAAGTAAGGCTTTTAAGGAATGCTTTTTATCCTGTAATGTGTTCAATGCTCTCAATATGCTGTTACTTTATTCCCAAATGTTAATCCCAGATAAAGACGTAACCAAGCATTTAAGATTGGGTGCAGACTGTAAAAGCTAAAGCCATTGAAAACCCCATTCTGATATGTACCCATCAGTGTCTATTACTGGGGCTATGACTTGTATAAAATGTATAATTTATTAGGGCCCGAGCACCGGTGGTGCGAGGACCCTATTGGAATTCCTCAGTTTCTTCTTCTTCTTCTTCAAAAATGAATCGTGGTTTTGAGGGCCTAAACATGCTCGAAAACTCATGAAACTTTGCACACAACACCAAAAAAGTGGTGAAAATTTACATTTGATGTGGGTTTCAGAAGTGAGTGTAAAATGGCAGAATGGCTCGATAGCACCACTTGTAAAATTTCAACGAAGTGCTTCTGGAGCTATGTTTCACACACATGTACAAAAATCGGTCGACACATGTAACACATCAATACCTACAAAAAATTCCCCCGGTACGAAGTCTGAAACCCAACAGGAAGTCTGTTATTTTTAATTTTCTCAGCAAGTTTTGTGCTGTTTTTGCAATTTTTAGGCATTGTATTTACTCCTCCTAGAGATTTATTCAGATCAACACCAAATTTGGTCAGTGTAATCTAAAGCTTTTTGTGATGTTAAATCGCAAAGATCTTGAGTTTTCGTTGAAGGGCATGTCCGTGGTGACGGACAAATTTCGATGTTTCGCCATGAAAAAGGAAGTTGTTATAATTCAGGCATACAGTGTCCGATTTGTCCCAAACTTCACGTTTGATAAGAGTTCTGACCTGAACACATACCCATGCCCATATTCAGTTATAGTCACAGCGCCACCTGCTGGAAACAGGAAGTGATGTTTTACACAGAAACATACTCCTCCTAGAGATTTAATGACATCAACATTACATTTGCTCAATCTAATCTAAAGGCCTTTGCAATGTTAAATTGTAAAGATCTTGAGTTTTCATTAAAGGAAGTGTCTGTGGCGCTCTGACAAAGTTCGATGTTTCGTCATGGAAAAAGTTGTTGTTATAACTAGCTTGAACACATTTAAAGGCCAATATCCCATTATAATCATAGCGGCACCTGTTGGCGACAGGAAATGTCTTGTTTTACACTAACTTAAACATACAGTGTCTGATCTGCACCAAACTTAACCTTTGATAAAGGTTCTGGACTGAGGACAGCTACATGGCAATATTAAGTTACAGTCATAGCGCCACCAGCTGGCAGCAGGAAGTTTGGCACATATAAATGGCTTTGACATATTCCTCCTATCTTAATCACTTTAAAAGAATATTGTTTACCGTTGTTTGCCTAAAGCCACCGGGTGTTGTTGAGCCCCGGTTGCGACGGCTCTTTCAACGCTCCTTGCAGCTTTAATTTCTATCTGATTTCTCTCATATCACTTTGTTATATAAGATGTAGATGTGGGTCATTTCAGTTATATTTTAAGTGCAGCCTCCTTGTTTCTTCTGCCTTAAAACAGGCCATCCAGTTTAATATACAATCCAGTGCCACACATTTCCCAAGATAAGCAAGTTCAAGGCTGTAAGTATGTGTAAACACTACACTCTTCCATTTATTTGGCCTTAAAAGTCTTACCAGTCATATGTCTGAAATGCTTTTTATTATTTCATTTTTTCTTTCTCTGATAAATGTAAACAATTTACGGCCCAAACTAAATTGTGGAAAACTAATACTAATCTATACAAGTACTCTCTCAAAACGGTATCCTTGCATATAATAGGCTTTTTGCATGTACTGAATACAATCTCAAAAGCGAGTTTGCTTTACTGAAGGCCTATAATCTAAAAACAGGCCACAGGGAACCTTTGAACATAGATTATTGTCTTTTCGAAGAGTTAAGGATGATCTGTTATCTCATCTAAACCAAAACCACACAGAATAAAGAACAAAAATGAAATACTCAAAACCTGAGTGTGTCAACATGCCACGAAATATCTAAAAATCAATGCGGTTGAGCAGATTTCCGAATCTGAAAGGTTTGTTTAGGATGTTTGCCTATAGATGGCGCATGTTTACCCAGGAATTGTGGAAAGTGAATGGTTCATGAATTCAGTCAATAACGACTTATTCTTATCAGACTAGATAAAGCACACTGCTGTAAAAGGCCCCTACAGCGCAAGGCGCCACTTGGAGGACCTTGCTTACGTTATTTGAACAAGTCGAGTATCTGCGTTAGGTTATTACAGGAAGGCGACACCTGCAATCATGGTGGCTTTGTCTTATAATAACTGTAATCGAATCATGTTGAACAAGCTCTTGAAGGCAGTATACTCTACTGTTCAACCGTAGTGACAGATGTTAGGGGTTTTCAGGCTACGGTTTTATCGGAAAGTAGTGCAACATATAAAGCAGGCGATTAAAACAGCAAACTTCCTGTCAAAGGTATCATCAGGACAAAATCAAGCACAACCAGTGTTGATCTAATAAAGTTTATTTTCTTAAAAATGACCAGTTTCTGTTCTTTTCTAGGAAATTAAACCCTTTTTAAATTCATACTAGCATCTACATAATGGTTATTGAAGACTTCACAATATATTAAGTCTAGATGTTATGGTACACATGCATAAAATTCAGGCTGCATGAGAAGCCACAGTCACCACATTACACATAGATGGAGTTTGAGGGGCAAAAAGACAATGGGGCTGTAGAGATACTTGTCTCAGCTTCGAAGAGGCCAGAGGCCTCCAATATAACCAACTCCAGCAAGGCTTTTCAAAAATGCTATCGTACTTGAAACAGGCACAAGTCAGGCCATGGGCCCAAAAGAATGCAATAAAAATGCTTTTAAAAGTCAAGAGGCATTTTCAGGATGCTATGACCACGTGGACAAAAAAAAATTAACTGAATGAAAATGCTCTGGGATTGTTTTTAATAGAAATCTTTGCTTTACATTCTACGATTAACAAACATGTTTCAGAATTCTTTGGGCCCTTGGTTAACACTTCAAACCGCTTGGAGATTAAAGCTCCAAATATTTTGAAATGGAACTTGAGAAGGAGAAAGATAAATAGAACAGGCAAAAATAACCCTTTTTCTAATTATGGCAGCAACAAAGGTGATGCAAACATTTCTGAACCTGCACAACCGTAAGTTCCACACTTCAATCGCTCACATAAACTTAAAAGTCACCTCATTAAAAAAAAATAAAAAATGCTGGAGGACAATTTAGTGTTAGTTTTCTGATCTTTTCACTGTTATTCCTCTTTCACAGAAAGAACTTATATGCTGAGACATGAGTATGATTACAGCAAGCCTAATGTGTGCTAACAAAAATATTAATAACAATAATAATAATAATAATAATATATAATAAAATAAAAGACATTCAAATACAGTAAGATTTTTTTTTGCCTGAAAATACAAAACTACATGAGAAAGCATTAAAATCATATTTGTAGATCAGAAACACATATTAACATATTAAAAAAAAAAGCAAGTGCTAATCACATTGTTTTTTTTTTTTTCTTTTGTTAATTTTTATATCATACATATATTTCAGCACATCTGCTGTCAAAAAACAGTCGCCGGAAGCCATAATGCTATGGCTCTGCCTCTAATCCGAGAAACCGCAATCTGTAGCTCCTAGTGGCTCGGGGTCGCGGTCTGATCTGTACAAAAACTGCAGCAGAACTCGTCTTGAATCTCCACGTAGCACTGAAGTTGCACAGGGCAGGGCGCGCGGTGTTGGATTTTGCGATTGGAAGGACCAAAGAAAGTCTACTCCCCTCCCAAACTCGACACCACTGTGGCGCCCACCTCCTTAATCTCCAGAATCCTGAGTCAACATATTGCTTCACAATATTTCACTCCTCCAAATCATCCGTCACACTCCCATCTAGAAGTGAAGAGAACTCCTTGCATTCAAACATCTTCTCAGTTAGCAATATACAAGAGAGTCTGCACCAGCTTTACACGGCTTTGGAGTTCTGCGTTTCACCTTTCCAAAGATAGTTTCTCTTAAAATGATTAATTCAAAGTCTGACAGTTTTAGTTATCCACACACACTTCGCACACCAGGTCTTTCTGGCCCAGAAATGGCAGGCGCTCTGGATTTGTAGGCAGGTAAGATAAAGGCCAGGGTGCTGTGATGGAGGTTGAGCTTGATCTCAGTTGTGCTGTAATGTGTTGGATTCTATGGGAGGTGCAGAGTCATACAGAGTGTCCGTGTCATGGGTCGGCTCTCCAGCCAATGTGCAAGGATTGGACAATGTGCCCGCGCCACAGTCACAAAAAAACCTGGATAGGACAGATTACAAAAGGGATTAGAGCAGATTAATCTATGCATCCACTAAATCTTACAGAAAAAAAAAAAAAAAACATTCTGCGATTCACCTGTAACTACAGCTATTCTTGTAAACTATAGCTTTTTCTTGAAAATGAATCAGTTCTGCAAAAATATTAAGCAGCACAACTATTTCTAAGGAAGCTTGTTTCTGCTGCTATAAATAAATAAAATGGTTTTCCATTTAAAAAAAAGTAATTCTGACCTTTTCTCTCAATTCTGAGAAAAAAAAGGTCAAATGTGAGTGCAAAGTGCAACTGTTTATTTTTATTCTGTGGTGAATACAAGAAACAATTGTGAGAATTAAGAATTATGAGATGGAAATGCAAGAACGAAGGAAGTCATAATTAACTTTTTGTCTCATGGAAATGAGTTTCGTACAGAAGCACATTTCTGGCACTGAATAAAGAAAAAAAAAAGGTAATCACAACTTTTTATCCCAAAACTCTGACTTTTTTCCTCAGAATAGCAAGATATAAACTCATAATTCCGAGAAATTATGTCAGAATTGTAAGACAAACTTGTAGTTCTGACTTTTTTTTTTTTCTCAGAACTGTGGGATATAAACTTGCAGATGCGAGCTATGAAGTCAGTACTGTGTGTTTTAAACTCGTACTACTTTTTCTCAGAACTGTGAATTTTTATCTTGCAATTCTGCATTTAACACACAATTACGTTATTAATTGTGATATAAACTTGCAATTCCAAGAAGTCTTTTCCTCCCTTGGAATCTGACTTTATAACTTGCAATTCTGAGGAAAAAAGTCAGAGTTGTGAGAAAGTCAGAATTGTGAAAAAAAGTCAGAACTGAAAGAAAAGTCAGAATTGCGAGAAAAAAAGAATGTCAGAACTGCGAGAAAAAGTCAGAAATGCAAGAAAAAAAAGTCGATTCTAAGAAGAAAAAAAATTTCAGAATTGTGAGAAAAAGTCAGAATTGCAAGTTATCATCTCACAATTCTGAGAAAAAAGAATTACAGGAAAAAAGTCAGAATTGCGAGATACAAATTTGCATTTGCAAGAAAGTCAGAATTGTGAGGAAAAAGTCAGAATTGCAAGAAAAAAAAGTCAGAATTGCGAGAAAAAAGTCAGAATTGTAAAGAAAAAAGGCAGAATTGTGAGTTCATCTCACAATTCTGAGGAAAAAAAAAAAAAAGAACTGCAAGAAAAAAAAAAGTCAGAATTGCAAGATACAACCTTGCATTTGAGAGAAAGTCAATTGTGAGGAAAAAGTCAGAACTGTGAGAAAAAAGTCAGAATTGCGAGTTTATCTCTCACAAAAAAAAGAAAGTCAGAACTAAGAGAAAAAGTCAAAATTGCAGAAAAACTCAGAATTGTGAGGAAAAAAGTCAGAATTGTGAGTCTACATCTCACAATTCTGAGGAAAAAAAAAATAACTGCAAGAAAAACAAAGTCTGAATTGTGAGATACAACCTTGCATTTGCGAGAAAGTAAGAATTGTGAGAAAGTCAAAATTGCAGAAAAAGTCAAAATTGCAAGAAAAAAAAAAAAATTGCGAGAAAAAAAAAAAGTCAATTGTGAGGGAAAAAAGCCATAATTGTGAGTTTACATCTCACAATTCTGAAAAAGTCAGAATAGTTTTTATCTCACAATTCTGACTTAATTTCTCGCAACTGCGAGTTTATATCCCACTATTCTGACTTTATAACTCACAATTGTGAGTTTATCATGCATTTCTGAGAAACAAAGTTGGAATTGAGAGATAAAAACTCACAATTACATTTATTTAAAGTTTAATTCTGTGGCAGAAACCGGCTTCTGATTAGAAAAAAAAATTTTAGGCAACAAATCAGCATATTAGAATGACTTCTATGTGACACTGACAACACGGTAATGGTTGCTGAAAATTCAACTCTGCTACACATTAGATTACGGTTTTTATTATATTTCTGAATAAATAAATGCAGGCTTGGTGAGTCTAAGAGGTTTCTTTCAAAAACCAAAAAAATGATAAATCTTACCAACCCCCAAAATTTTAAACAGTAGTGTGTATACATTGCACTGACCTATCATGCCGTATAAATTCCACATCATGCCCTTGGTGGCACTTCTTAATACAATTCACACAAATTGCATTCCGGTCTGTTGTGTTACAGGTGTGACACCTAATACAAAAGAATGAAAAAAAGGTGAAATACTCCAACCAATTCTGTTGGTTTTCAAAGCAGACGGCTTCAAGTTGCCTGCCTTCTAATTACCTGTAGAAATCGTGCATGGGGTAGCTGGTGTAACTGGAAATCTTGTACAGGCACTGACCTCTGCTCACCGCCTTTTCTATGGCATCCTGATTGTTCATGATTTTGTTATCTACAAAGTTATAAAAAACATTTATATTAACATACATATTATTGAGATGAGAAAGATGATCAGCTATGTGTTTCAATATTAATGTTTACCTTTCATTGTAACATTGACACCAGAGGCTAGAAATAAGCCTCCAAATCTATTGTTGAATATCTGATTGCCTTCCAGAGTCGCTGTGGCATGGTTTGTGATTTCAATGCCTAAAGCGAGGATGAGAGACAGCGTTACTTGGACGGCTGAATAGAAAAATGACTACACAATCACAATGACGCATACATTTTTATTATTTTACAACTTGCCATTAAAACCACAAAAGAACCATTATATAGTAAAGGAATAGTTTACACCAAAAATGACAATGTGCTGAAAATCTACTCAGCCTCAGGCCATCCTAGATATAAATGAGTTTGTTTCTTCCTCAGAACAGATTTTGAGAAATTTAACATTACATTACTTTCTCTCCAATGGATCCTCTGCAGTGAATGCGTCACTGGATGAAGCATTTTTATGGATCATGGACAGGTACAGTTGAGGTCAATTCAAGTTAATCATTAAAAATGTTAATTATTTTACCAAAATAAGAGGGATCATACAAAATGCACGCTATTGTTTATTTAGTACTGACCTGAATAAGATGTTTCACATAAAAGATGTTTACATATAGTCCACAAGATGCTCCAGAAGGAAAAACCATGCATTAAGAGCCGGGGGGTGAAAACTTTTGAACAGAATTGAGATGTGTACATTTTTCTTATTTTGCCTAAATATCATATTTTTTTTTCATTTAGGACTGCCCTTTAGAGGTTACAGAAGATAGTTACATGTTTACCAGAAAACAAAGTAAGTTAAATTTACACTGATCTTCAAATTCAAAAAGTTTTCACCCCCTGGCACTTAATGCATAATGTTTCCTTCTGAAGCATCAGTAAGCGTTTGAACCTTCTGCAAAAGTTCCATGTGAGTCCATAGGTTGTCCTCAGTGTGAAAAGATGGATCTCAAAATTCTACAGTCATTGTTAGAACGGGTTCAAATACACAAAAATGCTGAAAAACCAAAGAATTTGTGGGACCTGAAAGATATTTTTAAAGAACAGCAGGCAGTTTAACTGTTTAGGAAAAACAAGGGACTCATGAACAACTATCATTAAACAAAAAAAAAAAAAACAAACAGCTGTGGATCATTCAGGTAACACCACAGTATGAATAATCAAACGTATGTAAACTTTTTTTTTTTTTTTTTTTTTATAAATTCAACTATTATTTTCTCTTGTGGACTATATGTAAACATATTTTATGTGAAATATCTTCTTCAGGTCTGTACTAAATAAACAATGCCATGCATTTTGTATGATCCCACTTATTTTGATAAAATTAACATTTTTAATGATTCTGAATAGGGGGTGTAAACTTTTGACCTCAACTATATTTTGCATAAAAGCAAGTTTAAAGTTGAAACGCATTAAAGATACACAGCTTCTCACTTCACAGGACATTAATTGACTGGAGTCATGTGGAATATCTGTGATTATTGTGCTGATGGGCAAATTATGTAATGCTAAATTTCTCTAAATTTGTTCAGTTACAGTAAAACTATTCCATAAAGGCCAACACAGTGGCAGCATGTACGTACTTCAGACCTAAACCTTTTACTGACCTGCAGCAAAGCCATCAAATATCCGGTTCTTCCGCAGCACCGGGTGGCTGTTTGTGCTGATGAGAACACCAGCCTGTGCATTCCTGAAGATATCGTTCTCTTCCAACAACCCTGAACATGCACATGAAGATACTGCTATTACTTTCCATCACAACGATTAGACATGGTACATCCATTATATTATTTTGCCAGCTTGTTGACTCAGATTAAGCTTAGTTTTAAACCACAAGGGTTTTCATTGGGGATTAATCACTAATTGAGTGATTTAGCTCAAGACAAGCGTTGATCCGTGTCTAGGAATCCATTTTTATTTTTCTACTTTAAGTCACCCATAGCATTTTCTGCACTGTGCCTATAAGCAGTAAGAAATTTTCCAATCCAATCTCACCCCTCCCGCCGTTGAATATGCAAATACCACCATCCCGTCCATCATGGATTTTATTCCTGCGCAGCGTGGGGTTGCTGTCCGTCTTAATCCACACCCCCGCCATGGCATTATCAAAGATCTCATTGTCCTCAATAAAACCCAGCCCTAAGAATAGACCACCAAATGATGTTAAACAAGAACACAAGAAAACAAAAACCTTTCGTTTAAAACGAAAAAAAAAAAAAAATTACTCATTAACAAGCTTCATAAGGACTTAAAATACAAACAGAGAGAAAGTGGATGAAGAACTTACCAGAATTGTAAACTAGGATACCTCCATTTTGTCCACCCCAAATTTTGTTTCTTCTGATTTTTGGATTGCTTCCAGTTCTGTGTTTAAAAAACAAAGAGAAAAAAAAAAAAAAACATAAATCCTGTACAATGCGACTACCAAGGCTCTTGAAAACCAATTTGTACTCCTGATACTTCCTGAAGAAGCTGAAATTCAATTACATCCTACCTGATCTGGACTCCAGAGTACATGTGATTGTAGATATCATTATCTTCCAGTACTCCATGTCCATTGTCATAAAAATACACTCCAACCTTTTTGGAGAAATAACAATATTAGAAGTGCAGAATGAAGGCTAGATCATATCGAACCAAATTTTGAAGTTCCAAACCTGTTTTCCGCTGTGTATCCTGTTCCTCCTGAGTACTGGCGTGCTTCCTGTGGTCACCCACACTCCGGCTAGAGTATTGCTGTACACCTCATTTTCCTCTATTACACCCTGGCCCTTTTCATGCTACAAATAGAAACAAACAGAACACGGAGAGTTACTCTATGACCACTGCATACTGTGGGTACTTATTTGTTCTGTCAACAGCTTGTAATGTATTACAGTCAGTTCATGTTCATGCTCACCACATAGATTCCTCCATGCTGCCCATCATGGATTTTGTTGTGCCTTACTATAGGGCAGCTGTTCGTTCTGATCTGAATGCCAGCCAGGGCATTTCCATAAATATCATTTCCCTCAATGAGGCCCCTCCCATCACCAAATATGTAAACGCCTCCTTGGTTTCCATTGAAGATGGCATTTCCCCTAGATTAAGAGCAGACGGTATATTTTATAGATAATCAACAAGACGGAACAATCCATTCCCAGTGTTTAATGAGCTAATCGATATCCAAAATGAGGGAAAGAGTAAATAATTATTTTCAAGTCTAAAAATAACAATATTGATTTATAGTAATATGATGCTGCTAACTTAATTTCCAGAGTGAGGACAATGGAAACTGACCTTATAGTTGGGTCACTATTAGAGGTGATCCACACACCAGCAAAGTTATTAGCATAGATTTTGTTTTCTATGAACTGGCCTCGGCCTTTCTCATGTACGTAGATGCCGCCCGTTTGGCCGTGGTGGATCTCACAGCGTACTACGGTTGGGTTCGCGTATGCTTTCACCTCAAATCCTGCAATTCTGTTCCTATGGATATTACAGCTTTCAAAGTAGCCCTGCAGAGGGAGACAAAGACAGAAATAAGCTCACTGGCTATAACAGATATTCTCCTTAATTGAACAAATATTAGGTGTAATTACCATGCCATGGTCAAAGGTAAACACTCCTACATCTCTGCCATGGTGGATATGATTACGTCTGATGATAGGATTGCCATGGTTTTTTACCCAGATACCCGCAAGCGCATTATTTGAGATTTCATTATCTTCATAAATACCCTGTAACAAAACAGTTCACAAGTGAATACTTTAGCAAGATGTTTTTTCAAGATCTTGAAACTTTTATCTTATACATACGTATTATATATAGAAATCTGAAAGCTGAATAAATAAGCTTTCCACTGATGTATGGTAAGAATAGGGCAATATTTGGGCGAGATACAATCATTTGAAAATCTGGAATCTGAGGGTGCAAGAAAATCACCTTTAAAGTTGTCCAAATCAAGTTATATGTAATGCATATTACGAATCAAAAATTAAGTTTTGATATATTTACAGTTGGAAAAATCACAAAATATCTTCATGGAACATGATCTTTACTTAATATATTAATGATTTTTTTGGCATAAAAAAAAAACGATAATTTTGACCCATACGCTGCATTGTTGGCTATTGTTACAAATATACCCGTGCGACTTATGACTGGTTTTGTGGTCCAGGGTCACGTATAGATACACGTGTGTGTTTTATTATAAACAATAATATTAGCTTGCAATAGTCTTGTCTGCAGCTGTATAAAAAGTCAGTATCAACACTGAGATAAAGCAGATATTCAAAATACAAAAAAATGCTCATCTTTGTATTTTAACCACTATTATATAGATCAATGGAATAATCCAGGCATTATCATATAGGTTCAAAAGACTTAAAATACAGAGCAAGTCATATGAATCACTTTTAAGGAGCATTTAATGTGTTTTTTTTCCCCATTTAGTGCTTGATTGAAAGGTCAATATGATTCTACTGTATGGAAAACATCTGCACGAAGAAAACCCAGAAGCATAAAATCTTGAAACAACATGAGGACCAAGTAAATAATGACCAATTCCATTTTAAACAGTTCTTTCAATGCACAAAATAGACAATGAAGGTTCCTACCTGTGCATGATCAGTGATGTAGAGTCCAACATTTTCACAATCGCTGATGTTGCAGTGTTTGATGGTAGGTCCGGCACCCTGACCACTCACACACACCGCTGATCCCACTGCACACAAAGAAAAAGAAAGACTCCAATTTCAAAACTTTGAATGCACTGTAAAGTCAGATAAATGATGACAGTGAAAACATTTATAATATAATGCTACAGAAGATTTTCTATTTATTAATGTATCCTGGAAAAAAAAAAAATATTAAGCAGCACAACTGTTTTCAATGGTGATGATAACAACAAATATTATCTGATTATACCCAATCAGCATACTAGAATGATTTTTGAAGGATCATGTGACAGTGAAGACCAAAAGATTACTGACAATTCAATTTACTATATTTTTGAATAAAACTAGAGATGCACCGATCAACCAGTGATCGGAATTTCAACATGATCAGCACGGGTCGGTGACCGTCAGTGCGCCGATTCTGAGCCGATCCGTTTTGATCTCACACTTACGGTGACTGATAATGTATTTATGTCATGACAGATGAAGCTTGCACAGCTTAAAATGAGTATGCGAGAGAGACTCATGCAGAAATCAAAACAATTGAGCGCAACAGCACTTACAGAAAGGTATAAATGCATACTGCGGTAGAAAAAAAAAAAATTTATGATATGATTTAGGCACACAAAATTGCATAACCAATATGATTCCCCAAATATCAACACGACCACAATGTGACACTGATTTTATACAATAATAGTTCAATAAACAGGAAGTTTAAATTAAGCAACTGACATTTTAGACACAATATTGACTGTTTTTGCTCAATTTTGTTGCAGAAAATAGTTCCAAGCAAAGCCACATCAGCATGTCTCCAGACAACGCAGTGGTGCTTCCTTAATGAATCCACGTTTCTGAATGATTCAGAAACCCATTCATAAAGAAATGACTCACTTTAAAACTTTAAGTCTTTTGCCACCACCTGTTGGTGGTTTGGTTTCATATTTAAAAGTATCATTGCATTTTTCACATTACTTATCTGTCTGTTTAAAAAATATTTAAAACATTAATTGTATAAAATGCATTGGAAATTTTGCAGTGTAAATGCATTTAAAAAGAATCTCTGTAATTTAGTCCAGATTGGGGTGAATTGTAATGTTGAATAATTTTTATTATGCACATGTTTTGGCATTGGAAAAAAAAAAAAAAAAAGTATATACTTTTGTTTGTATATGCTGTCAATTATACTTAGAAAGAAAATCAGAATCGGTGCATCTCTAATTAAAACAGCAGCCTTTGTGAACGTAAGAAATGTCTTCCAAAAACATTATAAAAAAAAAAAAAAAAAAAAAAAAAAAAATCATACAAAGCCCAAACTTTTGAATTGTAGTGTACTATGCTAGGGAAACAGATGGTTGTCTAAATAAAATGAAACGTACCTGTGCAGGTACTGCGGATAACGCAGTGGTCGATGTTGGGGCTGCAGTTAACTGTGATCTCCAAACAGTGGTGAGCATTATGGTGCTGTGCTGACTTATCATCAGGGTTGAACTGTGGGTAAAACAGCAGCATTACACACACTCAAAAACATGATTTACTGCAACCTCGACAAAAAAAAAAAAAAAAAAAAAAACACTTGGATGATTTAGAAAAGAGCTAGTATTATTTTCTAAAAGACATCATGCAGTGATTCACAAACGCAACAAGTTTAAACAGTTAGTTTCCCCAAAAATTAAAACGGTCATTACTCACCCTCAGAGTTCCAAACCCGTAAGACTTTTGCTCATTTTCAGAACATAAAATTGAGGTTAAACCACTGATGTCACACAGACTATTTTATTGATGTCTTTACTATCTTTCTGGCCCTTTAACTGTCTATGCAGGGTCAGAAAGCTCTCGGATTTCTTCAAAAATATTGTAATTTTAGTTTTGAAGATGAACGAAGGTCTTACGGTTTTGAAATGACATGAAAATAATGACAGAATTTTCATTTTTAAGTGAACTAACTCTAATAAGATAATGCACTAAAAGAAAAATCTGGAAAAGCTATTAGGCTCACCCTAATGGTCATGTAGCCCACATATGCATCTTCAGATCCCTCCATAAACACAAATGTAGAATCTCTAGTGTTTTCAATGACGACCTTGTCAGCTACCTTCCCTGAGGCTAAAAGGAGAAAAAAAACGGGTGTAAGTGACTTTCGTCTAAGGATGTAAGATTAAAAGTTTGAAGATTTACAAGACATAGGTTTCAAAAACAATGTCATCAGGTTCACCTGCGCCAATCATTGTGATGGGGGATTCAATGTAAATCCACTCATCTGTGTAAATGCCAGAATGCACAAATATCAGGCCATCGAAATGGGCCTCCTGCACGCCTCCCAATGCATCCTCAATGGTGTCATAATACTGCGAATCAAGAAAAAAATAAAACGGTGCAATTACAATGAAGCTGAAAATTCCTCAGTGCATTTAATAAAGAACGTTCTTCACAGAAATGAACTGCTGAAGCCAAAGATCCATACCAACATATTCTCTCTGCCTTTGTATCTGGCTGGATTACTATAAAAGTGTTCTGCAAAACCAGGCTTTACATGTGCTCCTTTATACTGTGGAAAAAGAAAAACGAAAGCAAAAACTTCATGAATTCACATTTTAGCTCCTGTATGAACCATTTTTGACAGTTAACATTCATGACCTTTCGAGCAGTGAACTGCATTATTACTCTGACAAACTACAAAAGGCCTCACACTGGAAAAATCATCTATGGATTCACATCCATCCTGATGCGAGAAAATAGATTGTTTTTAACTAACTGACTTATCAAGGACAACATACCAACTGCTGAAAGCTCTCTTTCCACGGGTTTGGTTGTTCATACTCTTCCGGGTTGATCTGGTAGAACTTCCCCGGCTCTGGATGCATCATGGGCCGTGTGTACTCAAACACCTCCATGTATAGTCTCTTCCTATAAATCACACAAACAGACAAACAATCACTAATATAAACTTGAATCCGTAACATGACACACGTCATGGTACTCTCAGGAACATGCGTCGAAGACCAACAAGGAAGAGAAGAAACTGCTAAATAAAGTCACTTTTTTGTTTTCTTTGCGCACAAAAAATCGCTTTATGAGTTGAACCAATGATGTCACATGGACTATTTTAATAAGGCCCTTACTACCTTTCTGGGCCTTGAACATGGTAGTTGCTTTGATGTCTATGCAAGGTCAGAAAGCTTTTGGATTTCATCAAAAATATCTTAGTTTGTGTTCTGAAGATGAACGAAGGTCTTACAGGTTTGGAACGTCATAAGGGTAAATACAATAACAGGTCAGAACTTACCCTTTAAATCCTTAGTACCCCACTTACACCATGACATTGCCTTTAAATTCTCCTCCATACTCCCACAATAAACAGATTAATGTGCTTCTACAAATCAATCTACTGTCAGTATGTAAAAACTCTCACCAGAGAATGGGGTCATTTGCAAGCTCACTGAATCGCTTGCATACGCAGGCAGCCTGGCACAGATCCTGCTCAAGCAGGTAGGAGAAGATCTTTAGAACGACTTCATCCGGAAGCTTCTCTTGGAGATACTGCTCCGCAGGGGCAGCTGAAACAAAGACAACAGGAGATGAAATCTAAACCAAATTGCTTGCAGAGCACACTGAATTAAAAGCCCATTGATAAGAAGCAAAACTTTGAATAACCTGACCACAATTAAATGACTGAGACCACAATCAGGACTCACCTGGCAAGTCCTGGGATTTTCCCGACACTCTTGCACGTTTAGCTCTGTGACCAAAATTTTCTGTGGCTGAAGTGGAGGCTCCCTGCATCACATAAATTAGACAATGACTTTTCAAACTCATTATTTTAGATGAGTAAAAAGACATCAGATGGACAGGCGTGCAGACTAAACGGGTATAGCATGAATGTCAAAAGTGCAAAATCTTTACCTCCATACTGTTTTTTGTGGGGCACACGGTTCTCTTAGGCAATAGGGACTTTCTACGGAGTTGGTATGGACTGTTTTGAGCTCCTGGACCAGATTCTTCTGCAACCATATCTGCAGGGATGTCCTCATCTACAAAGAGCATAGGAAGAGGAAAAAAACAAAAAAAAACAAAAAACAATCCATTCAGCAAAACATATCTCAACCTGCCCAGCACAGGCTCAGACCCCAAGTTTCACCGCAAATGCTTGATTTCCATGTTTGCACGTTGCAAACTGTGCCTGCTATAACAAAACAAACCCATTCTTGCAATGAAAACAGTCAGAAAGAAAACTTGTTAGCTAACTTTGTTAGCCTTCTCCAAAAGCATTCCCACGGACAACACGAACACTTCCAACCCATTATTTAACAAGAACGTCGCAATCAATGGAAAAACTCTGAATTCCCGTGCTTCAAGACAACTCGCTTTTCCATATCTTGCTATTTGTACATAAGAAAGCTATAGCTAGATTCATTTCGATCCAGGTAAGATGCAACAAATGCTGTTCTTCAGTCAGCTACAGATGTCTTTTAGAGTTCCCTACCTGTTCAGCTCTGTTTGTGTGTGCAAGTTCCCTACCTACCTGTCAATATCTGCTGTACTGATCACCTGAGAGCCTTACAGTCAGTCCTTCCCTACAGCTCATTTGGTACCTGGAGACAACATCCAAAAATGAAAAATGAGAATAGCAGCTAAAGCTTGGCTCTGAACTGTCACGAATTTTATGGCAACTCACAGCTGACTGATCCATTGGTAACAAAGACTTTACAGACGACAAGACAGCAAGGCAACAAGAGTACATCAAGAGAACACCTGCTTATTAAATCCTTATCTGATCAGCTGTGAGCCTTTTCACTTTTTCTGTCTGTGTGCCTAGAAAGAGGTACAAAAACAAAGCAGTATGGAAAAGATGCTCGCTTTGTCACCTAAAACAGATTTAAGAACCTGAAGCATAATATTACACACATTTAATACATTGTTCTACTTTCTAATAACACAACTACTCTAACTAAGAAGGTAAAACCATAGCACTACTATAGTGCATGTCCAAAAACAATATATTGTACACTCTCATGTCAAGGCATTGAATAGGCAGATTTCCTCAATGAAATTGACTGTTACTGCAACGTTTAACATCACATCAAATGTAAACAGTAAGGTAGTCAAACTCAATTACTAGTCTAAAATGAATCAATAAGCTCTAATAAATGCTTGAAGAGCATGATAACCTAATGCTTTAACATTTTATCAATGGAAAGCCTGTCAGTGGGGGGTCTGTAACCAAGCTAAACGTGGAAACAAAGGTTTCTGATTGATCATCGCAGATGCACCTCCACCAGCAGAACCCGGGGCCTTGTGCATAGCACCTACAAACCTGCAACAATAACCAGTCATGTGATAAACGTCCCATTAGGCACATACCCTCAACAAAACAGCGAAGAGAGCCTTTCTTTATGCAACCCCGTTTGCTCGCTGTGGACTCAACTGCGCAGCTACTTGCATTAGCTTGCGTGCTACCTAGCAGTGTGTAAACACAGTTAACTTCACAGCTACTGCATTCAAAACTAACCAGAAACCGATTAAACACAATGCTGTTAAAGGCACTAATACGGTGCAGTAAGCTCGCTGAGTTAGCGTTTAGTATAAACGGACAGTGTTATGTATCAATGGCAGCCCACACTGGATACTAGCAGCTACGCAGCGCAGATTTTCCAGCCTAAATCCACTTCTCACGTCTGTCTTCCACTTACAACGCTTGAGAGGTGGCTTATAGCAAAGATAAATAAACATTTACCTTGTCACCTTGTTTCTAGGCTTAAAGCTAACCCGGAAAGGTGATGAGTGGGTTAAAAGCTAGCAGTTTACGGTTCTGGCTTGTGAAGCCCAAACAAAGCGCGGCCTGGCCTGTATATATGCGCCTCGACGCTCTGCACACAAACCCTTTTATTCAGGCCGTGCGGCTTCGGAGTGCCCGTGTTGGGTTGGACAGATAAAGTACCGTACACGACACGGTACAACATTGAAGTGTTGTTAATTTAAAGGTCCCCGTCTCACCTCTTTCTGCGTTGTTTCTTTCCGGCTGCACCGGGCGCGGCCTCGACACTCGCCTGGGTCTCCTGCTGCTCGCTCTGACGGAGTTCATTTGGCGAGGTGACTTTACCAAGAAAAAATACGCTTCCCTCGAACCTTATCCTGTTGTTCTTAGCATTTACACAAATCTCTGGTCTGAAACAAGTCAAATCACCCGTCTACGCCGAAAAAGGACACCAACCCGGGGCAGTTTTTCTTATTCGGGGTGTTGTTGGTGTGTTTTTTTCGGACAGCTCCCCCCTGTGCTGAGCTCCGTGTCTCTCTCTCCCTCTCTCTCTAGCAGGAGGAGCCATTAACATGGACATGGAGAACATGCACAAGGGGGCACCACTGATATTCAGCAAGAGTAACATGAAAAGTGTCACTGCTTTTAGATATTGAGCTTCCAACCTTGAGTAAAATTAGTTTTGTGAAGTGTAAAAAGCCCTGGTTCCTTGAAAAGCAGGGTTATGAATAGCAATGCAACTCTAAAATTCTTCCCTGGAGACTAAACTGGTCTGCTAGCCTGGTCAAGGTAGCAAGAGGTCAGTCAAGCTAGACCAGTTGAGCACCAGCTTGGATAGGCTGAGAGATCAGCTAGGACCAGGCTATCTTAGGCTGGTTTTGGTTAGACAACAAACTTACTTGAAAGCACTTACAAACCTGGCCAATTGTAAAATTAAAGCACTTTCAAAACTTTCTTAGAGCTCAGTGAAAGATGTTCTGTTCTTCTTGGTTTTATTCACCAGGTAAACTCTAACAGGGATTTTCAATGCCATAGACCTTAAAATATGTGACCATGGAACACAAAACCAGTCATAAGGGTGCATTTTTTGAAACCGAAAACGTTCCATTGATGTATGGTTTGTAAGTACAGGACAATATTTGACCAAGATACAACTATTTGAAACACTGGATGCAAAAAAAAAAAAAAAAAAAAAAAAATATATATATATATATATATATATATATATATATATATATATATATATATATATATATATATTTTGAGAAAATCACCTGTAAAATTGTCCAAATGAAGTTCTTGGTGATGAATATTCATCAAAAATTAAGTCTGATATATTTACAGTAGGAAATTTACATGGAACATAATCTTCATTTAATATCCTAATGATTTTTGGCATAAAAGAAAAAAATCATTTTTACCTGTACAATGTATTTTTGGCTATTGCTACAAATATACCCGTGCTATTAACATTAAACATTAAGCAAAATATTATTTATATATATATATATATATATATATATATATATATATTTTTTTTTTTTTTTTTACTACTGTACTGTTAAATGTGTCTATTTAAATATTTATTTTTTATTTAATCATTTTAATTTTTTCCAAATTTTCTTGAATTTAGTTTAATCCTTTTTTTTTTTTTAATCTATTTTTACTTTTTTTTTTCTCTCCAGACCTAGCAATCCACTGTGGTTTCCTGGTGTATTTAGTACCTTTATAAAATATTGTACTGTTTATAAATCTAAATGTAAATTTAAAAGGGCACAAATGAAGTCCATCTGAACTAAACCTGTTCGTAATTATATTAAAGAATTAACTTTGAAAACAAGTAAAAATAAAATTGAAAAAATTTCAGCATTTCCATATTTATCCATTAGATGGCGACACTGTTACTAACCAAAACTGCAGTTGTGATCTTAACTGACAACATACACAGAAAAAATATTTTTAGAAAGTTTTTACTCTGAGGGTTTATGATGACAGAATGCTCAAGAATGTAGCAACAATTAGCAAAATAACCAGAAAAAACTTTGAAAAGAAAAGGATGGTGCTAAAACGGAACATTTTTCTAATCTACTATAGATTATAGCCATTTCCACGTATACATAAACAACTTTACAGAAATGTTAGACTTTTATGCACTAAGCCAATGCTCAGCCCTCAGGCTGAAGTCAGACCGACTTTGGCGGAATGTGACACTATCTCATTGACAAAGTTATTGTTTTGTCCGATGACCTCTGCCTTGAGTTTGCGCAGCTCCTCTTTGACAGCCTCATCAGACATGCCTTCAACAGGCATTGATTTAACCTTAGCCAGGAAAGCCTCGATGATCTTCTCCCCCTCCTATTGGCAAGATTACATCAGTTTATTACATTTAAAAGTTTAATACACTGAGCTGCAAATACAAACATTTCATTCAACCTCACCTGTTTCTCCAGGCAGCGTTTTTTGGCTTCGGGTCCAGCTTCCTCCCCGGCTCTGGAGATATCCTGGAACTCCTCAAGCTCCAGAGCCTTCTCCCGTGCATTAGCAATCACATGCTTGGGGAAGTTAGCAAGCTCTGCCACATGAATCCCAAAGCTCTGGTCACAAACGCCTAAGCCAAAAAAAAAAACCCCAACTATTATACACAATGTAAATATATAAAACAGAGTTTTTAGAAAATGTTTTAAGAGATACTTACCCTTTTTCACCTTGTAGAGCATGGTGAGAGTGCTGTCTGTGGTCAAAGCAGTGACGTGGAGGTTACGGACAGTGGGAACCTGCTGTGCAAGTGCCGTCAGCTCATGGAAGTGAGTGGCAAACAGGCAGAAAGACTTGAGGCGGGTGGCGATGTACTCTGAGATTGCCCAGGCCAGACCAAAGCCATCGTATGTGGATGTGCCTCGGCCCAATTCATCAATAATGATGAGAGAATCCTCTGTGGCTGATCTGAAAAGCCAAAATAATAAATGTGATATATTATACACTATCAGTCGAAAGTTTTTAAAGTCTCTTTTTCTCACAAAGCCTGCATTTATTTGATCCAAAATACAGCAAAAGCTGTAATATCGTGAAATATTTTTAATATTTAAAATAACTGCTTTCTATTTTGAATACATTTAAAAATGTAATTTATTCCTGTGATCAAAGCTAATTTTTCAGCATCATTACTCTGGTCTTTGTCACATGATCCTTCAGAAATCATTCTCACGTGCTGATTTGGTTTAAGAAACATTTATTATTATATTTTCAATATTTAAAACAGTTGAGTACCTTTTTTTTTTTTTTTTTTTTAAACAGGATTATTTGATGAATATAAAGATCAGCATTTATCTGAAATAAAAAGCTTTTGTAATATTATACACTATACCATTCAAAAGCTTTGGAGTCGATTTTTTGTTGGGAAAGAAATTATAGAAATTAATACTTTTATTTAGCAAGGATGCTTTAAATTAATCAAAAGTGATGATAAAAACATTTGTAATTATACAAAATTTTTATATTTCAGATAAATGCTGCTCTTCTGAACTTTCTATTCATCCAAGAAAATAATTTATCAAAAAACAAGCAGCAACTCAGTATATTAGAATGATTTCTGAAGGACTGTGTGAATGGAGTAATGATGCTAAAAAGGTAGCTTTGAAATCACAGGAATAAATTACATTTTAAAATATTCAAATAGAAAAGAGTTATTTTAAATAGTTAAAATATTTCACATTTTTACTGTTTCTGATGTACTTTGGAACAAATTAACGTTAAAAAACAAAAAAAAAAAAAATCTTAGCGTTCAAAAACTTTTGACTGGTAGTGTATATTCATTGCAAAAAAAGAGTGGCACAATATGCATGTAACTATAAATGTGCCCAATTCATAAAAATATGACCAAAAAAGGTTATAGTGAGGCCTGTATAATAGAAGTGAAATGGACAATTTTTGCATATTTAAGCACATAGAGTTTAGGGTTTATAGCATTTTTTTCATTAAAAAGATCATAAAAATGTTGTAAAATTGTTGTAAAACCTTGACTTAAAATGTGATCAACCAACCAGTTAGGTTCTCACTGACGTTTTTATCTAGTCAATGGAAGTCAACTGGAAACCAAACTTTGTTTGGTACCAACATTCTTCACAATGTTCTTTTACCTTCATTTATACAAGTTTAGAACAACATTAGGCTGAGTAAATAATGACAGAACTTTCATTTTTGGGTGGAATATCCCTTTAACCTGTACTGAACCCAGAATATTCCTTTAAAAATAATGTACAAAATGAGTTCTGACCGAAGAATAGCAGCCGTCTCCAGCATCTCAGCCATAAAAGTGGACACTCCTTTGATCTGGCTGTCTCCTGCACCCACTCGAGCAAGCACACAATCCACCACACTCAGCTCTGCCTCACCACATGGTACAAAACAGCCAATCTGTGCCATCAGCACGATCACACCCACTTGACGGATGTATGTAGATTTACCACCCATATTTGGACCTAAACATATCAGAAATGCATGGATTAATGCATTTATGCACATTAAACTTCTATTTAATGCTAGTACTCTACCCACAAGCTCATTTTGATAATCCTCCTATCAAATAAGAGCTTACCTGTGATGATATGAAACATCTCCTCGCCTCTTCTGAAGGTAACGTCATTGGGAATGAAAGCAACGTCATCTTGGGCTTCAACACAGGGATGTCTTGCCCCCTTCACAATAAGTCTCCCTGACCCTTTCTCTAGTATTTTAGGCCTCACGTATGGCACTGGTGCAGCATGGGACACCACAGCAAAGCTCACTACAGCATCCAGTTGAGCTATCACCTCATTCAGAGTCTGTACTGGATCCACATAGCCTATGGTACAAACACAGGGTTATTAAGTTATTCATTCTTAAAGGGATACCAAGAAATGAAAATTCTGTCATTACTCCCCCTCATGTTATGAAGCTACGAGAATACATTTGTGCAAACAGAAGTTGTTGAATAAAGTCATTGTATTAGTTTTCTTTGCGCACAAAAAGTATTCTCGTAGCTTCATAACATTACAGTTGAATCACTGATGTCACATGGACTATTTTAACAATATCCTTACTAACTTACTGGGCCTTGAACGTGTCCGTTACGTTGCTGTTTATGCAGGGTCAAAAAGCTCTTGGATTAATCAAAAACATCTTAATTTGTGTTCCGAAGATGAACAAAGGTCTTTCATGTTTAAAATAACATGAGGGTGAGTAATTAATGACAATTTTCATTTTTGGGTGTACTATCCCTTTAAAATGAAATTCACAACATTCCTTAATTAATTCCTTAACAAAAATAATGAATAAGCCTTTAAAAATGAATGACTCTCACCTGCAGCTATGCTGATGATCTCTTTGACGATGGCATTCTGAGCCTCTTCATACTCTTCTCTGTTTTTAGTGTATTCTTCATTCAAAGAGCTCAGCTTACTGTGAAAAAGACACAACCCCATCACTTACTAACAACTCCAACTAGCTGCACCAGTATTTAAACATCTCATACGACATCTCTCTTGCCTGTTAGTGAATCGCACTCCGTTCTTTTGAACATCTAAAGTAGTGAATTTCTTGTTGTTGCGAAGACTCTTTTCTTCTTTGCACGTGATTCGGAAAAAGTAACCGATCTGTGCGTTGGATTCAAGCTTCACAGTCTTAGCTGCTTCCAGCCCTATAGCAAAACAAACAAAATTGGTTTTATTACTAGTTTAACACTAAAATGCAGTTTAAATGCAGCTTCAAAAGGATCTAAATGATCCCAGCCGAGAAATCTAGTGAAACAATTGGTTATTTTCTAAAAAACAACAAAAAAAAAAAAAAAAATTACAATATATACTTTTTAACCTCAAATGCTCATCTTGTCTAGCTCTGTGATGCGCATAGATACTCTGTGCAATCCGGGTCAATACAGTTAAGGGTACGTTGAAAAGCTCCCATCTCATTTTCTCCCCCAGCTTCAAAACTGTCCTACGTCGCTGCAGAAGTACACCCTTTACATAAAAAGGTAAAACAGCAATGTAGGATCATTTTGAATTTGGAGAAGAAAATGAGATGGGAGTTTTTCAACCTACCCTAACTGTATTGACCCGGATTAAACCGACTACACATGCACAACGCAGAGCTAGACAAGATGAGCATTTGAGAGTAAAAAGTAGATAAATTGTACTTTTTTTTTTTTTTTTTAGAAAATAACCAATCGTTTCGCTAGATAAGACCGTTCTTCCTTGGCTGGGATCATTTAGAGCCCTTTGAAGCGGCATTTTGGAAGTTCAAACTCGCAGGCACCATAGAAGTCCACTATATGGAGAACATTCCTGAAATTTTCCTCAAGAAACAATTTCCTTACGAATGAAGACAGGCAGACATGAACATCTTGGATGACAAGTGGGTGAGTAAATTATCAGTAAATTTTTGTTCTGGAAGTTAACTTCTCCTTTAATATGAAAAAATATATATATTATGTCCACCTACCAAGTTCACGAGCTGCACTGTTCAAGGCAGCCTGCATGGCTTTCTCTAAACGATCCATGTTCTCCCTGAGCTCACTCAAGGTGGGATCAAATGAGGGCTTTACCAGGAACTCATGATGTTCAACCTGGAAAACAAAAACAAGAGTGGCATACATTTTAGGAATTCCAACTTTTCAGCCAGAGCAACCTACAAAGAGACAACAGCAAACCTGGTTCATGTCCAGTGTGGTTTCAATCATCTCCTGAAATTTGGAGAAGTCAGAGATCAGGTCGTTGAGGGGCGAGATGAATGCTGCGTGCAGGAGGACCCGATGTTTCCCTGATTAAAATACAGCTGTCACTAATTGTGTTGCTCCACAACAAATTTTTTTGTTCAAATGCAAATATGGTTAACAAGTAACATTTTGCTCACCACTGTATCTCTCCAATGCCAGCACCAGACTCGGCAGTTGCCCCACAGCTTGATAGACTCTGTAACAGTCCTGTAAATTAGAACTTTGACGCTGGAACTTCTTTGCCATTCTGTTCAGGTCTGGAAAACGGCGGAGAAGATCCTCCTGACAACTCTTCCTCAGCTCAGAGTCCTCCACAAAAGTCTCCACAAGATCCAATCTGCACATTAAAACAAATGCTTAAGTCACAGGCAAAAACAAACCCTCCATTTTGTTAAAAATATGCTACATTTAGAAGATACTTAAACAAGATCAAGACAAAGAGCTACTTAAAGAGCAACTGATCAAACCATAGTTCAATCTCATAATTTCAAATTCAAGGAATTAATACATATATTCAGCAAGGATGTATTACACTGATCAAAAGTGACAATAAAGACATTTAAAATGTTACAAAATTTCTATTTAGCTTTAGAAAGAAACAACTTCAACATCCAATGGTGTGTTTTCACAACGCATCATCAATCGACCATATTGGAGGCACTGAACGTAAACAATGCCGCTTAACCGATATTTTGCTGATTATTGCTGCTGAAAATGGTCATTTATTGTCATATTTTGGGCTGTACTAATCAGTCGGACCAGGAAGAACATTTGGAGTACTACAGGACTGCCAAAAGTTATAACAAATTAAGGAGAAGAAGGGAAGAAGGCATTTGTGGTTGGCTAAACTAAAGCAGGATTTCCAGAGCAAGAATCTTGACAACATTCGTGTTTGTTCTTATTTCCGTTCAGGTAGGTGAAATATTAGGCTAATATCTTAATTAATACTGCTCGCACGTATCTTTACCACCTAATAACTTTAGTTTGTCAAAATATTGCACCCTTTCCTGCTTAAGTCTTTCTATATATGATTTAACAGCTTCCATGTTTTTCTGTGGTTTAGACAGCATAAATTAGCAAAACAACATAATCAGTAGTACATTAACCATGCTGTCGTTTACATCCGAGTATCACCAATATGGCCAAGCATTAGGGTAACGGACCAAACCGTAACGCAAGTGCAAACCCTCTATACTATTGCACAAATGTCTACCAGATTAAATCAAAGAATGACATCCAGATTTAAAGGTATATGTAACAAACAAAAGTCTCACCTTTCTTCTATCTTGTTTTTGTCGATAAGAGGCTGTTTGATCCACTGGTTGATCAACCGCTGTCCTTGTGGGGTACGACATTTGTTTAAGAGGCCTGCCAAAGAGTGTGTGCCTGTAGCATCATCAGAGGAACCCTGAGAAATCATAGAGAATGAACATATCAGATCTCACAATCACCCTTTAAGGAAAAACCTGAATGTATCTTGTTTTTGAATGACCCCTGACCTGGAAGAGATTAAGAGCCTGGACAGCAGCATTGTCCAGACGCATGTATTGGTTGAGGTCAAAAGTGGTTATCTTGAAGGAACCAAAATTGGCCTCATCTGAGAGAAGCTCCAGGTATTTGATGACTGCTTGCAAGCAAGACATTGCAATCTGGGGGGGAGCATTAACCTGATTAATTCCCCTGGCTAAGCACTTGAAATTACATGTCTAAAATGTGTTGCAAAACTCCAAACCTGTCTCTCCATCTCTGGAAGTGCAGCACTGGAAACAGTTTCTCCCTTACGGGCCTTTAGCAGCCGATTCAGATCCTGCACAATGTCTTTGGTTGAGAACTCGGATTTCTTCCTGTCTGTGAGCAGAATGCCACCACGCTGTACCACCTGAATTATGAACAGCAATCAGAATGTAAGAAAAAATGATTATGCATATGGTTATGCTTAATTTCTCAGAAATTAAGTCAAAATTCCAAGACAAACTCACAATTCTGACATTTTTTTTTTTCCTGAGTTGTGAGTTCGCAATTGTGACTTTTTTTCTCAGAATTGCGAGTTTAAGTCAGAATTGTGAGACATAAACTTCCAATTTTGAGAACATATCAGTCTTTTTCCCTCCTCAAAATTGGACTATAACTTTCAATTAGAAGTTTATATCTCACAATTGTGAGAAAAAAGGTCAGAATAGTGAGTTTATATCATGCAATTCTGACTATTTTTTCACAATTGTGAGTTTATATCAAGCAATTCTGAGAAAAAAGTCTGATATAAACTTACAATTGGGAAAAAAAGTCAGAATTGCGAGTATTTAATCACGCAATTCTGCTTTTATTTCTTGCAATTCTGACTATAACTCGCAACTGTGAGTTTATATCATGCAATTCAGAGAAAAAAAACAGAATTGTGAGTTTATATCATGCAATTCTGACTTTATTTCTGACAGTTGTGAGTTTATATCACTCAATTCTGCATTTTATTTAGGCATCACAGCATTATGATGTGGAGTATAAAAAAAGTATAATATTCATTTTAAGATTTATTATTTTACACTTAAAGAGGGCATCATTCATCACTGACTGTTAATTAATCTTGGCTGTCTATGCACAAAAAAAAAAAAAATACATAAACTACAAACATCAGAATTGTGAGCTGTAAACTCTAAATTGTGAGATATAAACTCTGAATTGCAAGAAAAAGGGTATGAATTCTGAACTTATATCTCAATATAACTCCAATATATTTTGCATCATAACACACAATCAGGCATCTATAAGCAAGTTACCTGTTTGAGTTTTCCAAGGTCTCCACCTGCATCTGCTCCAGGGAGCACACACTCTTTGGGCCCAATCTGCACTAGAAGAGCCTCCAGATTGGAAAACTGATCGTTGTCTGGGAATTCACACACGCCGAGTTTCCTGAGGGTGCTGTCCACGTAGCCAACACCGACAACACGCTGTCCATCGGCTCCGGTGCCAAGACGAACCCCGACAACACCGGCAGCTCCCTCCCCGGGCCCTCCTCCACTGCCAAATAAAATCTCCTCAAACTGGGTCAGGTTTCCTGGAGATGCCTAGGATGCAAAACACAAACATTATGAAACCAGGAGAGCTAATACACTGAGAAAAATATTATTAAACAGGGAAGAATGCAAGACTAACCTTGTAAGATATTTGCCAGTCATGTTCTTTGCTACTCTTACTGGCATTCTTGTAAACCTCCACCCTGTACTGCCTGACCAGCAGCAGGTCCCTCACAAATGACTCAAAGTTCATCTTACTGAGGACAACACTCTCCAACCTCCTACTGCCTGCGTTTTTAAAATACAAAACACCTTTATTACACATAATTATAGATTTGATAATACAAACATAATTTTAAAGTCGTTCACAAACTGATATTATACTAATGCAGTTAAAGTAAGATGTAAATATCTGCAGAGAAAGAAAACAAATAAACTGACTATTTTATGAAATAATTCCATAAGTTTATAGCCAACCTGAGCCCAGGTTTTTGATGACTCCATTCGTCTTGAAAACTTCCTTGGCTGCAAAAACCGCATCTTTTCCGTGCACCGTATAGTAATCGTTTCGATCAAATACTCTCACTGTGGTGTCCGGTTTCTCGGACATAGAAAAATAAAAGTTCAGAAATCCATGTTCAGATGCACTGTCCATGGACAGATTTTGTTTAGGTTGCACCGCCATGCTGGAATCTCCCGCCACAGCACAGGCGCGCCAGGAGGGTCAAAGGTAAACGGGGCGGAGTTAAAATGACGACAACATGACAAATTACAAATAAAGAAAAGTTATTTGTAACAGTTCTTTATATGGCATTTATGAGTTCTGTCGATTGGAAAAAGAAACAAGTCTTCCGTTGTTTTACCATTATCTCTATTCAGCATTGTTCAGGAAGGATTTGGAAATTATATTGTGAAATTTGGGATGTGTGGTAAGGATTAGTGTATTTGATGTGATATTATATATTTATTTATTTATTCAAATTACCAAACGTTTTTAAACAGTAAGATTTTTATTGTTTCTTTAAAAGAAGTCTCTTCTGCTCAACAAGCCTGCATTTATTTGATCCAAAGTACATTTTGAAATATTATTTTTACTATTTTTCTATTTAAATGTAATTCATTCCTTTGATTTCAAAGCTGAATTTTTAGCATCATTACTCCAGTCACATGATCCTCCATAAATCATTCTAATATTTTGATTTGCTGCTCAAAAAACATTTATTATTATTATAATGTTGAAAACAGCTGAGTAGTTTTTTTCAGGTTTCTATGATGAATAGAAAGTTCAGAAGAACAGCAGAACAGAAGATCAGAAATCTTTATTATAAATGTCTTTATTATAATTTTTGATCTATTTAAAGCATTCTTGCTAAATAAAAGTGTTAATTTCTATAATTTCTTTCCCAAAATATATAAATAAATAAATACATTATGCTGACTCCAAGCTTTTGAATGGTATAGTGTATAATGTTACAAAAGGTTTCTATTCCAGATAAATGCTGATAGTCGGATCTTTCTATTCATCAAAGAATCCTGAAAAAAATGTACTCTACTGTTTTAAATAATAATAATAACAATAATAATAATAATAAATGTTTCTTGAACAGCCAATCAATATATTAGAATGATTTCTGAAGAATCATGTGACACTAAAGACTGGGGTAATGATGCTGAAAATTTAGATTTGATCACAGGAATAAATTACATTTTGAAATATATTCAGATAGAAAACAGTTATTTTAAATAGTAAAAATATTTCAAAGTTTTACTGTTTTTGCTGTACTTTGGATCAAATAAATGCAGACTTGGTGAGCAGAACTTCTTTACAAAACATTAAAAATCTTTTGACAGGAAGTGTACTTATTAATATATTTAATTATATTTATGTTTTTTTTTAAAATAATACATTGGGTAAATATCATAAAAATGTACTTTGCACACCCAAATGCTGACTTTTTTTTTTTTAAATGAACTAGAATCATGAACTAGCAACATGAAAAAAAAAAATTCTAAAAGGTAACTATATGATTTGACTGAAAACATGTCATAAAGTAATCATAGTTTAAGTCAATATTATTGATATTATTATTGATGTTATTATTGTGATTATGTATGAATCATTTCTGTGTTCTTGTGAAAACAATTGTCCAACAAGATGTACACAAATTAATGTTGTTTCATTTTTATTATTATTATTTTTTTTTTCTTTCAGTGTTTTTGTGAACTGGATTGGTGGAGTCAAAGAAAATAAATAAATGATAAATTAACCAAGAATGAATGAATGAATGAACAAAAAAAAAAAAAAAAAAAAAAAAAAAAAAACACATAAATACATTTTATTAAAAGAGAACAGAGAATAACATCATCTGCTACATTAATAATGTAATATAAAAAAGTCCTTGTTCCAGGGTTTTACTGACTTGTATTTACACATTAACATAATATGACAAAGACAGTTGTTGTTTAACCTGTAAATATAGCTGCCATATTCGACTGAATATGCCATATCAACTTAATCACAGCTAAAACTGATTGAAAATAGTTGTTTTGCATGTGTCGGGTTAATCACAGATCAGCAAGTTCACATTTAATGATGGTTATTTGTTTCATTCCCTGGGACAAGATAACCATCCATTCTGTATGAAGCTGTAATTAAAGGCCTGATCATTTGAGCCCTCACTCTGAGCTTCACTCAAACAAATGGGCTGCTATAAAGCTATGGCAAATTACTGAAAAACAACAGTACCTTCAGCTTGCTTCCAGTGTTTAACGGGTGATCTATTCCTTTAAGAGATGTGGGTTTGCACCCAAACAGAAGTGCAGAAGTTGTAATAGCAGGTAAGTGTCACTTGGTGTCAGAACTGAGCTGATGAGGCCAGAATGAAAAGCGATCCATCTCTGCAGGGAATCTACATGAAAGACTTCTTACATAACAGCCACTTCAGTTGTGTGCCTCTCCAAAGTACCTTCACTTCATTCACTGTATGAACAGACATGGGAATCAGCTGTGGCAAACATTTGATCTGCATTGTATACAAAGCACACTTTGCATGTGTACATAAACATAAGTGCTGTGTATATATATGCATACATATGTACACACATGCAACCTTGTTCCACTGAAACGTGACTTTACAAAATTGAGAAAACAGGTTCAAGGACAAACCAAAGCTCCAGAGACATCTATTTTATCAGTTCTCACCCATTTATACATTGAGATAAATGTGTAAAAATTGTTTAATTACCAATATATTAGATTACAAAAAAATCTTTTATTTTTCACAGAAGAAAGAAAGTTGTACTTTTGCAACGACATGAGACTGAGTAAATTTTCATTTATGGGTGAACTATCCCTTTAAGATGACAATTTCATTTCTTGCTGTCTCTTTCAATCAAAATTCAAACTGAAAATCAGTGGGAAAATGAGTGGGATATTACTGGCTTTAAAGGAATAGTTCACTCAAAAATGAAAATTTACTCACTGGAGAAAATAATATTATGGATAGAGGAACTGTTTTAAACTGTTTAAAGTTAAAAGCATCACTATGAAGAATTTGTTTGTTACAAACATGCAGATTTTCGTTTCACAAAATGTTAACAGATGGACTGGAGACTTGTGGATTATTGTGCTGTTTTAATCAGCTGTTTGGACTCTCATTCTGACGGCACCCATTCGCTGCAGAGGATCGATTGGTGAGCATGTGATATAATGCTTAATTTCTCCAAATCCATTCTGAAGAAGGAAAAAGTTCATCTACATCTTGTAAGCCCTGAGGGTGAGTACATTTTCAGCAAATTTTCATTTTTAGGTGAACTCTTTCTTTAAGTCTTTACCTTAGAAACAATTTCATCAGGTTGATAAATACAATTGTTTGGTTAAGTATGTTTACAAATGAATATACTGTATACAAAAGGACTGGCACAAAGTATGTACTTGGCAAATGATGTATGTAAACAACCTGTATCTGTTGCAGTCCTGTTCAGGTTAGAGGTATTGTTCTCTGATGAATTCCATATGGGCAGAGTGAGAGTGTGTTTGTTCTCTGCAGTGGCCTTTCGTGGCGGGATGGCCTGCTTTAATGGGGGTGGCATCCTGCTGCAGCGCTCTGGACTGTGGCCAGATGCAATGGTCTGACAGTTACTGCTGTGACAGGGCAGAACTGGGAGCACTGCAGAGGATTAAATCATCAGGATGTAGACAGACCCGTTTTAAAGCACCCTCTGTTGTATTGCAAAATCTGTCATTATTTCTAGTTCAAATAATGGAAATTAGTACATAATGTCAAACTTTTTAAAGGAGAAGTCCACTTCCAAAACAAAGATTCACAAATAATGTACTCGCCCCCTTGTCATCCAAGATGTTCATGTCTTTCTTTTTTCAGTCGATAAGAAATTATGTTTTCTGAGGAAAACATTCAGCATTTTTCTCCATATAATGGACTGCTATGGTGCTCCTATGGAATGGAATATACTTTTTATTCTCAAACGCTCGTCTTGCCTTGCTCTCCGTAAACTCTGTGTATTCTGGTTCAAGACAGTTTGGGTATGTCGAAAAACTCTGATCGTATTTTCTCCCTCAACTTCAAAAGTCATTTCAAAATCATCCTACATCACTGCAGAAGTACCGACCCAGTCTTTGCAAAGTAAACAAGCAAAGAAGATCAAACAAAAAAGGTAAAACAACGATTTTGAAGTTGAGGGAGAACATGAGATGGGAGTTTTTCGACATACCCTAACTGTCATGAACCAGAGAAAAACAGTCCAGGCAGAGTAAGACAAGACGAGCGTTTGACATTAAAAAGTATATAAATTGTATTATTTTTATGAAAATAACCGATCGTTTCGCTAGATAAGACACTTCTTTCTCGGCTGGGATCGTTTGAAGCCGCATTTAAACTACATTTTGGAAGTTCAAAATCGGGGCGCCATATCAGTTCATTACATGGAGAAAAATGCTAAAATGTTTTCCTCAAAAAAACATAATTTCTTTACGACTGAAGAAAGAAAGACATGAACATCTTGGATGACAAGGGGGTGGGTACATTATATGTAAATCTTTGTTTTGGAAGTGGGCTTCTCTTTTAAGCATTACAAATAATGCAAGCACTGTGACAGTTTATCAGGGCTGTTTCCTCCGAGGAGGCAGTGTCTCCTCAAAATATTGGATGAGAAAAAAATTCTTAGTAAACAAAGAAAACAACGCCAATATTACAAAACATAACATTTAAAAGTGTATAAATCACTCGTTTTTCTAAAAAAAAAAAAAATAATAAAAAATGTCCAATAGCGACACCAGCAGGTAAACTTACCTCGTGAGATGGCATCTCACCTTCTCTGAGCCCAATCAGCCCACTGAGTTTTAACAGATGCCTAGCTAATGCATCCATCGCGATATGATTGGATATGACTGGTTGTGTTCGTCTGTGATTGGTTCATGCGATAAATCCCGTTTCTTGTGTTTGTGCCCATTCTGCGTTCGTGAATCAGTCTAAATGAACAATATAATGGCATTAATGGGAAGACTAAATAAAAAAGTAAGCAAACAACTCACACACTTAGATATAACCAATTTATTACATCAAAATAAGACTTAAAATGACATGAAAACATGATCTGTAAGAGTTTTTAAAGTAAATCTTGGTGTCTTTGACCAATATTTACCGAGCTTTGTATCTTATGCTCACCAAGCCTGCATTTATTTGATCCAAAGTACAGCAAAAACAGTACAAATTTGAAATATTTTTATAATTTTAATATATATTTTAAAATGTAATTTACTCCTGTGATTCAAAAGCTGAATTTTTAGCATCATTGATCCTTCAGAAATCATTCTAATATTCTATTTGCTGCTCAAAAAAAAAAAAACAAAGAACATTTATTATTATTATTATTATTATTATTATTATTATTATTATTATTATGTTGTTGTTGTTGTAAACAGCTGAGTAGAATATTTTCAGGTTTCTTTGATGAATAGAAAGTTCAGAAGAACAGCATTTATCTGAAATAGAAATTTTTTGTAAACATTATAAATGTCTTTATCATCACTTTTGATCAATTTAAAGCATAAATAAATAAATATACTGGCTCTGAATCTTTGGATCTTTCTATTTATCAAAGAATCCTGAAAATAAATTACATTTTAAAATATATTCTAATAGTGAAAATATTTCAGAATTGTACTGCTTTTGCTGTACTTTGGACCAAATAAATGCAGGCTTGGTGAGTAAAAGAGACTTCTTTAAAAAACATTCAAAATCTTACTGTTCAAAAACTTTTGACTGGTAGTGTATAAAAATACACACCTATATTGGTGTCAGTAAACAGTACAGTAGTACAGAAGGCAACAAGGAGCAATAAAATGATTTCTGGAAAAACACAAGACAAAGACCAGCCAAAAAAAAAAAGAGCTATCAGTTGTTACTTCATTTGGTCATATGTCGGTAATTGCCCTTGTCAGCACAATGGATGTGCATATTAGTCTTCTCGTTATTATCTGCTAAATGGCATCTCAGTAACTTGGCCATCAGTAAGTACTGAACACAGTGTCTGTGTGTAAGAACAGCCAAGTCTTACATATCAGATGTCTAAAACTGGGCCGTCTGGAATAAAAGAGAGATAGGGAGAGAGAGAGTCTAAAAGGTTAAATATAACGTGGAATTCATCTTAAAGATGTATACATTGCATGTGTGTTTTGCTATCCTGTTAAAGAACAGACACATACGCAGCCTATTATTAGAGTAGAATAAATACCCAGTTTGTTCTTCACATATAAAGCTCCTTTTTTAAAGTGTGTTAATTATCTGGAGCGTTCGGTGATGTCAAATAGGTCTCACTAAATACATGGTTAAATATTAATGCTGTACTGTATGTGAAACTGAAGCCTCTGCTGTACTTGAATTACAGGTAGCATTTTACAATGTCTGAAACACACAACAACACTGATCAAGAAAGTTTGGGAATAATATAGCCTACAATAGAATAGTAAATAGCTTAACAATTAGCAGTTGTTTCCTTTATCAAGCCATGTTCTAAGGTCACTGCTTTTTTTAACATTAAGTAATCCTTGCTGCAATATCAGTTGCACTTTAACCTACCATGCTGAGCATTTTATTTGCAGCAATTAAAGCTATCTTTGAGGTTTATGTTAGCCGTGGTGCTCTACTGCATATCTGCAAAGGGCAATAAAGAGAGATGTGACATAATTTATATCCATTGCAGACAGAAAATCGGTGCTTCGAAATCTAATCCTATTCAGTGCTGCTTTCTTTGGGTCTTATTATTGAACGTATTGTTTTGTTTACACAAAGGCTGTCATGTGTGCATTCAGGCAGTTTATCATATCGCCTCCTTTATGTCAACATGAAGAACAATGATGACTTTTTTGCATTATCTAATAACATTACATATAATAATTTCAATTATGAAGATAGCCAAATCTCTCTGAACACTAAGCATCAAAAACCATTCATAATGAAGCTTTTTTATATCACTGATCTCCTGTGTTAGCCACAAAATACTCTTTCTGTCCATGTAATTCTGATTTATTGTTCTTATTGAGAAATCTGACAGAGGTGGTAGATTATGTGAATATAAATCCCCTTTTTCAATCGGCTTTACTGCTAAAGATCCAGAGCTTGTCTGTTACGAGTCAAGATTCAAGCCTTTGTGAATTCCATTGTGAATTCTGAATTGAATTGACCAGAATTGAATTTGAAACATCCTCCATCCCTTCCCGACAGACAGGCGAAGTCAGTTTGGTATAAATCTCGAACTACATTTTTGTGAAGTTTGCCTAACATTAACGACTGCTGCTTTAAACTACACGATTTTTTGGCGGTCGTTCAGAAAAAGAGAGGGAAACAGATGGATGCTCAGAAAGGGAAAGACAATCTCAGTCACGCTCTTTTTCCTTTATGTACAACACAACCACACAGCAGCCACACAAGGGTCTATGTTGGGAAACCGGAGCCTGGTGTTGCAAAGTCTGCCAGTGTTTGGTACAAAGCCTCAATGTGCATTAAGAATGAATAGGTCTTCAGTTTCATGGCCCTCACTCTGAGTAAACACCTGAGTGGTCAGGGGCTCTTTATACCAGTGATTATCAACCATCTGTGTCTCACATGGCTTTTTATGTCCTCAATTACCCATTCACAGACACTGGCATCTTATTACCAAAGTTCTTGGCATAGTTGAAGGCAATAGCAGGAAATGTGGTTTAGCTGGACTTGTTTTACTAGATTAAAATCCTCACTACATGAATTAAGTTGAACATGATAATGATAATTTTTTAGTGCCACATTTATGTGCCAAATTCACTTATCTGTACCATAATATTTATCATCATGATATTTTATGACACTACAATGTTGTCCAAACCATATCACATTGCAAGGCAACACACACACACACACATTGTGTTTCCGTGCTTTATGGGGACATTCCATAGGGGTAATGGTTTTTATACTGTACAAACCGTATTTTCTATCGCCCTACACCTACACTGTAAAAAATAAAAAACACAATTTGTTGAGTCAGCTTAAAATTATTTGTTACCCTGCTGCCTTAAAATTTTAAGTTTAATCAACTAAAATATGTTTAGTCAACTTGAAATGTTAAGTTGTACTAAGTAACAACTTAAATATTTGTGTTTGCTTAACTTAACAGATGGGTAACCCAGCTGCCTTAAAATTTTAAGTTGATTCAACTCAAATATCTAAGTTGTCACTTATAATTTAACATTTCAAGTTGAATAAACTTTTTTTTGAGTTAACTGAACTTAAAATTTTAAGGCATTTTTACTATTTCAAATAACTGCTTTCTATTTGAATATATTTTAAAATGTAATTTATTCCTGTGATTTCAAAGCTGAAATTTTAGCATCATTACTCCAGTCGCACGATCCTTCAGAAATCTTTCTAATATTCTGATTTGCTGCTCAAAAAACATTTATTATTTTTATCATGTTGAAAACAGCTGAGTAGAATTTTTCAGGTTTCTTTGATTAATAGAAAGTTCAGAAGAACAGCATTTATCTGAAATAGAAATGTTTTGTAACATTATAATGTCTTTATCATCACTTTCGATCAATTTAAAGCATCCTTGCAAAATAAAAGTATTCATTTCTATAATTCCTTTACCATTTTTTTTTTTTAAAAATTCAAATAAAATTATACTGACTCCAAGCTTTTGAATGAATTTTTATTTCAGATAAATGCTGATCTTTGGATCTTTCTATGCCTCAAAGAATCCTGAAAAAAATGTACTCAACTGTTTTAAATATTGATAATAAAAACAATAAAAAATGTTTCTTGAACAGCCAATCAGCATATTAGAATGATTTCTGAAGGATCATGTGACACTGAAGACTGGAGTAATGATGCTGAAAATTTAGCTCTGATCACAGGAATAAATTACATTTTAAAATATATTCAAATAGAAAGCTGTTATTTTAAATAGTAAAAATATTTTACAATATTACAGCTTTTGGCTCAAATAAATGCAGGCTTAATGAGCAGAAGATAATTATTTAAAAAACATTAAAAATGCTGCTGCTCAAAAACTTCTGACTGGTAGTGTATAACATATGTTTTTACTCCAACAAATGCCCTTGAAAGCTCTTTTTTTTTGTGGCCTCCCAAGCTAAGTATTGTGCAACACAATAAATATTTAAATAATAGCACTACATAAAAAAAGTTTACTTTTATGTTGTAGAAGCCTATAGACCGATTAAAATCTTACAGGAATTAAATTGTTTTAAGATACCAGACACCTCTTTATGCATCCAGACGTGGGGAAACTTTTAGGTAACCTAAAAGAGGCATTAAGCACACATGTTGCATGTGTTGTGGGTATAACCACTGCATGATTCACTCTTTCCCTTGGTTTTACAAGCTCTGGAAAGGCAAGCATGCAGGAACCACCCAAGTTCATGCAGTTCTGTTATAGACGTAACTGTTTTCATAAAAGGAAGTTTGATTCAGTCATCTCCTTTCTGGAGGAGTGGTGGTTAGAGGTGAGGGGGTGCAGAGTCGTGGAAAACATCTGGGGTAAATAATGAACCCTATGATCCAACAGCACCTAAGACGAATACAATGCAAATGCATCACATTAACAATACTGAGGGCGGTTTAATCTCAGTTGGTCCTGCTGCTCCTTTGGTATGAAAATGCCTCAACCCCCCTCAGCAACAGTCTGTCTTCTCATCCCTTCAATATCCAACAGACCTGGGACATGGCCAGAGACAGGTGGCCTGCGAGGAGGGAGCTAAGGCAGTTGAGCATTGAGAAACTGGCTAGGAGTTTGAGTAGGCCTTGATAAACAAGGTAGGATCTGGTTGATGGCATCACTACTTTTGGTGCTATTGTTACTGAATTTTTGAATTTTAGAAGAAGTTGTATTATGATATAAGCCTACTGATTTGCATTTTCTATATAGTTTTGTTCGATCAATGATCGAAAAAAAACATACAGTATGTGCCTTGAATGAGCATTCATCAATAAAACATTAATCAGATATTTTGTTAAGAGCTTGTTATACTAAAACCAATAATCTTGACAGAAAGGCCACTGTTTCAATAATCATTAATAATAGCATTTTAATAATCATTCTAATTCTATACGACAAATTCACACCATAACTATAAAGATAACAACACTGAGGAACAATTTAATGGGAATAACTTTTAGTATTATTTTTTTCCAGCTGATGAACAAAAAAATAGTTACATTATAGTTACACTTTAGTTGCACAACTTTCCTTTGTTTACACATTTAATGCACATTCTGAAAAAGGTTATTTAAATCTAAAAATTGCACAATGTGTGCATAAACTACAGCCCAACAGCATACAATTAAGCCTCTATGGAAAACATATGTTTTCTTTTCTGTGTAAAGATAAATGGTAGGACCATACTAAGAAATATGAATGTATTTCACATCAAATTTGGGTGTTATATATATTTTTTTTAAATCTTAACATTTACCCAGAATATAATTTTGGCCCCCTAAGGGTGGATTTCACAACGGCTCAGGTGATTCCCTATTTCAGCTTTAAGTTACACGGCATTTATGACCGGGCAAATTCTACAGTGTGTGACCAGGGAGTGACGCATTGCAGGTACAAACGAACCAATCAGAAGCATCCGCACAACCGAAACGCGTTCAGTATTCTTCCGCCCTCAGATAGTCCGCCTGCATTTGCGCTTCAAGACCAGCCTTTAGCACAATACAATACCGTATCGTTTTTGAAGAAGGACATATATCACGTTTACTCAATCTCATATCAGTTTCATGTGGAAATACAGCGGCATTTCCAATGCACCGCTAGTCAGAATGCAGTGCGGTTGGCGGATGGATACAGGAAGATGGGAGGTGTTTATGTACGACCGTTAAGGCGGGTCTATACCAATATTCCGACTACCATTTGTGAATCTCTCACGGAGACGGAGGGAGACAGACAGAGGAAAAAGAAAAAATGGTGAGTGCATGCTAATATTTCTAATAAATGATGGATATGCGTTAAGGAAAAGATATATGGTGTAAACATATATTTCCGCGGAAGCAAAGAAGTCAAGAAAAAGATAATGAGTTTTCTACAATCGTTTATAGAAATATGCCGCCAAATTTACGACTACAGTGAATGGACTGAATGAAGGAATATAACGTTACCCACTGTATGGCATCTGCTATTCCTTCGGGTTTTACTTTACTTTTTTGTCATAATCTGCTTCGGGGTTTTAAACATCACAGGCTGAAACGAAGAAATTCTGCGCTAACGCAAAGGAAGTAACTTCAGACTAACGTTAGGTCTGAACCCATTCACTTTCAGTTTTCCTATTGAGATCGTACTTTTTACTAAACTTTGTTACAGGTTCAGTAAGAACAGTTTATACAGAATTCGTTCTGTTTAAGCTCTGTTTGAACCGAAAGTATCCTGGTTGCGTTAGCTGTTTAAGTTGACTGGACAGCATCACATGTGAGCTAGTTACGGGCTTCAGTAAGAAAAGTAAGTTAGCTGGGTAACTTAAACCGAGAAAGCTGTTATGTGTTGTGTTTTTGCTTAAAGTCGTAGAGGGTACATTTACTCTAATTCTTGAATCACCTTAACATATAAATGTTCACTATCACACGTTTCCCTCATAAATCAGTTTATTTTAATGTGCATATGATCATCAGATTCAGTCATTTTGAAATAGCCTGCAGTATTCTTACTAGGTTACTCGAGCATTATAGAACAGGGCTACTATAACAATAAAACGGTTATATTACTATCTAAAATGACTGTCTAGTGCCACGAGGGAATAGTTCACCAAATACGTTACCGGGAATCAAGTGGGTGGATGAACTACTGTTGTTAGGAGTGTCTAAATACCGTCGCTATGGTGGGACTTTATTCTCTCCAGCTGGTGTCGTAACATTTGGAGGGAGGGAATCTGAGGTCTTTGTTTGGTCTCGCACGGGTTGCTAGACATTGATGTCAGAGAATCAAAACACTATGAATTCTTGGTGAGTGTATTCTCCACACCATTTAGTAATATGGTTATTTGTCATCTCTTCCCATCCCCAGGCTGATCAACTCACAGAGGAACAAATAGCTGGTAAGGACATGCAACTTGCTTTGCTTACACACCCCTTCAGAGTTTCTGCGCTGGTTTATGGCGTTTTGCAATAGCCTGTGGCTGTTCTAGTTTATTATAATTGCTCATTTGCTGCCTTTTAAGGTTGTAACTTAGTCAGATCTGTGTGAATTGGATGGGCTGTTGCTTCCTTGAATGTGTGGGCTTGTCACTTTTACAGCTTCTAACAAGCTATAACAGATACTGTACAGATAAGTGTAACTAATTTAAATAATTTGATGTGAAATTATTACTCTTTTTCCCTTTACTTAGGCATTTTTACTTTTTAATTGTTGTATTAATTAAACTATATATGGCCATCATTAATTGTATATAAACAAAAATTACTAAAATGGCTAAAACAAGTTACTAAAAAAACTAAAATCTAAAATTTAACATATAAAAAAATAACTAAAACAACTAAAATTAAAATAGATTTTTAAAAATAAAAACTGATTAAAATATTAATAAACAGTCTAATGGTGTTTATTAATGGAATTATTATAATTATTTAAACTGGGAAACTAGGTGGGAAAGTTGTAATTGTTCTGTATTTTGTGCTGTTTCTTAAAAAAAAAAAAAAAAATGACCTAAATTAATAAGTGAGCATTTCCTTAAGCTTCAGAAAGGTTAAGCTTCAGTATTATTTTGCGTGTTTTAGTAAAACATTTTGAATGATCCCATGTTTTGTGTAATAGAAAAGCTGGTTGTCCATCTGTAATGTCACTGTAATGACATTATATCACAATGGTCTCATCAGCTCTGCTCGTTGGGTAGTGTTGGCACAGAGGGGAGTTTGCATTGTCTTTTGGTGCTCTGACTGCTGGGCAAAAGCATGCACTGGTGAAATGCAGTCCCACTTGTCACTATAGCTTTGTCCCGACTATGCCTGCAAGGATCAATTCTCCTCATTTAAACTGATCAGTGCCAGTGCTGACTCTTACTGGACTTTTACAAAATGTTGTCTTTTGAAATTGAATCTAGAAGGCACTCCAGGCATCTAGGCAAAGTGATTTGTTTTGCATGTTGCCTGTGCATGTAGCTAATGGTGCTCTGCAGGTTGAACTGCCTTCACTCAAAGGCCTTAAAACTAGTACTAGTGGTCAGGTGTTTCCATGGCCATGAGGTGGGTCTTCAACACCATCCTGTCACCTTAGACATTCATCTATGGAGGTGTTTGTTATTTCTGGTCTTAGCACCAGACAACTATGTAATAAATGCTACTTTTAGGTTTGTGAACTTTAAACTTGGCCTGAGGTACATGGTTTAGGATCTACAAAGTGCCCATGTGGAATTACAATGCCCACAAGTAATTCGTTATTCAGAAAGCTTGACATAAAGAAGTAGAAGTACTTCACCCAGTTCATTTTGTTTGTTGCTAAAATGGAAAAGCAAATGATGTGTATGACATTTGCAGGAGGGTTTATTAATATTGTCTTCCTTGTTAATCCTTCTAGAGTTCAAAGAGGCGTTCTCGCTATTTGACAAAGATGGGGATGGCACCATCACCACGAAAGAGCTGGGCACTGTCATGCGCTCCCTTGGCCAGAACCCTACAGAGGCGGAGCTGCAGGATATGATCAATGAGGTGGATGCAGATGGTGAGGACATGTTTTTGCTGCTACATTAGCCATCGGCATGATGTTAACTCTTGCAAGACTTCTAGGGTCTAATTTGCATATGACTTCAAACTGTGTTTTATCACAGTTAAAAGATTATCATCACTCATAGTGCAGTGTCACTTATCTGACTGTGTACTTTACACTTTATTCAGGTAATGGAACAATAGACTTCCCTGAGTTCCTGACCATGATGGCAAGAAAGATGAAGGACACTGACAGCGAGGAGGAGATCAGAGAAGCTTTCCGTGTCTTTGATAAGGTAAGCCTTCTGAAGAAGTGTTATAAGTCTTTGCTGGTAACATTGCTAGATGTTAAATCATTTGGATGAATTGTTCTCTTTGTTTAGGATGGGAACGGATATATCAGTGCTGCTGAGCTGCGCCATGTGATGACAAACTTGGGAGAGAAATTAACAGATGAGGAGGTGGATGAAATGATTAGAGAAGCAGACATTGATGGAGATGGTCAGGTCAATTATGAAGGTGAGCATTGTAATTTACTTAGTCTCAAATTCTGAGTTGCTTTTTTTGTGATCCTTAATGTTTTTCCTCTCTCTCCACAGAATTTGTACAGATGATGACAGCGAAGTGAAGGCCTTGTACAGAATTTCTTGTAAAAAATTATCTGCCTTTTCTTGTTTTTAATTTCTGTAAAATGTTTAATTTTAATTTCTCCCCATCCTATCCTGCTGTCCAAAGGATCTGCATGTATACTATAAGATTTGAGTGCTCATGCCTTCCCCCAACTCCTAGTCATCGTAAACAATCTGTTAGAGGGAGCAGTTATGGGACCAGGTGATACGTATAGGCACAGATACTGACTACGCACAGGCCCCTTTTTCCCCTTTTTTGCTCTGTCTGCCTGCCCACCTGACAAGCAGTGACATCGAGGGTCCAGCTGACTCACAGTGTGGCATCATTTCAACAATTTTTGGCATGATTCTTTTTTCTCTTTTGATTTTATGTGGAGGTGCAACTCTGCATGGACAATGGACTGAGTATAAATAGAAATGGGAAAAGTCCTCAGCATTGCACTATGCGACATCATTGAGTTGAATATTAACGGGTTTATCGCCAGGTACTCATACACTCTAATCTTTTTGTATTTGTTCTGTTCTTACTATGCTTTTTAATTAGTCACTTTTCTTTTGTAACTGCTTATGGCACAGCCATGCCTCAGAATCCATTCCAAGTTGTATATTTGTTTTCCAATAAAATTAACAATTGACCCAAAAACTGCTTCCCCTGCCTTTATTTCAAATGACTACTCAGGTGGAATCTAAAAGAGAGAATTTGACAGTATTTTGGTTGGTTAGCTTCAACTATTAACTGCATTTACAATTGTTAGTCCACTCTCCACTTTGGAGTGACACTGCATGATTATAATCAGTGTAATTAGTTAAAGACAAAGTTGTTTGTCCTGAACAGTTAAACTGCCTGCTGTTCTTCAGAAAAATCCTTCAGGTCCCACAAATTCTTTGTTTTTTCAGCATTTTTGTGTATTTTAACCCTTTCCAACTCATATGCAACTATTACAGGAAGTTCAAATGCGCATTGATGCTTCAGAAGGAAAAACGGTGCATTAAGAGCCAGGGGTGAAAACTTTTGAACAGAATGAAGATGTGTACATTTTTCTTATTTTGCCTAAATATCATATTTTTTTCCATGTAGTACTGCCCCTCAGAAGCTACAGAAGATACTCACATGTTTCCTAGAAGACAAAATAAGTTAAATTTACCCTGATATTCAAATTCAAAAAGTTTTAACCCCCTGGCTCTTAATGCATTGTGTTTCTTTCTGAAGCATCAGTGAGCATTTGAACTTTCTGTAATAGTTGCATATGAATCACTCAGTTGACCTCAGTGTGAAAAGATGGATCTTAAAATCATACAGTCATTGTTGGAAAGGGTTCAAATACACAAAAATGCTGAAAAACCAAAGAATTTGTCAGACCTGAAGGGTTTTTCTGAAGAACACCGGGCAACTGTTTAGGACAAACAAGGGACTCATTAACAACTATTACTAAACAAACAAAAAAAAAAACAGCTGTGGATCATTCAGGTAACAACACCGCATTAAGAATTAAGTGTATGGAAACTTTTGAACGGGGTCATTTTTATAAATTCAACTATTTTTCTTGTGGACTATATGTAAATGTCTTTTATGTGAAATATCCTAGCCAGGTCGGTACTACATAAAAAATAACATGCTGTTTGTATGATCCCTCTTATTTGTGTAAAATAATTGTTCTGAAGATTCCGCAAGGTGTATGTAAACTTTTGACCTCAACTGTATGAGTTAAACGTTCACATTGAGTTTGCTTAGTGTAATGTTGGAAGTGCCGTTTTATAGTATGCTGGTAAATGCCACAGCTATTCCAAAGTTTAATATCTGACTGATCCTCCTAAAAAGTGCGCTAGGACTTCTGGTAGGTTAATTCTGTTTCACATTATTCTAGTAAACCTGTTCCACCGAACCACTATAGTCTCCTTAAAAGGTCTTGTTGAACAAGCGCCAGAGTTCCTCATGTTGGATACACAACAGATTTTGTAGCTGCAAGGCTGAAATACAAACACTGCCCGAGTGTTTCATTGTTAACAAGCTGTGCGCAAATGGCGATGTGCCTTTGAAGTAATCACGTGTAGGTAACTGCGAGTTTGAGGAATGAGCGAGAGCTCATTCACAATGCAAACAAATGCGAAGCGATGGTGATGGAGGCCAATGAGGCATAAGCGGCTCACTGTATCGAGGGAGATATGTGTGCATCTCATCTCTGGGAACTATTTACCACCGTGCTGAGCTTTCTGACGTGTGATATTCATGTTCCATCGCGTTTCCTAGCAACCGTGAATTCCAGTCTCACGGGTAGCTGCTCTTTCCCTTTTCCAGTAGGCTCTGAAGGATCATCGGGAGTTGAGCAGTGCTCCCATGTTCACGTCATGTAACTATGCGACTGACTGACGATGGAGATGTGGCGCTTTGCGGAGGTAGAGTAAATAAAAGACAAGGCCAGATTTTGTATTTGCAAAGCCAGCCAATGGCATTACACGAGTAAGCTTTTATTAAAGTAGAAGTCCACTTCCAGAACAACAATTGACAAATAATTTACTCACCCCCTTGTCATCCAAGATGTTCATGTCTTTCTGTCTTCAGTCTTAAAGAAATTATGGTTTTTGAGGAAAACATTTCAGGATTTTTCTTCATATAATGGACTTCAATTGTGCCCCCGATATTGAACTTCCAAAATGTAGTTTAAATGCAGCTTCAAAGGGCTCTAAACGATCCCAGCTGAGGAAGAAGGGTCTTATCTAGCAAAACGATCTGTCATTTTTTTTTAAAAATAAAAATTTGTATACTTTTTAAGCACAAAAGCTCACGTAGCACAGGCTCTCGGATGCGCGTCCACGGGTCATTCTTGAACAATTCGTTCATTTTGAACGAATCTTTAATGTGACTCGCGAAGAACGAGTTGTCTCGGGGAGTGATTCGTTCAGTTGCGCATGTGCAACATCCTATTAGGTTCTGTACTGGAATTAGTTCACTTGTTTTGAGTCTTCGGGTTTTTCGAGTCATTCGTTCATCTAATGGGGCTGTCACGTGACGCTGATTTTGCTAAAATTAACGAAATGACTCGAAAAAAGATTCGTTCATTTTGCTGAACGAGACTCAAAGGTCAGAGTCGGTAAAATAATCCAAACTTCCCATCACTACTACGAATCACGTCTAAGTTCATCGTCTGTGTACTCTGGCTAAAAAAGGTAGAGTATGGCGAAAAACTTATTTTAAAAATCTTATTTTCTCCTACAACTTCAGAATCGTCTGACACGTTGTACCTTTTTGTTTGTAAACAGCGTTTGACTTGCACTTTCTTAGTCTTTGCGCGGTCGCTTTGTAAACACTGGGTATGTTGTTCCGCGTACGTTCGGCGTGACCTTTCGATGTGATTCAATAGTACGTAGCGTCGTGAACGCGCATGACAGAACCTGTGCTACACGAGCTTTTGTGCTTAAAAAGTATACACATTTTTATTTTCCGAAAAAAAATGACCAATCGTTTCGCTAGATAAGACCCTTCTTCCTCGGCTGGGATCGTTTAGAGCCCTTTGAAGCTGCATTTAAACTACATTTTGGAAGTTCAAAATCGGGGGCACAATTGAAGTCCATTATATGAAGAAAAATCCTGAAATGCTTTCCTCAAAAACAGTAATTTCTTCACGACTGAAGACAGAAAGACATGAACATCTTGGATGACAAGGGGGGTGAGTAAATTATTTGTGAATTGTTGTTCTAGAAGTGGACTTATCCTTTAAATGGAGACTAGTAAAAGAAAGAATCATTTCTGCTCTTCTCATTTGTTTGAAGATTCTGCCCATGCTATGCACATGGGCACAGCAGACAAACTCCACAAGACAACCGAGTCATGGGACCTTGTGATATTACTGCCATCCAGGCTAACAATAGCTCTGCCCCTTTTTGCTATGATACCAGGACACCACTCTATCACCGCACTATAAAAGATGTCGTGAAACCATCTCAAGCCCTCACCAGTTCTTACGGTGTTCATTTTAGTCATTTCTTCATTGTCATGGGAAAATGGAACTGAAATACGAGTTTTGGGAAGTGGCAAAGCAAGTTCAAATCTATTTTAGAGTACAACCATCCTATTCTGTATGGAAGCTAATTATTGCCTCAGAGAGAGCAAGAGAAAAGTAATTAAAATTGTATTTCTTATAACGACAACTTTATATTTCACAATTGTGACATCTCACAATATGATTAAGCTCACAATTAATACTTTGACTCACAATTAAAGGCATGGTTTTGAAAATTAGTGAAGTCCGGTTGAGGGTTTGTTAAAGAATTCTAATATATCAGTCCTTACAAATACAAATACAACTACATTATATACACTATAAACACTTTAAAAGAGAGTTCCTCTGTTTTGGAGGGATGATCAATTTTATCAGTTGTTTATTATTCATGCAACAATACATATTCTATAGTTGTAGTTTTTATTAATAACTATTGCTATATAGCTTATAACTTTGTCTAGTGCTCCTCTGATTGTTTATAGCATGATTTGTGAAAATGTAACGACTATACTGACAGACTTCTTCATTGCTAGTGTTTGCGTATTTCATTTGATTCTGTAACCTAATTGTTCTACAGATCTGTGTACTAGTGTGAAATGCTACTGGTTTTTGACAGCGTTGATAACGTTTCTGACAGATAACATCATGGTATTTTTTGCGTTTCTCTTACCAAATGTTGAATCCCGTCAGCAATAACCTGTCCGTGAGCTTTTTTGACTACTGTCAGTCTAAGTGCCAGCAATGCAGTGTTGCCAGATATTGCTATTAAAACAAACAAAAACCAAAAAATAAATAAAAATGAACCGAAATTATTTAAAATCATTTGCAAATAAAATAAAATAAAGATATTCGTGACCCTAAACTGCAACATCCTACTTTATTAACTTTCTAAATTGTCAAATTAAGAGGAAAAGACAAGTGCAAAAACGCTTATAATACGTGGATCTGGCAACAAAGAAGCTGCGTCCGTGGCCTCAACCACAACTCTCTCAAGCCTCGTACACTCCGACTGCGTCTCGATTTTGTAGCGGAATTGGGCTACTATAATACTGTTGCCGCGGGTTGTTTTTCATGTTTGCGGGTTGAAGTGACCCCAGTAATATAATATTTAGCCCCTGGAATGCTCATTTTACCAGGGGAACCCCGCCAAAAAACGTGTATTTATTTTACCCCCCAGAATGCGATTTTTAACGGTTTTTAACCCCCCTCAAAACGCGACTGGCCTACTTTTGGGCTAGTTTTGAGTAGCAATTGGGCAGGTTATGTTGTAAAAACCTGGAACCATGCTCGCAGCGATCATTTACATACCACGGATGCTAAACATTCTTGCAAACTGTCTAAAGTTAATTATATATATCATGCAGGCATCCATATGAGGAGTTTAGCAGCAAATTGATCATTCAGAGAAATTTTATTTCTGAACATGAAAAATGTACTTTTATACTAAAGGGATAGTTCTTCCAAAAATAAAAATTCTGTCATTAATTACTCAATCCTCGTGTCGTTTCAAACCTGTAACACCATGTCCTAACTACACGCAGTAAAAGGTATCTTTTCCATGTTAATCTGAGATTTTGTCCTAACTAGCTGTGACACGCTAAATTTCTATTTTAGAAACGGTTATATTTCCGCAACGTCGCGTCTGGAATAACAACATTCAAACCAGTGACAGTGATAATCTCAGGTAATGATTATGTGCTTTATTCAAAGTTAAATGTGTCTAATGTGAGTTTGAATGTCATTTTGTGTGACCTTTACAGCCATACTGAAAGGAACAACAGAACTACCACGTTCAAGGCCTAGAAAGATAGTAAGGATGTCGTTAAAATAGTCCATGTGACATCAGCAGTTTAACCGTAATGTTATGAAGTTACAAGAATACTTTTGTGTGCAAAGGAAACAAAAATAACAACTTTATTTAACAATTTTGTTCTATTCCGTGTCTGTCTTCGTTGCACGTCCATGATTATACCACAATGCATGGTGGTGCTAATGCAGGGTCTGGCGTTCCAATATTCAGACTAACACGGAAGAGAAGAAATTAAGCAAAGTCAGCATTTTTGTTTTCTTTGCTCACACTGATGTCAAAAAATTGACTATTTTATTCATGTCCCTACTATCTTTCTGGGCCTTGAACGTATTAGTACCATTGCTGTCTATGCAGAGAAAGCTCTCCGATTTCAAAAATATCATAATTTGTCTTCCGAAGATGAACGAAGGTCTTACGGGATTGGAACGACATGAGGGTGAGTAATTAATGACAGAATTTTCATTTTTTGGTGAACTTTCCCTTTAACTAGCACTCTGGTGTCAGGTGAGTGAGGTATTCCCTGTCAAATATCCATCTTCGTCTTGTTTTGGGAATGCATCAGCTGAATAGTTGCTCATCTGGCCCACGTGTTGTTGCCATCCTTATGATTATTGCTATCACTCAGCAAGGACACAATGCCAGCCATTCTCAGAATGTGTCAGCCGCCTCACGTACAGCCTTCCGTACCACATTGGCACTTAATAAGATCATCTTTCTCCCCAGGTCCTGGCTGTCCACCCTCTCTGTGCGTGGTTTGGCAATCGCTGTGGCCATTATCACATGTTGCTGATGGATACGTGTGTGTATGTGTGAGCGCGAGCGCACAGCTGCTCCTGTTGTTGTGCCATGATAAATGGGAAAGGGGTGTTTAATGGGCCCCTGTGCACTCTTGTGGTTATTTTTCAATCCTGGGTTCAGGGATGGCTCGGGGCGTCGCACCCCCTGGGCCCAGTTTGTACCAAAAAACAAGCCAAAAACAGAAATCACAGGAGGGCAGCAATGAGAACAAACAGTTATTTCATACAAACGCTCTAGTGTTGGTCAGTTCAAAAGCCTTCTCCTCAGAGACGAAATTACAGCTCTAATTTAAAGGAACAAGATAGGTCCAGTTGCCTAGAAGCCCAGAGTTTGATTAGCCTCCTTGTATGGCAGCCAAATCCAATTCAGATCTCAGCCAGGCTGGCAACTGCTCGTAAAGAAGGAATTTTAATGGGGTTAGCGCTTGGCAGCCTCTCGGTCGCAACAGGTCTCCATAGTCAAGGTTCGGATGGGAGGGTTTTTACAGCATGTGCCAAAATTAACACCTCCTCCTGAGTCTCTCTGCCCCTCTGAAGGGATTGAGTGACTCCTGCCTCAGCAGTCCAATGACATGTAATGTCGGTGTAACCGGATTACCAGGTTTGATTTAACCACACAAAAACAAGAGTGCTCGATGTCCTCGTCGTTGCTTAGCCGAAATCCAATGAATTAAAAAACACAGGTGATCTGCTTCAAACACAGAATGATCTTCTGGATGAGATTGAGTCATAGGAGGCCTGATGCGGCCAAAATTGGGTCATAAAACTAATCTGTTTTCATTAATGGTGGCTCATTTTTCTGTCTAGAAAGGCACACTGTAGATACAAGCAACATGCGCTATTTCTGCCCACCTTCAAAGGCCAGGGAGGGGGTGGTGAGAGAGAGAGAGTGAGAGAGAGATCGGGGGTGGGAGGTGGAAGTTGCTGAAAATAGTGGAAAGCAATTAGAATATCACAAAGTTCAACCCCGGGGGGAAAAAACTGGTGAGATTTTTGAAACAAAAGAGCTGTGTTCTCAGACGAGCAAGAAACTGAGGAGAGAAGCAAGAACGAGATAAACGGGGGAGGGGAAGCGTAATGCTAGCGTAATGTAACTCACAAGGATCTGACGCCGGGAGGAGTGGTTCATTTCTGGCACAATGCCACAAAGAACTCTTTTCAGGGAAAAAAAAAATGATGTCGGAGGCTGAGATTATGTCAAGAACCACTCAAAATAATTCTAAAGGTGAAGCCAGGCGTGCTGGAAACAGAGTTTGGAGGTCATATAACTCAACCTGAAGAGGAAAAGGACAGTTTAAGTGCTAGCATGGTTTTTTGGGTTGCCGTTTGTCTTTGTAATCACTTTTTCCAAGGGCTAGGACGACATTGCCGTGCTACCTTTCTCTAATACTCATGTGTTTTTGCCTGCTGAGGGGAGTGAATTAAAATGTCACCTAAATTCTTTCTTGTGCTGTTAACCGAGACCACACTTAATCTGTCTATGCAAGGTGCCCCGGGGCCCATCCTTTCTCTTTAGTACTGTATATATATACCACAAGACTCGATTTAGTCAGTGTAGGCAAGACATTTGCCATTCAAACTAATCCCTGGTGAACTGCTTCAAGAAAAGATTTATTTCCACGTTTTAAATACAGAGGTCTATTTACCTTAAAGGGATAGTTCACCCAAAAATGAAAATCAGTTATATTAAAAATATCCTGGCACTTCCAAGCTATAGAATGGCATGGGCGGGTGTTTTTTTGTAAGAAAAATATCCATATTTAAAATGTAAGAATCACTTTAATTTAGCTTGCACCAACTGGTCGTACACAGAAGAAGCTCTGGGCAGTTGATGTAGGATGTCAGCGTTGCCCATGCGCCGGTGAGTCTCGCACAAACCAGCGTTTGTTTACAGGAGCAAAGGAAGCAAAGTTTCCTTACTTTCACAAAGAAAAACCAGTGTCCTCTTGGTTTATATCAAAATCCTCTGACATTTTGTTTTTTTATTTTTTTTTACAAATCCTTGTTTTGAACTTCTAATTCATGACCGGTGCTGTGTTTACCTATTTTCACGGCGTGTTCGCGTTTGTCACTTCTGAGTGACGCATGCTCAATGTCAGCGTCGTACATTATCCGCCCGGAAAGGTTTCCGTGTACGTTTTAAATATGGATATTTTTCTTACAAAAATGCATTGATTTGCTATAGGAGGCCTTTATTCACCCCCCAGAGCCATGTGAGGCACTTATGGATGGATGCACTTCATTGGACTTGTTTTGGACTGATGAAAAGAAACACCGCCCATGCCATTCTAAAGCTTGAAAGTGCCATAATTTTTACTCCAATTGGATTCATCTGACAGAAGGACGTCATATACACCTAGGATGCCTGGAGAATACACCTGGATGCCTTAAGATATTTGCACACGAAAAGTATTCTAGTAGCTTCATAAAATTGGGTTAAACCACACATCACATGGACTATTATAACAATGTCCTCACTACCTTTCTAGGCCTTGAACGTGGTAGTTATGTTGCTGTCTATCCAGGATCAGAAAGCTCTCGGATTTCGTCAAAAATATTTTTTTTTTTTTTTTTTTTTTTAAAGATTTTTGGCATTTTTGCTTTTATTATCGTAGCATACTGTAGAGGGGACAGGAAGCAAAGTGGGAGAGAGAGAGGGGGGCAGTATCAGGAAAGGTCCTCGAGCTGGGATTCAAACTCAGGATGGCCGCTGCGCAACAACGCTACATATCGCTATTGTCGCCGTGTTCCAAAGATGAACAAAGATCTTACGAGTTAAAAACGACGTAAGGGCGAGTAATTAATGACAGAATTTTCATTTTTGGATGAATCATCCAACCTGGTCACATGACAGAAATGTACCTCTGGCAACTTTTTCGCAAGACACGAAATACGCACTAATCATGTAAGTTTTGTGACATATTCGATGTGAAATGTCCACTGGGTGGTGCTAAAAAAGTATTGAAGTATGAAGTATGAACAAAAGCAAATGTGACGTAAAAATGCAATTGCACGCATGCCGCTTTAGCTTGTTTTTTGATCTCTCATCTTTCAGCTCTTTTATTGTGAGTCTTTTTTCACGTGATTCGTACCCAAGGATTCCCCATCTGTGCCGGCAGGGCTAGCAAACAAACTTGTTACATCTGGAAAGCGAAACATATGGAGCTGTAATCATAACTGTGTACAAAAAGTTCCCAGAGGTATGTTTTTGTCATGAGACCAGGTAGGAACTATCCCTTTAATGGAAGATTATTGTGGTTAAAATGGTTACAGAAGACTTGGCTGCATGAGCCGTATGGACCTCTTCTGTTATTTGAAGTTTCCAATACTGCATGATAACAGAATTTATATTTTATGCTGTGATTGATTAATGTACAGCAGCATGTATATGAGCTATGGCTTAGCAATGCCAAGGTTTTGAGTTCACATCCAATCTGACAAATGCTGATATTCTAATCTGGGACCTTCGCCATTAGCACAAGGGTTATAAATTCAGATCCACTTACTCAGTGACTTAATATGATCGCAATTCTTACTATTATCCCTATTGCCATTGTGCCCTTGAGCAATGCACTTATTGGCAGGTTGTTCCAAGGCGACAGTTCCTTTGGTTTGGGTAAAAAGGCTTCAGCTGAATGACAAATAACCCTAATATCCCCCTTGGAGTGTTTCCCATTATTACCAGAGCAACAGCACACTGTATTAGACCATCCTTCTCCTGATGAGAAAGAGTAAACCACTAAAGTAGTCATTGGGATGTCTCTAAACAGCCCGTACATAATGGCTGACATAAATTTGGATCAAAGCAATATCACTTTTATTAGCAGCAATATATCCTTCAGCATTCCTAAATGCAAAACGAGAGCCACGAGAACGATTTGTGTTGTGTTTTACGACCTGTGCTTATTTGTCATGTGCTTTTACCTCATCCCTAGATGCCGCTGCAAAGCTTGGCATTAAAACCATTCAGCTGTCTGGCCCTTTGACCTTTTGGCACAGGTGAAATTCCAGCATCTGGATGAAAAGTTATTTAGTCTACTTGCAGAGACATGGTTTAAGTGGTCAAACGAAGATATTTATGACCCAACTGAATGTAATCGGTATGAATATCTTTCATTATTGTACAACAATAGATGTTAGTGATCTTTAGGCAATGATCTACAAAGGTTTGAAATTGAGTTTGAATGTTTCTTGCCAGAGCTGTGGTCAGTCTAATGTGATCACGCACACAGTAATCCATTTAAGTCATTTTATGGATGCTCAGCAGGGAGACGGCTCAGTCTCCTGTCTCGGATGGCCTTGACTTCTCTAATTGATCCACAACAGCAGTGAGACTCACCGATCGATGAACAAATCACGTCCGGTACATGGTATTGTACTCCTGCAATTATATTCAAATCTTAATCATGTAAAGATAATTCAATATCATACTTTAGTTCCAGAGAGGATGTATTATATTTCTTGGTGTACAAATGTAATAATGGCAGAGTGAAATGAAGCAAATAACCATTTTTCAATCTGATAGACTGTTATCACCATGTAATTGATAACTTTTTGGTCTATACACTACCATTCAAAATTTTGTGTCCTTTGTTTTTTTTTAAATCCCCAAAAAACTTAAACAGCCTCAATTATCAAGCCGTTTTGATTTTCTGAGCAGTATGATGTCATATTGCTCAAGCCCTGCCCACCACCACTGATGGACTGTCCCGTATTAGCATATTCCTGCCCTCAGAGTTGTACGCTGTCTGCTGTCCACACAGCTTCGGATTACATCAAAAATATCTTAATTTGTGTTCCAAAGATGAACGAATAACAGCAGAGTGAAATGAAGCGAATTACCATTTTTTGGTCTGATATACTGTTATCACCATGCATTTAATAATTGTTTGGTCTATACACTACCATTCAAAAGTTTGTGTCCTTTTTTTTTTTTTAAATCCCCAAAAAACCTAAATAGTCTCAAAAATCAAGCTGTTTTGATTTTTGGAGCAGTATGATGTCATACTGTTCAAGCCCCGCCCATGGCGGCTGACGGACTGTCCTGTATTAGCATATTCCCACCCTCAGAGTTGTACGCTGTCCGCCATTTTCACCTTGCTCAAGCAGCTGTAGCGACAACAATGTCTCATAGATAATGCAGGTGTTTTGTAGTTGGATGTAAAAGTAAACATAACAGTCTTCATTTTCTCCCAACATCAGAGCCACTGAGGACGCAGTGGGTTAGTATTGTTTTTGATAGCAACACACCACAGAATATACCAAAAATGGAAGAAAGGGGCGGGTGAGCAGTAGCTCATTATCATTTAAAGAAACATGCACCGAAAAGGGTTGCTGTGAACAGTTGTTTTTGATAAGGTAAAAAGGTGTTGTTTTACAACCATTGAGGAATTTTAACAAAAGTATGTTTCTTTGACATTTCATTAAGACCCTGAAGAACCATACTAACTTATGGAAAATGGCCATCCAATGTCCCCTTTAAGTACTATTATATATATTTAGAGACTGTGAGTGAAAGACAATTTATTATCATTCATTTAGGCATGGCATTATACAGAATTATTTAAAGGGGTCATCGGATGCCCATTTTCCACAAGTTGATATGATTCTTTAGGGTCTTAATGAAGAGTCTATAACATACTGTGGTTAACATTTCTTAATGGTAGTGTAAAACAATACCCTTTTTAATTTGTCAAAATCAGCTCTAAAGACAGCAACCCGTTTTGTTGCATGTTGCTTTAAATGCAAATGAGCTCTGCTCACCCCGCCCCTTTCTTCTGCGCCGTCACAAGCCGTGCTCTAAGACACTGTTTACTTAAGCCGTGAAACTTACTAACTAGCATGTTATTAGGAAAGGCGATTGCAACGATTCATAAAAAAAAACCTTTATACTCATTTCTGCTGTAGGTGAAGCTGGATCACAAATTATTCGCACGAACATAGACGCATTTATGTAGATCGGGAGGCGCATTTCCTTCACAAACAAAAATAATCCACTGTGTCTTCAGTGGCTCAGATGTCCGGAGTAAACTACTACTATGTTCATTATTACATCCAACAACAAAACACCTCAATTGCTTAGGAGCCATTCTTGTCTACTCCTGTTTCAACATTGAAACATTGGCGGTTGGACCGTTACAGCTCACTCAGGGAGGGTCTAAGGTAAGACGGCCATGTTAATCAACTATTGTGGAAACGGCTTTTGTCCGTGTGACATCACACAGACAAGAAGCTGAGAATGGCCTGATTTGCAAAAGGGCATATTATTTTTAAGGAATAAATAAAAACCACTGGGTGGGTTTTCATCATTATAGGGTGGATTTGTGTACACACAGCCAACACACATTTATGTTCAAACTACATGTAAAAGTGAATTTTGCATCCAATGGCCCCTTTAACAAAGTCAGATTTGTGATTATGATGGCAATGAGGTTCATTAGATAATAGCTTGTGCTCAAATATAATCCCTGTATGATCTCTGTTTGTGATCTCACACAGGCCCCAGAGCAGACAGCCATAACTCAGTGTAAATGATGATATTTGAGTTAAAGCAGTTCCGTGAGTGATTTGGCTTGCTGTTTAAAGAGAGTGTTGTTTTAAACAATGGCTTTCTGTACTACCAAGCCAACTTTGGAAGGATTACTAATAACAAAATCCAAGGAATCAGCAATCTCCTCAGTGCTATTGTCCAGACACTGGGTAATCTTCAGATCCCGTGACCTTGCCATGAGAGGTGTCCAATCTCTAGCATATGCTTCTTACTACGATTAAAACGCCCACACTCCATCTAAGTTACAGAGACAGATGATATTCATCTGCATACAGCCGCATGCACTCGCATGCTAATGAAAACAGGATCCCTTGAAATCTCTGTGACCTCAGCTTAACCTGTCTGAACCTCTCTGAAGCAAAAGAAATGAAGCTAAATTAATGATTTAGACAGAAGCGAATAAAAATGACATTACTTGGAATATACATTTTCCCAATGAAAGCAAATTTTGAGACTGTGGTCATTTTGAGTAAAACTAGGATATTTATAATTCAACATTGTGTAACCTATTATCATATAATAGTATAATAATGTAAAAAAAATACAGATAATTACAGTGATATGAACCTGCATAGAGCTATCAGAGAAGGTCACATTTGAATTATCCATGCCCAAGAACCCCACCTGTGCTTTTTTCCAGTGACTCCCCAGATGAGATGGCCCTGACAGGGCTTTAGTAATGGAGTTGGACCCAGGTGCCCCAGTATCCATTTCCTCTACCAACACGGGCTCCCCTGGATGGGCCGCACTGCTCGATTGAATGACTCTTGAAACTTTGATGAGCTCGAATGGGCCAGTGCTCCACAGACAAAGAGGGAGTGTTGTTTGCCCAATAGCGCTACTAGGAAGATGCTGGGTCAGCCATGGGACATGGATAAAACCTGTTATTGAATCCAATCCAGTGCTCATGCCTCCATGAAAACAGGATAATAGGAAACTACTGGTTTATGCCAAAATACAAACAGATTGATTAGGCTTGTAAACAGAGCTAGCCTCAAGTTCACCTGTGTGGAATAGGATAATAGCATATTTCAGTACGGCAGCACTTTTTATATTAGCAGCTGAACTGTAAAATCACTTAAATATCAGAGAATAAATATAGAACCTTAGGTGATAAAACCAAAGCTCTTAAAGATGATTTTTAAAAGGGACAGATATCAAACAACATCTCAGTAGTCTCAGTAGTGTGGAATTACTTTGAAATACTGAGCCCAAGTTTATAAATCTGCATAATATGAATATGCACGGCAGGGCATAGTTACACAAGCCTGCTCAAAACATTAGATAATCCATCTTCAACCCAGACAGAAATTCCTGGCAGAGGACCAATAATATCTTCACAACAAAGCATCTGCAGAGGATACCACCACAGCTTCAAAAACACATTTCCGCCACATGACATTTATAGAAATAACAATGCTGCATGGAAAAGCTACTTGTAGTTTGTATAAGCTACTTGTAGTTAAGTTATAAGCCTTTCACAATAAAGTAGTAAAGCAAATCATTGAAAAAAGCAGTTAGCTTCAAGCTACAAGAAAACTGACACAACAAACAAGCAGGATCAAGATTCTCGAGAACGTACTTCGAAGACTGACATGGAAGAGAAGATGTTGAATAAAGTCGTTATTTTTGTTTTCTTTGCACACAAAAAGTATTCTCATAGCTTCATAGCATTACGGTTGAACCACTGATGTCACATGACTATTTTAATTATGTTCTTACTACCTTTCTGGGCCTTGAACGTGTCAGTTGCGTTGCTGTCTATGCAGGGTCAGAAAGCTCTCAGATTTCATCAAAAATATCCTAATTTGTGTTCCAAAAATGAACGAAACTCTTACAGGTTTGGAACAACATGAGGCTGAGTAATTAATGACAGAAGTTTCATTTTTTGGTAACTATCCCTTTAAGAGGCTTTTACGTATTACGCTTCATATTGTGCCTAATGTCAAGCAATCAAGTAATGCATGGCATTAAGTTGCTTATTGCTTTACTTTTGTCATTTGTCATAATAGACTGCTATTTAATACCTTATGAGTAAGTATTTTGAAAACAGCTGTGCTACTGAAAGTTTGTACAATAACTACCTGTAGTTTGCTACTCGTCAACAGTGATAAATACTGTGAATAGATGTATGAGCATGAAGTATATGTGAAGGTGAGAAAGTCTTCTCTTTACATATTATTATCACTTTTTCATCTCTCTCCAAATCTGAAGGTCTAGAAGAATGGTTAATCATAGCCATGGTACATCCATTACTAAGATATACAACTCATCCCCATAATGAAGAGGAAGGAAGGTGGGCTGATTATAAAAAAGGAGAAAAGAGAAAAGAGGCAAGAATGGGGGAGGGGAGGACGCTCGAGTGAAACCCATGCATTAAAAAACCTCCCACACTTGAGAGCGAGGAGAACGAGAGACTTTACATTGCAAGTGATGGTATAGATTTCAGATATTCCCACCAAAAGAGAACATGATCACATCCCCCACATAAGCAATCTTCTCCTGGGGATCTTAAGGGTTCTGCTGGGATCTACGGTGTGGGATACGAGAGAATAAGATAAGTGGATTAGACATCGACACTGCCTCTGGGAGTCCTCACCTTAAATGCCCTGTGAGAGAGAGAGTTTTTAACCGTTTGCCGCACAACGCTGGTTCCTTCGCGCAAGCAGGCTTCTCTGTTAGAGCGTATTTATCCTGTCAGGCTGCAGCCGAGGGTTCAATACCGCTATTGCGTAATTGACAGGAATGCTACCCCACCAATGGAATTTAATTACAACCCCTGGAGAGTCAGAGTCTCTTGACAGGTAATTGAAAAAATGCAGGGGACAGAAAGCCATGTTCGGGCACAATAGGAAGCCTGGAAACTGCTGTGCAATGAGGAAATCCTTATATCAAATTACTACTAGGCCAGAAACAGAAAGAAGAAATTCACTGTATCGTTCAATGCCTTAGACTGTGGAAGGAATTTAGAGAAACGCATACAAGCTGACATACTCTGATCATGACAGATGGAGGATGAATGTCTGCTGGTCACGCATGAAGACTTCGTGACGCACACTTCATGCATAGTTGCTTCTCATAAGTTACTATCTGATTAGTATAGGAGAAAGGGTAAAATCAAGTACACAACACACGGTATACTAGACTTGTATGATGCAATTTAATTCTAAGTGTCAGGCCAACACTTTAACACTTTAATAGAAACTGTATTTAAGCTATGGCCATTTGGAAGGTAGCACATTCATTTTTTAAATCAGAAGGAGTCACATTGTAAGATATAAATTCAGAATTTACACTTTTGTAAAGTTAAATTGTGATACAGTGCCCTCCACAAATATTGGCACCCTTGGTAAATATGAACAAAGGTGGCTGTGAAAATAAATCTGCATTGTTTATCCTTTTGATCTTTCATTCAAAAAATTCACAAAATTCTAGCCTATCATTATGCAAAAGAATGGAAAGTAGGAAGGGAAATCTCATTATGTAATAAATGTTTCTCTAGTTCACGTTGACCATAATTATTGGATCCCGGTTATTGCAACGTCTTTCTCCCAAGATCACAGCTCTGAGTTTTCTCCTATAATGCCTGATGAGTTTGGAGAACACCTGACAAGAGATCAGAGACCATTTCTTCATACAGAATCTCTCCAGATCCTTCAGATTCCCAGCTCTTCTTTTCAGTTCACCCCACTCATTTTCTATAGGGTACAGGTCAGGGAACTGGGATGGCCATGGTAAAAGCTTCATTGTGTACTCTATGACACATTTTTGTGTTGATTTTGAGGTTTGTTTTGATCATTGTCCTGATGGAACATCCAACCACAGCCCATTATAAGAGTTCTAAAAAAAGCAGTCAGGTTTAGATTTTTTTATCTGTTGGTATTTGGTAGATTCCATAATGCCATGTATTGGAACAAGATGTCCATTTTTTTAGGTTTTCTGATCCCAAGACTCAACTAATCTCTGAAATTCTCTAGCTGTGATCCTTGGAGATTCCTTGGCCACTTAAACTCTGCTCACCATGCATTAGGACGATACAGACACACATCCTCTTCTAGACATCTAACATCTTTAGTTGACTGGAACTTCTTAATTATTGCCCTGATTGTGGAAATAGGGATTTTCAATGCTTTAGCTTCAATGCTTAAGCTCAACAATCTTCTATTCTTTGGTTTTACTCCTTGTGATGGATGATTAAGGGAATTTGGCCCTTGTGTTCCTTTTTCCTTTTTCCTTCCTTTTTTCATAATCCTGTGGAACAGGAAGTCATGGCTGGACGATTTCTTGCTTCTAGTCACCCTGGTATGATAAAAATGTAATACAAATGGGAATATATTTCATTATGAGATATTATACTCATAAGAATTTCTAGGGGTGCCAATACTTATGGCAAACATGCATTGGAAAAATTTCCCCCACTTTCTATTGCTTTACTTCCAATGATAGTTTACAATTTTGAGAATTTTTTGGATGAAAGATCAAAAAGATATACAATGCAGATTTATTTCCAAGGGTGCCAATATTAGTGGAGAGCACTGTAAATAGTCACACTGTGAGAAATAAATTCACAAATGGAAGAAATTAAAATGCAATAACAAAATAATGATATAAACACAAAAAAACAGGAAATTAATTTGCAATTGTAAGATATAAAAATCTAAAATTATGAAAAACAAAGTAACAATTGTGAGGAAAAAACCTCAAAATCACAAAAAGGTCATAATTATAACAAACCCTTTTTTTTTATCACAATGTTCCCTTAGGGGCTCTACAGAAACAGGCTTCCATAAAAAATAGCTATGAACATAAAAACGTGAAACACACAAATGGACTTCGGATATGAGGCTGAAAAATATTTCAACACTTCATCACCATCTATCAAAAATTTTAGTGACATGCAATGCTATACAGTTAGCATCTATTAACAGCACCAGACATGTTGATGTGACCATTTCAGCATGTGCTATAACGGACAGCACAGTCATCACGTTGAAGACCTCAATTATACAAATCCAAAAGCACCGAGACAATTCCAACAGTTACTGTCACTTACACAATGTGGTTCCACTTCCTTTCCATCTAATTAAAATATTACGCTTTGTCAAACGTCTGACATGTATGTGCTAGAAAACTGTCGCATCTATTTTTAAAACCAAGGTGGTTACATAAATCTTCACACAAAGAAGGAGATCTGAATGCCGATCCTTTCTGACTCTTCCCTCTCTCCCTCCTCACCCCAGTCCGGTCTTTCTCCATCCTTTTCTGGACCTCTTCTCTTTCTTTATGTGCATTCTCAGGAAGACAGTTATTCCAATGGAATAAATATTCAATTATTCACACTGGAATTGTGCAGCTATGCCCTCAGGTCTGCATCACACTAATGGAGATGGCAGGCTGTTTTTACTATAGTAGTAGAAACAGATGACCAACACCCCCTCAGTCTCGAATCCATCCTGGCCTGCGACGCAATCACCAGAGATCCTCATTAAAACTGTGTATTGATTCATGTGTTCTGCTTTTTCCAGTTTAGTGACTGACTTGTGTGTGTGAATGACTGATTGACTCTGAGCAGAGACAGGCCCAGATGACATCCTTGAATTACAGAAACTCAAATTTACCCAGCTTCAGCAGACTGCCGTGCCTCCTGCCTTTGTAATGCTGTAAACTTTTAGGTCAACCTGGTTTCCTAAAGTACACAGGAAAGTCATTATATAGTCCACAGCAGGTGGAAGATGATAAAACGCTATGCTCCAAACCTCTATGACATTATTTCTTCGATGGAACACAAAAGGAGTTTTTAAATTGTGCTGTTCAGTCTTTTCCACGTAATTGCAATGAATGGGACACATAAGCACTAATGATAAAATCATAAAAGTGGTCCATATGACTCATGTGCGATTTCGCTTTCTGTTTCTTGTCAGGAACAGAGAGAAATTTTGACAAGATCTTTTTAAAAACCCTGACATATGCTCTAGTCCTTGTTACATTAATGAGAAGTAATGACCGATTTGTGAACATATTGTTCTTTTGAGTCAGTTCTTTTTAATGAATCAGTTAATTTAGTTCATTTGGTTCTCAAGTTTAACTCAATCTGTTTACAGCAGTTAAAGGATTAGTTCACTTCCAGAAAAAAAAAATCTTGATAATTTAATCACCCCTATGCCATCCAAGATGTTCATGTCTTTCTTTCTTCAGTCGAAAAGAAATTAAGGGAAGGGTTTTTGAGGAAGACATTCCAGGATTTTTCTCCATATAGTGGACTTCAATGGGGATCAACGGGCTGAAGGTTCAAAGGACTTTACACGATTCTGTCTTATCTAGTGAAACGATTGATCATTTTCTAAAAAAAAAAATAAAAACGTAAGTACTCTTTAACCACAAATGCTCATCTTGCACTCGTTTAAGCTTGACTTCGCACATTACGTAGTCACGGTGAAAAGGTAACACGTGACGTAGGCAGAAGTACCGACCCAGTGTTTACAAAGCGAACATATAAAGAAAATCAAATGCCCTTTACAACAAAAAGGGTAAAAACAACAATGTTAGGCAATTTTGAAGTTGGAGGAGAAAATGAGAAGGAGTTTGTCGCCAAAAACTCCCATCTCATTTTCTTCTCCAACTTCAAAATTGCTGTTTTACCTTTTTTTTAAAGGGTGTTTGATCTTCTTTGCACGTTCACTTTGTAAACACTGGGTCGGTACTTCTGTAGTGATGTAGGACGATTTTGAAGTTGGAGGAGAAATTGAAATGGGAGTTTTTTGACATACCCTAAATGAATTGACCCAGATTACACAGAGTTTCTACACAGAGCTAGACAAGATGAACATTTGTGGTTAAAAAGTATATAAATTGTCATTTTTTTTAGAAAATAACCAATCGTTTTGTTAGATAAGACCCTTCTTCCTCGGCTGGGATCTTTTAGAGCCCTTTGAAGCTGCATCTAAACTGCATTTTGGATGTTCAAACTTGGGGGCACCATAGAAGTCCACTATATTGGGAAAAATCCTGAAATGTTTTCCTCAAAAAACAATTTCTTTACGACTGTAGAAAGAAAGACATGAACATTATGGATAACAAGGGGGCGAGTACATTATCTGTAAATTTTGTTTTGGAAGTGCACTGCTTTCAATAGCTTCTTTTACAAATAGTCTTTACTGGCAAGTTACCAGTAAATTACCATTAAGAATTCATGTGTGAACAGGAATTGTTAAAAAAAAAAATACCGGTAAATTTGTTTCGCCAGTTTACTGGTATAAGAAGTTGTAACATTACCAGTAATTTACCGGTAATGTGCTCTGTGTGAACGCAGAACAAACTGTGTAGTTCAATTTGAAGTCTCATACGACTTGCAATTGTAACCTAGTCATGCATTATCCCTTACTAAAAATACAAGATACATATTTTACATGATTTTAAACATAGCTTGCTATGCACAAATTATGTAAACACACATACAAATCTCCACAGTACTGACAATGACAACATCCCATAGCAGCAGTGTGTTTTGAGGATCATGATGAAGTATAGTGTTGACAGGAAGGGGATGTGAACAGCACACAGAAGCACTCTGCCCAATGCCTTTCATGCTTTCTATTGTCATGTATTTATTTATTTCATCAGTATTTTATTATTACAACATTCAGAAAAATGTGCCCCCATCTCAGATTAATGCTAACAAGACCACATCTACATTAGATTTGTGTGCATTTTGGGTGCCACGACTGATTTCGCAATTAACCTTATACGCTAGATGCTTTGTGCACACACAAAACAAACATTCTTCATTATTGGACTTTGAGAAATGCAACCTTGAATAAGTAGAAAGCATGTTTGAGTGGTAAGAGAAAATAGTAGGTATGTGAACAATAACTGCTGTCCTTCTCCATTCTCTCCGTCTCTCTCACACACACACACACACACACAGGCATGCGAAAGTATCTGGGTGATGCAACCCACTGAAATAATGAGAACAACATTAGATTTTTCTTGCTACATTTGAGCTTCGAAGTAACAGCCATTCTGAGATGTATGTGCGATTTTCGCCTGACAGTTATGTATTATTTTATTCATAATTCTGTGCAAATTGTATCTTTGCAAATAATCTCTGTAACTGCATCCAGCCAATCAATTACCAATGAGTCTCTTTCATTAGATCTGTTCGGTTGCAGTGCTTACCCCGTCTGACCTTAAAATGAACTCAAATGGCATCAGACATTAAACTTAGGTTTCGTCTGTGTGAGGAGAAAGCGATTGCACCCGTGTGTGTGTGTGTGTGCAAGAGTAAAAGCAGGTCAGAAGTGCTTTGACCTCATCTACACCTACACCCATCTGTCCCCGATCTCATCACACTGCAGCGCTGACTTAATTGGACAGGAGATGACACTCGCACTAACCGAAACCCTGGGGGTCACAACCTCATCATGGAGAGAGAGGTGGAGCTAAAGGGACAGGGATTACAAACTACAGTGTTTGCCTCGTCTAGAGTTACACTGCAAACTATGGGTTGAATATAAGGATCTGACTGGTATTAATGGTTAACCCTAAAAGGATTATCCCTCTATTTGCATGTACACTACCAGTCAAAAGTTTTGAAACAGTAATGATTTTTAACAGTTTTTTTTTTTTTTTAGAAGAAGTCTCCTCTGCTTCTCTTCTCCAAGCCTGCATTTATTTGATCCAAATAATCATTACTCCAGTCACACAATCCTTCAGAAATCATTCTAATATGCTGATTTGCTGTTCAAGAAACATTTTTTATTATTATTATCATCAATATTAAAAACAGTGAGTACATTTTTTTTTTCAGAATTCTTTGATGAATAGAAAGATCCGAAGGTCAGCATTTATCTAAAATAAAAAGCTTTTGTAACATTATACACTATACCATTCAAAAGCCTGGAGTTATATATAGTATATATATATATATATATATATATATATATATATATAGTATACTGAAAGAAATTATAGAAAATTATACTTTTGTTTAGCAAGGATGCCTTAAATTGATAAAAGTGATGATAAAGACATTTATAATGTTACAAAATATTTCTATTTCAGATAAATGCTGCTATTCTAAACTTTCTATTCATCAAAGAAACCTGAAAAAAATCTACTTAGCTGTTTTCAACATAATAATAATAATAAATGTTTTTTGAGCAGCAAATCAGAATATTTGAATGATTTCTGAAGGACCATGTGACTGGAGTAATGATGCAAAAAATTCAGAAATCACAGGAATAAATTACATTTTAAAATATATTCAAATAGAAAACAGTTATTTTAAATAGTAAACATATTTTTTAAAAAACAAAAAATCTTACTGTTCAAAAACTTTTGACTGGTAGTGTATTTGAAACATAAATGTTTTGTAACATTAACTGCCTATCAAAATCTATGGAGTCAGAAACTAGGGGGGAGAAATGAGGTAAATGAGTGCAAGACTAGAGTGACCATATTTCAGTTTTCAAAAAAGAGGACAAATCCTTGGATATCCCAAATCAAATCTCAAAATGTGTCATTTCCATACCTAAAAAATATATATTTTACAGTCACCGTTATGCAGATTGATCAGAAACACAGCTAAAAATCTTATACCACAGTGACCATCCTTCACAAAACTTTTCTACCACAGTTTTATCACAGGTAGAATGCAAAATATTTCAGTAGAAGCATTTCAGTCAAATGTAAGTTATGCAATATTTCAAACCTTTAACCCACGGGAGAAAAATTAACCTGCTGCAAGAGTTTAAAATCAGCCCAGTTTTGTGGAAAAAATGCAGATTTGGCAACCCTACAACCAACACGAGCTGCATCCGAAACGATTTAAAAGCTGTTAGTGGGGCATGCATTGTGGTACTCTCCTCAATGTGTGGCAGAGACTGACATAGAAGAAATTGTTGAATAAAGTCGTTATTTTTGTTTTCTTTGCACACAAAAGGTATTCACGTAGCTTCATAACATAACAGTTCAACCACTGATGTCACATGGACTGTTTTAATAATGTCCTTACTACCTTTCTGGGCCTTGAACGCGGTAGTTGCATTGCTGTCTATGCAGGGTCAGAAAGCTCTCGGATTTCATCAAAAATATCTTAATTTACATTCCGAAGATAAACGAAGGGTTTAGAACATCAGCTTTCTGCCAATTATCAAAAAAATGATTTTAAAAGTTTTATTTGCCCTAATTGGTGCAGAGACCACATGGGCGTTCCTCTGGCGCCTCTGGTGCCTCTCATACCCATCAGTCTCCAGGAAGTCACTGCGAGTTTGGTTGGATCAACAAATGCCAGTGTTAAAATCCCTTGGCAGCATGAAAAGGGCACTGCAAGCTCCCTTTGCCAAAATTTGTCTCATCGAACAATTTGGGTCAGCAGGGCTCGACATGTTTACACATCTTCCCTGTGAAGCACTGACTCAGTCTGAGACATTCTCACTATGCACACTGATACATATCCTGCCCAGGCAGCTATTTCACCCATTACACTTATTGCTTATTTTATGAATAATCTACCTTCTCTCTCTCATTATCTCCTCTCTTCTCTTACTCTCCTTCTCTCTCACTGGAATTAATTAGATAGGTTGTTAGAGGGAACCTTGAGGCCCATGACACAGGTTCTGGTTATTTATAAAAACTATATTCGCACCATCTAATCAGGTACCCAAAAAAACACAGCAGGAAGGAGAAGAACACATACGAAAAATGCAATATGGATGATTTATGGGACTGTTAGAAAGAGAGTTTGAACCTCACTGTCTGTTCTGTCTTTACCAAAACCAACAAACCAAAAAAACAAACCAACATTCATATCAAAGTGAGCGTTATACTGCACACTCTTCTAAGGAGCACTTCAGACTAAAACATTCGGGGAATTATGGATCTCCAGAGAATCCTCATCTTACCTCTGTTACTATCTCTTCCCCTGAATGGAAATAAGTGTGTTGGGAGATGATGTGTTGGGATGAAATGGGCTGAAGTGCTCTGATGGAAGAGAAAGAGACAGAATGTGGATTAGCGAGATTCACCGCAGATTGCTCATTGTAAAAGACCTTAATGTGCTCTCACATTTTTGGTACTCTTTAACAGAGAAGAACAGATAGAATTCAGCTATTAGTGGTACTTGCTAGGCAATCTTTCACTGCTTTAATGGTTAGGGATTTCAAAAAACTCTTAACCTAAGTATTAAAATTCAGCACATATCTCATCCTGCACTGTTTGTACTAAGGACACACTTTAAATCATACAGCTTGTTTGAGGAAAGATGTGCTAGTGCTTTTCTAAGCAGTCAGACTTCTTGGGAACCTAAGCAACTGCATAGCAACATGCTAAAACCAGTCAGAAGACCTTAGAAATTGCATAGCAACGTCTTAGGAACCTATGGAAGCATGTTTCCGCCACTGAATAAGGTTTGAAAAAGGTAACAACATTTTTTCTCACAATTCTGACCTTTTTTTCTCAGAATTGTGTGATTTGAATCAGAACTGATACAAAGTCAGAACTGTGAGTTTATATCTCACAATTGCAAGTTTATATCACTCAATTCTGACTTTATAACTCGCAATTGTGAGTTTATATCTCGCAATTCTGACTTTATAACTCGCAATTGTGAGTTTATATCACACAATTCTGAGAAAAAGTGGGAACTGTGAGTTTATATCTCAGTTTTGACTTTATAACTTGCAATTGAAAGTTTATATCACTCACTTCTGAATTTATATCCCGCAATTCTGACTTTATAACTCGCAATTGTGTTTATATCACACAATTCTCAGAAGAAAGTCAGAATTGCAAGACAAACTCACAATTCTGAGAAATAAACTCGCAAGTCAGAGTTGTGGAAAAAAAGAATTGTGAGATACAAACTAGCATTTACAAGAATAACGTAAGAATTGTGAGTTTATATCTCGCAATTCTGACTTTATAACTCGCAATTGTGTTTGTATCACACAATTCTGAGAAAAAGTCAGAACTGTGAGTTTATATCTCAATTCTGACTTTATAACTCGCAATTGAAAGTTTATATCACTAAATTCTGACTTTAACTCACAGCTGTGAGTTTATATCTCGCAATTCTCAGAAAAAAGTCAGAATTGCGAGACAAACAATTTTGAGAAATAAACTCGCAAGTCAGAAAAAAAGTCAGAATTGCAAGATACAAACTCGCATTTGCAAGAATAACGTCAGAATTGTGAGTTTATATCTCGCAATTCTGACTTTATAACTCATAGTTGTTTATATCATGCAATTCTGAGAAAAAGTCAGAATTGTGAGTTTATATTTCACAATTCTGACTTTATAACTCACAATCGTGAGTTTATATCTCGCAATTCTGACTTTATAACTCGCAATTGTGAGTTTATATCACACAATTCTCAGAAAAAAGTCAGAATTGCGAGACAAACACAATTTTGAGAAATAAACTCGCAAGTCAGAATTGCTGAAAAAAAGTCAGAATTGCGAGATACAAACTCGCATTTGCAAGAATAACGTCAGAATTGTGAGTTTATATCTCACAATTGACTTTATAACTCGCAATTGTGTGTTTATATCATGCAATTCTGAGAAAAAGTCAGAATTGTGAGTTTATATTTCACAATTCTGACTTTATAACTCACAATTGAACATTTATATCATTCTCTTCTGACTTTATAACTTGCAATTGCAAGTTTATATCCCTCAATGCTGACTTTATAACTCACAACTCTGAGCTGAATTGTGAGATAAAAAGTCACAATAAATTATTCAGTGGCGGAAACAGGCTTCCATAGGAACCATTCACAAATGCAAAAAAATTTGCACATTTTCACCATTTAGTCACTCATGCACTATTTAAAGTTGCAATGAAACATAAATAATGACCAATCTTTTCTTCTGTATTGTGACGTACATCCGGCTGCAAAGTTGTGGTCACATTTCACACCATGTGGTCACACATAATTCCTCAGCAAAATTTTCCAGACAGAATACAGTCATTTCAAAAGACACCTATGTGTTTCGTATGAAGCTGAAAAAATAACCTGACACAGATTCCACTCATGTTCAAGTTGGTCGCATGAATTCGCCATGTTCACCAACAGAAAGTTGCTTGGTTTGAAAATGACTTGTTTAGACAATGGACCTTTGTTTGTCTGTGAAATCTCACAAAATTCTCAAAAAAAAGAAAAAATGTAGGGTGGGGACTTGGTTCTATGTGACGATTGTTGATTGGATTTTGATATGTGGGCACTGCACTCGAAAGTAGAGACAGAAAACTGCAAGCTTGCAGGGGCGGGGCTTAAAAGTTTAGTCCTCAAAATTTAGTCCTCTTAAGCCCCACCCCCTGCAAGCTCGCACACATCACCATAAAGAAAACTTGTTTTTTTTGGAAGGTCCAGTTATAATAGTTTGATTAAAATGAAAAAAATCTACCTGATCTCACAGGAAAACACAACTGTTTTACAAAGTGGTGATTTCGTATGATTTCGAGTTTGTACATTTTAAAAGGATGGTTCGCCCAAATATGAGTTTTACACCATGATTTACTCACCCTCAAGCCATCCTAGGTGTATATGACTTTCTTCTTTTAGACGAATACAGTTGGAGATATATTAAAAATGTCCTGGCTCTTCCAAAAGTTATAATGGCAGTGAATGGGTTATGCTATTCAATATGCTAGTCAATATGCTAGTCTCTCGAGAACCAGGTTTTGATCACAGCAAAGGACAACCAGTCTCCTCTTGGCTTATAACGAAATCCTCCACCATATTTCTTTACAAATCCTCATTTTTTACTTCTAATTCATGACTGGTGTTTTGTTTTGCTCTTTTCACTGTGCTTCTGTGTTCGTCTACATCCTGCATCATCCGCTGAAATGCCATTCTCTTGTGAACGTGTGTATGACAGCAACTTTATGAAGCTTTAAATATGGATATTTTTCTTACAAAAATGCATTGATTCACTTCAGAAGGCCTTTATCAACCCCCTGAGCCATGTGGAGCACTTTTTATGATGGATGAATGCACTTTATTGGGCTTCAAAATCTCAACACCCATTTACTGGCATTATAAAACTTGGAAAAGCCAGGACATTTTTTAATATAACACAGATTGTATTTGTCTGAAAGAAGAAAGTCATACACACCTAGGATAGCTTGGAAGTGAGTGAATAATGGGGTAATTTCATTTTTGGATAAACTATCCCTTTAAGTTGTAAAAAAACCCCACATGTTTTTAGAAAACATGTAAGCATGAAGATTGTACAAATTCAAATAAATTAGCCACTAATTGGCCAAAACTTAAAAATAGTTTTGAACTGCCATGAGATTGTGTTGAACAGGGTGAATTTTCATGCTGACTTTTGCACTTCATCCACACATCATGACATAGATCCACTTCAGCTTTCGGGGGAAAGAGCATGGCAAAATAGAGTGATGTGTATCTGAAAGAGAGAGAGAGAAAGACAGGGACGGGTAATGGGAGGAAGCAGTGATCGATGCTCTAGTGCATTACTGATGATTTGCACTCAGCCAGTTAGTGGTTTTTGGACACACAGCCATTAATGAGCCATGTCTGTCCTCACCTCAACCACATACAAACACAAAGAGAGTGGACATGGCTCTTAGTTCTACAATGCGCACACCTACAAACACACATTACGTGCACAAATATACTTAGCGCACAAGCTCCTAAAAGTGGTCGCCAAAAAGCATCTTCACAAAGATGCGGAGAGAAGTGGGCTAACTTAATTTGATGCGACTCCACCAGAAGAATTACAGAGATGAGCTGGGCAGAAATGAATTGTGTAAGTATTGCTCCAAACACCCCAGCCCCCACCAGCAGGCAGAGCCGTGAGTCACTCTTCCCCCTCACTCTCATTTCACTCAGCCCAGCCATGAGCTCCAGCACTCGGCTCTCAGCTGCTCTACCCAACAGACACATGGATGCACGTACACCAGCAGGCGCTTGTTTACCGAAGAAAGCGAGTGCCTCATGCAAATCAGCTGGGCTCATTTTAACACACCTTTCAGGATGTCTACTATGTCTCATTTCTCGTGTTGGGCAAAATGCAAATCCACCATTTGGATTTACAATATGGAAATCACCTAAGCCTGTGTTTAGTTGGATTGATTCTGTCCAGATTTGAGCACAGCTTGTGTATCGGCCTGGATTTCTGCACTGGGAGAGTGAATCACCACCCACTAGTAATCACCTCTGAATTCACGTACAGTCACAGTGTCCTTCCCGTGTTCTACACCCACACCCAGCCTACAGCTGACCGTCTCCTTATGGAGCTCACACACACTCACACACAAACACACACACATACAAAACGCTTCCTCCAATAAGGTATGCAAACACAAACTTTGCTTGATCTCCAGTGAAAAGTAAACAAACAGCAAAAGAAGTACAATGTTTACAATAACAAACAGGTGATCAGGTGAAACAACAAACTCTCTGTGATTATCATGTTAAATATTACTATTAGCATTAGTAGTTTTATTTTTGTTAACTAACACCACAACCTGCTTTACAGGCTAATCAAATTTATAATAATCATATTTATTAGTATTAATATAGAATATGGCTATATATCTAAAACCAATCAGGCTTAATAGATAAATAATATTTTAATAATGCTTTAGGGGCTAAATAATAATAAAATGAAATAAATATGGTACAACCATTATCGTTTGTTTGTTTTCTTATTATTTATTTTTATACATATTTATTTTTATTTATATAAGATTTGTTTTAAGTAAATATATACATTTCAGTAATACTGTATAGGCTACTTATAAAACAACAGCAACTACTACTACTAGGTTATTACTACAATAACATAAATAATAACAATATTTCTTAATATTATTATGGAATATGGCCACATATCTAACAGCATTCAAGACCCGCTTTACAGAATTAAATTAATAAATAATACTTTGAAGGCTAAATAATAATAATAATAATAATAATAATTAGAATATGGGTATATATCTAACACCAATCAAGCTTAATAAATAAATGATATTTTAATAATGCTTTAGGGGCAAAATAAATAAATATGGTACAGCAATTTTATTTATTTATTTATTGTATACTTACAGTATTTATTTATTTATTTATTTATACAAGATTTGTTTTAAATAAATAAATATGGGTACAGCAATTTCATTAATTTATTTATTGTATATTTACAGAATTTATTTATTTATACAAGATTTGTTTTAAATAAATACAAAAATAAATAAATATTGGTACAGCAATTTTATTTATTTATTTATTGTATATTTACAGTATTTATTTATTTATACAAGATTTGTTTTAAATAAATAAATAAGTAAATAAATACATTTCAATAATACTCTATGGGCTAAATAAAACTACTACTACCAGGTTAATACTGCAATGACATTAATAATATTTCTTAATATTATTATAGAATATGGCTACATATCTAACAGCATTCAAGACCTGTTTTACAGAATTGAATAAATAAATAATACTTTGAAGGCTAAATAATAATAATAATAATAATAATAATAATAATAATATGGCTACATATCTAACACCAATCAGGCTTAATAAATAAATTATATTTTAATAATGTTTTAGGGGCTAAATAATAATAAAATTAAATAAATAAATACGGTTCAGCCATATTCATTCATTCATTCATTCATTTAATAACTAACTAACTAACTAAATAAATTTTACTAATACTCTATGGGCTAAACTACTACTATTACGAGGTTAATACTACAATGACATAAATAATAATAATATTTCTTAATATTATTAAAGAATATGACTACATAACTAACGCTATACAAGAACCATTTTACAGGATTAAATAAATAAAAATTACAGGAAGGTTAAATAATAATGTGATAGTAATTATAATAATAATAATTAGAATATGGCTATATATCTAATGCCAATTAGACTTAATAAACAAGCAATATTTTAAATAATAAATAATAATAAAATTAAATAAATAAATAAATATAGTACAGCCATATTGTTTGTTTGTTTGTTTATACAAGATTTGTTTTAAATAAATAAAAAAATACTGTATAATGTAAAATTGTATATATTTTAATAATACTCTACTACTACTTACAACTACACTACTACTACCAGTAGGTTAATACTACAATGACATAAATAATATTTTTAAAATAAATAATATAATATTTCTTAATATTAGTATGGAATATGGCTACATATTTAACACACTCAAGAACCGTTTTACAGGATTAAATAAATAAATAAAGCTTTGAAGGCTAAATAATAATAATACGATTAATAATAACAATTATTATTATTATAGAATGCGTCTATATCTCTAACACCAATCAAGACATGTTATACAAGCTTAAATAAATAAATGACAAACGATACTTAAACTTAATAATACGTTATAGGAGCTAAAATAAAATAAAATAATAAAAATATATAGAAATAGTGTTCACTTAAACCTGTAAAGCAGGTCTTTAGTGGCGTCAGACAAATACAGTATTCGCTAAAGTACAGTATGCAGAGATCCTACAAAAGACTTTTGTCATTATGAATCAAAACAGCATTATTTACATAAGATGAGAGCTGATTATGGAATGGCTGTGAGTCTTTGGAGAGCAGTATGTTCTCTCTGGTTTGTACCCACAGAGAACAGGGCCTTGATGTGCTACTTAAAGAACTCTCGGCTGACTCATCAGCTTCATTCCGACTGAAGCACAGACAAGTGTGAATATGACTCACTCTGCTTGTAGATCTGACAGTCAAACATTTATCAAAGACCAACATCAAGCAGTAAGCTCTATGGCATAGCGAAACACCACACACAGTTCTTCTCAGCTACAGCCTGAGTTGGAAAGAGGCCCGGGTATAACCCTCAGTACTAAATATGAATCCATCTGTATTATCTGTCTCCTTCCTCACTCTAATGCCTGGAGACTTTCCTCACCTGATCTCTCTATGCCCTCATAGTTTAGTTTAGTCTCAATTATCAAGCCGTTCTGATTTTCTCAGCAGTATGACATCATACTGCTTAGGCCCCGCCCACAACCGCTGACGGACTGTCCCATATTAGCATATTCCCGCCCTCAGTCAGTTGTATGCTGTCTGCCATTTTCTCCACGCTTGATCAGCTGTAGCGACAACGATGTCTTGTAAGCAATGCAGATGTTTTGCAGTTAGATGTAAAAGTGAATATTAGAGTATTCATTTTCTCACATAAGAGCCACTGAGTGAATTAATGTGCCACCGAATACACAAAAAAAATGAAGAAAGGGGTGGAGTCAGCAGTAGCTCATTAGCATTTAAAGAGACGTGTCGAAACGGCTCGCTGTGAACAGAGCTATATTTGACAAGGTATAAAAGATGTTGTTTTACACCACCATTAAAGGAGAAGTCCACTTCCAGAACAACAATTTACAAATAATATACTAGCTTGCTACACAAGCTTTTGTGCTTAAAAAGTATACAAATTTTAGTTTTCCGAAAAAAATGACCAATCGTTTCACTAGATAAGACCCTTCTTCCTCAGCTGGGATTGTTTAGAGAACTTTGAAGCTGCATTTAAACTGCATTTTGGAAGTTCAAAATCGGGGCACCAATGCAGTCCATTATATGGAGAAAAATCCTGAAATGCTTTCCTCAAAAACCATAATTTCCTCACAACTGAAGACAGAAAGACATGAACATCTTGGATGACAAGGGGATGAGTAAATTATTTGTAAATTGTTGTTCTGGAAGTGGACTTCTCCTTTAAGATATTTAACAAAAGTGTGTTAAAGACATTTCATAAAGACCCTGAAGAATCATACCAACTTGGGCAAAAACAAAGGTCATCTGTTGTTCCTTTTAAAGTGCTCAAGTGAACTGTAATATGAAGCAGCATCTATTATTGGTATACTGGTGATGGTTTCAAGGAGCAATCAAACCACTCTTATGGATGGGAGGACAACAGCAGGTGGTCTTCTTAGCTCGGCAGTATGGACCTCACCTGTCCCAGTGACCCAGTAACCAGGAATAGTCATGCGTGACCAGAACAAGAGTGGGCATTTCCTCCCCTCATATAGCTACATTACCATGAAGCAGTTATAAATACAGATTCTATCAGATAGTTTAGACTAATTGCTGAACAGATATCGTGAGAAGACCAGAAAATGCCTCTCAGTCATCACTTCCATAACAAAAGGTCTTGGCAGCTTCTCTATTGTCATTAGACATATAGAACAACAGACATAAAAGTTAACATCTCACATGGAGATTCTGAGACTGGCGTACAGTTGCTGTCCAATCATGTGTCTTGTTATTTAAAGACAACCTAACAGCGGCTCTCGTTTAGTGCAGTCAGCTGGACACAAGCAGTTGTGTCAGATGCAGAGAACATTGCTTAACCAACAGGAACAATGTCTCATATCCATGGCAAGATTTTCACCGGTTTTTACACACAGCTAGGGGCTTACATAACTGAGTTATTCAGTGCTTGGCAGTACTTCATTTTGGATGCAGTGCTGTGCTGTTCTTATCACTGCTCCACCTTTACATGAAACAACACACTTGCTGGGCTCAACAACAGTAAGGAGAGCCTGGCAGAGTAGTTCTGAATTAGTTGTGAATTCTGCTTGTCAACGTGTCATCTAGCTAAAATTATGGGCTTTTAGAAGTTTTTGTCAAAATCGGAAGAATGTGAGCATCAATGAAAACAGCTTGAAAATTGCTATAATCAGTTTTGCAGTGTGTGCCATAATTTTGAAGCAAACATCTAATTACTCACACAATTTCCATCTATTATTGCTTTTTTGTATAATAAATAAATAAATTCCACAAATCAGCATATTAGAATGATTTCTGAAAGATCATTTGACACTGATGACTGGAGTAATCTGTAATAATATTTCACAAATTAATTATTTCATTTTTTAAATCAAAAAATTACCACCCCCAAACTAATATTAAAGGGATAGTTCACCCAAAAATGAAAATTACCCTATGATTTACTCACCTTCAAGCCATCCTAGGTGTATATTTTTCTTTCAGACAAATACAATCAGAGTTATATTTAAAAAAAAAAAAATGTCCTGGCTCTTCCAAGCTTTATAATGCCAATGAAACACTATAAGAGCCAGGGGTGTAAACTTTTGAACAAAATGAAGATGTGTACAATTATCTTATTTTGCCTAAATATCTTTTTTGTTTGTTTGTTTGTTTGTTTTCAATTAGCACTGCCCTTTAGAAGCTACAAAATATTCTTACATGTTTCCCAGAAGGCAAAATATGTAAAATTTACCCTGATCTTCAAATTCAAAAAGTTTTCACCCCCTGGCTCTTAATGCATCATGTTTCCTTCTGAAGCATCAGTGAGCGTTTGAACATTCTGTAATAGTTGCATATGATTCCCTCAGTGGACCTCAGTGTGAAAAAATGGATTTCAAAATCATACAGCCATTGTTGGAAAGGGCTCGAACACACAAAAATGGATTTTTCTGATTTTTCTAACTGTTCGAGACAAACAAGGGACTCATGAACAACTATCACTAAACAAAAAAACACAGCTGTGGATCATTCAAGTAACAACACAGAATCAAGTATATGTAAATGTTTGAACAGGGTAATTTTTATAAGTTCAACTATTATTATTTTCTCTTGTAGTCTATATGTAAATGTCTTTTATGTGAAATATCTTATTCAGGTCAGTACTAAATAAAAAATAACATGCATTTTGTATGATATGGTAAAATAATTAACATTTTGCAGATTCTGCAAGGTGTATGTAAACTTTTGACTTTAGCTGTATTCGTCTGAAAGAAGAAAGTCATATACACCTAGGATGGCTTGAGGGTGAGTAAATCATGGGGTAATTTTTATTTTTGGGTGAACTATCCCTTTAAATCTAAAAAATCATTTAAAACACAATATATTCCTAAAATGAAATTGTGTTGGGGACAATAAAATCTGAACAGAATAAAACGCTTACATTCTATCCTTAAATTGGCACACTTACTGTGTACTTGCAATTGTTCGAATTTCCAATGACCATCACATGCTTGTGTCGTGACATTTTTGGTTTCAGAACATTGCTCACAATGGACAGTCTATGCGGCATTACGTCATCAAAGTGTGGACTTAGAGGAGGATTGCGAGGGCTCAGGCCAGCATTTGAGACTAGGCCAATCGTGTTCAGTCAGACCTGTGTTCGCTTCTTCACATCACTTATTGTCCATCTGCATCCTTGCTTTATGCAGTAGTTTTGTAAACCACAGTCTGTTTAAGTTAATCCACTTGAGGATTCTGAGAGGAACAGCGAGTGAGAATGAATCTGCTTGAAATGAGGCTGTAGAAGCTCATGAAGCAAACACGAAACAGCTGTGGCCCACAATCATGTGCCGTTGGCTGTTTACTTACTTCATAATCAGCCTAGATTACCAGCACATTCGTACCAATGTTCTGCTGAACGAACACCAGCATGACCGTACGAAATAATAGTAACAAGGTAACAAAATAAAAGAATTCATCGTGAGTCAGTGATAACAGATACGCATTCACACTAACATAAATTGCCACATGCAAATTCGGTTGCATCTTGTGTATCCCATTTGTTGTGCTTTTGACCCAATTAGAGGCTCCTCTCAATCTCTGAACCAATCAGATCCATCCATGAGTTAGGAATCCCCGTTGCCCTAGCAACTGTGAGGTCACTGAAACAGATGGGGGGAGGGTGGGAGGGGGTGCTTGGTCGTAAGGTTGTAAAATGCAGTTTCTCTCCCTTGACAGTACAGCTGCTGTGCAAGTGTTTGATGCATGCATGCATTCATTAGTGCAGGCATACAGGAAGGAACAGAGAGAGACAGGAATCCATTGAAGCAGATGTGCTTTGAAAAGTATATTTCCCTGCCTGTTCCACACTGCAAAGCCAATCCCTTGCTACTGATGACTGAAATTAGGGCAGATCTGATTCATTAGCGTATGATCAAACTTTTCCTCCATGAGTGTAAACCACAGCCTGAACACATCAGAAGAGAAACGCAAGGTGATGAAACTCCACCAGCGTGACCTATTATTATTCACTGAGAGAATTCGCTCTCATCCATGTTTTAAACTCCCATCTCTCTCCCACAAAGAAAAGCACTCGCTCAAGCTGAAATGTTAATGACGACGCCAACAAATGAATTGCGAAAGCAGTCCTTGCGGTCTGAAGTCGGGTGACCGACTTGAATAAAGGAGGACTGGATTATGGAACGAGAGCAGATGAAAGGAGAGAGGAAAAAAGCAGAGCAGAAGTGGAGACCAGGGCAGCGGAGTTGAAAAGCGAGGAGAGTGGGGGCGTATAGAGCTGTCATTTCATCTTAGATTTTGCTCTCTCCTTGTCTCCACTCGTCTTGCTTGGTGAAATGTTAATCTGGCATGGAGTGGAAAACAGCACAGAAGATCAAAAATAGGTCAGAGGGAAAGAAAAGAAAGGGTGAGAACGCTCCGTCCTGTGATTTGAAATGCACACCAAGAGAGCTGAGAGAGAAAGAGGATGATCAAGCTTCAGAAGATGCTGAAGATATTTATTGAACACAGCACGGCAGAGACGGAAGTGAACGTTTTAGATACTTTCTGTACCAAAAACAATACCCAATATGCTAGATGAGAAGCTCTGATGGGTTGCGGCTCAAAATGGGCCGCAGGCCTGTTCTGATAAGAGTCAAAGAAGAGCTAAATGCAAATAAATAAATAGCTAAACTAATATCAACTGTTAGAAGTAAGGTGAGAAAAGCTTCACTGTGCAAATTTGCAAAAAACGCAAATTCATCTGTCAGATTTGACAAATTAGGTGGATGGTTGCCTGACATGGCCTTATCCTCAAAAACCATGAACAAAATTACACAAGCTGAAAGAAAAAATTCCATGCTACATTAAATATAGGTTATGCTGCGCTGTGCTGCGTCACTAATGTAAAACTGGTTATTGAAGCGAAACAGTTTCTTCTACGGCTTCATATAGAGATTCCAAATCCTTGCTTTTCTTTCTCTCTTGTTGCCTCTTCCCACCGTTCAGTCTGAGCATCTTAGGATGTGCTCTGTGCGGCTCATAATTCCTCCTCCTCTCACTTTCTGTCTGTCCCTGACTGCAGAGCTAGTAGGACAGTAGGGGGGTTGGGAGGCAGTCCTTAGACTGCATTGCTTACACATTGAGTGGAGGAGGGAAGCAAAAGAGGTTAAAGATAATAAGGAGGTACTTTGAACAACAAACCTGCTGAGACAGGAAGTATGCGCACACATGCAAGCACTCATTATACACATGCAGAAACATTTTACACTACTTCCCTAAAGAGTTCTGCCTCCTTCACAGAGCTCTTTAGCGCCCTCTGCTGGTTGAGACGCAAACAGCGTCAGCACTCAAAAGATTCAAACCTGCGACTACTGACTGAGAGATGGATAAACGTCAGAATTCATGAAAAAGCACCAACACCATTCAGCTAATAAAGGCTCATATGTGAAGCAGAGGGTTTCATATATGCACTTGACACTTAGAGTGTGCACCATCTGCATCTGGTGAGTCCGGTTAAAGTGCCTCTATTATGCCGTTTCCAATACCGCCTTTCATGCAGTTTGTAATGTAGTGTTCTGGAAAATTGTAAAGCTGAAAGTGCATGCTAAATAAAGTTGTCTCCCAAAATGAAGATTCGACTGTGCACAGCCTAAACAAGTCATTAGTAATTCGATTCCCACTTCCGTAACAGCTAGACCTCACCAAAGACTTTATATATAGGAAGACTGTGTACTCCCTATTACTTATGAAGGGGGAAAAGTGCAACGCCCAATACGGTGAATAAGCCCCGCCCTCTAAACGAAAGAGCCAATCGTTGATTAGTAAAGTCATCGCATCACTGCATCAGCCGTTAGACGCTCCAGTTCCTATAGAAACAGGCAGCGTTTGGAAACTGGCTGGTCTAGAATTAAAAACAAGCTGTTTTTAATGGTATGCGAACATAAGAAACAAGTTTTATGATCCTGTTGTTGTCAAATTTCATTGGTGTTTTCAAATTTGAAAATCGTGAGCTTAGTGAACAGAATTTGATGTTTTTTTATTCAAAGAGATAGGAGCTGCACTTGCATGCCCGAAAGACGTTTCAAAGATGGCCACCAAGCGAAATGACTTGGTCTTAAAAGGACTTCGACATCACGGGGTATCATATTTGCATAATTCCTGGCCATGTCAGCATCAACGCCTCTCATTTACTTTTAATGGAGTGACGTCAAATGTTGCCGAACTGAATTGTGGGTCTTATGCGTTGCGTCACTGGCGTTGCTCGTGGCAGAAGTTGACAATTTTTCTAGTGCAAATGCAGACGTCAGCCAAACAGATCGCCTTATGCAAATACCCTAGCGCAGTATGTGATTGGCTGTTGTCAATATGAGTTGTGTCAGCACCAAGCAGCACCAACGCCCTCCATCAAGCGTTGATGCCGACGTGCCATGTGTTTTAACATAATCTTGAAAGATAACTCAATACCCAGTTTATTTGGACCAGCTGACTCTGCTAAATCACAACCTGTAAGTATGCTAAATAATAGATGTATACAGAGTATTCAAAATACAGAACTATGGTGGTAGGCGTATCATGTCTGACTCACACACACAGTTATTTTCATTAAAAAAATAAAATTTAAACACTTTTTAATCTCATACTTTTAATACTTTTTAACGCTCGTCTTGCCTTTCTCTCCCTGAACTCTGTGTGTTCTGGCTCAAGACAGTTAGGGTATGTCGAAAAAACTCCAATCGTATTTTCTCCCTCAACTTCAAAAATCATTTCAAAATCATCCTACATCGCTGCAGAAGTTCTGACCCAGTCTATGCAAAGTGAACATGCAAAGGAGATCAAACACCCACAACAAAAAAAGGTAAAACTGCGTTATAAGACGATTTCAAAGTTGAGGGAGAACAGGAGATGGGAGTTTTTCGACATACCCTAACTGTCATGAACTGGAACAAAAACAGTCCAGGCAAAGTAAGACAAGACGAGTGTTTGGCTTTAAAAAATATATAAAATGTATTATTTTTATTAAAATAACCAATCGTTACGCTAGATAAGACCCTTCTTTCTCAGATGGGATTTTTTACAACCACATTTGGGATCGTTTGAAGCCACATTTAAACTGCATTTTGGAAGTTCAAAATAGGGGCACCATGTCAGTCCATTATATGGAGAAAAATGCTAAAATGTTTTCCTCAAAAAACATAATTTCTTTACGACTGAAGTAAGAAATACATGAACATCTTGGATGACAAGGGGGTGAGTACATTATTTGTGAATCTTTGTTTTGGAAGTGGACTTCTCCTTTAATGATATTAAATGCACATTTTAAGAAAACGACCTCGAAGCGAAGCGTTTTTTGACCTAGCATGTATGTAAACCTATTGTAGGAGATTCCCAAAACAATATTGGAAAACCTATGGATGTTGGCATCCATAGCCTTGTGGTTGGTGCACTGACATGCAGCATGACTCTGCTCAAGGCAACCCGAGTTCAATTCCCGTCTTGAGGTCCTTTGCCGATCCTGCTCCCCTCTCTTCTCTTAACTGTCCTATCTATAAAAAAATGCATAAAAATCCCATAAAAATAATTAAAAAAAAGAAAAGAAAACATTAAAGATGGCAAATAGGGGCACTTTAAAGAGATAGTCCGCCTAAAATTAAAATTCTGTCATCATTTGTCACCCCCATGTCATTCCAAAAGTGTTTGACTTATTTTCTTATGTGGAACATAAGAGAAGATATTTTACTGGCGTGAGGACAAGACAATAATTCCTCCCCTCTAGCAACCTGTCACTCATATGAACAATTAGCAAACAACAGTGATCCAACGATCCATTCAATTTCATCAATGGATGAAAAATCCCGCCCTACATATTCTTTATTCGAGAAGCTGTTTGAGAGACAGTCTGAGAAAAGATCTCAGTTTCTATTTCATGCAGACTTAAGGGTTAGCTGGCATAATCAGAATATAAAAATTCAACTATTGGTTTATAAAAGGATGTTAATGATGCTGGAAAACTAGAATGAAATAAATATTTAAGCATATCTCAATATATGATCAATACCAAGGGTCCTGTGCCAGCTGAGCAAATCCCATTGAGATGAATGAACATGCTAATCAGCAGCTTTCTACATGTAATATATTGACCTCCTTGGTGAATTTTACAGAAAAATACACAAAACAACTAGTTAAAAATGTGGATGCCTTTCTGGAATTCTAGGAAAAGCAATGTGCAGAAATGAGTGGGTTTGTGTGTAAAAGTGCATAACACAGTGCACAGTATTTTCTGTGCGCTCACATTTTTCAATATTCTGCATCCTTTCATCAACATGCTATTTCATTAAAATGAACACTAATACTCAGGAACATCAGATGTGCCCAAATGTTCTCTTGACTCCCCTGTGACGTCATAATCACAAGTTGAACCATTTTATTATCTGAAAGCAATTTGCTATTCACCTATTTTTAATTTGTATTGCTCGCATGTACGTGTGCTGCAAAGCCTGGCCTGTAATGCGGCGCTAATGTAATCCAACTCTTCTGCACTCACTGACCCCCATTATGAAGCTAAAAATGTGTGAAGAGAAGCGTTTCCTTCAAAGGAGGCCAGTCTCCTCCCCTGTTTCTCTGCTCTAAGCTTCTTGTCCATCCAGCTTTATCTCAATCTCCTTCCACAGCTTCCTTGTCCCTATCACCAGCTGTGCACGCAATCCCCGGCTCTGTAGGCCCACTCGGAGGGGTCATAATCTTCCATCTTCTTAATCACACCCATCCGCCGCAACCTCCTGCAGAGAGAGAGATGGATATGTATTTTACTGTCACTCCGCTGTTCACGCCGAAATGAGCAGCCGCGGCTTTCTCGTCATTCCTGGAGGTAGAAAAAGCTGAGCCTTTTCAAAGTTCAAGACAATGTGACACGTCCAAGGCCACCTTTTCTCCCTCAACACTCACACATACATACACACACATACACACCTCTCTCTCTGGTTTTAGCTCTAATTATACTGAGAAGTAGGCTGCTGTTCTAGTTCAGAGCACCCAAGTGGGTGGCCTGATTCACCATCACTGGGCGTGGAGAGGACAGGAGGGGGTGAAAGAGAGAAAGGGAGAGCTCACGGCATAATGTGACGAGGGAGATGATAAGCATGGTCCTGCATGGTACCCACAGAGCTACAAAGCTGTTCTGTCTACTTACTGCAGTGATCTTCTGAGATATGGGATTTGTACAAATTTCTAAAATAACATCAAAGGGACTACCAACAGAATATCACACATTCGGGTGTGAGCTCTTTTAACTTGTGCCAAAAAGCAACACAGTGGCGACTAATCAGAACAGTATAGTTTAACAGAGGCCAGCTGGTAAGAGCTGTGAAGGTAAACCTCACTTCCCTGAGTGATTGATGTTAGAGGTTCTTTAGCGTGCTTGTTAGCATGTCTGCCTCCCATTCTGGAAATCCTGGTTCGATTTCTATGCAAAGTGAGTGAAGCAAGTAGACCAGAGGGGTTACATTGGTGCCGTGACTCGGATGGGAGTGAGGTTTAGGGGGTGAGTGTAATGGAGGCCAGCTGGTTAGAGCTGTGCAGGTAAACCTCACTCCCCTGATCTCAAGAGGCACACTAGCAACTGATGCTAGAGGCTTTTTTAGCATCCTTGTTAATGCCAGCCTCCCATGCTGAAAACATCAATTTGAATCCTACTCTAAGTGAGTGAGGTGAGTAGAACTGAAGGGGTTACCTGGTGCCGTGACCCGGATTGGAGTGAAGTTCAGGGAGTGAGTGTAATGGAGGCCAGCTGATAAGAGCTGTGAATAAACCTCACTCCTCTGATCTCAAGAGGCACATTAGCGACTGATGCTAGAGTTGTCTTTAGCATCCTTGTTAGCGCCAGCCTTTCATGCCAGAAACACCAGTTCGAATCCTACTTGAAGTGAGTGTAGTGAGTAGAACTGATGGGTTTACATTGGTGCCGTGATCCGGGTGGGAGTGAGGTTTTAGGGGGTGAGGTTAGGGTTAGGCTAACCCTAGTGACAGAAGCTAGAGGCTTCTTTAGTATCCCTGTTTAGTATCCCATGCCGGAAATCCCAGATGGAATCCTACTCAAATCAAATGAGGTGAGTTGAAACGGAGGGGTTACGATGGTGCCGTGACCCGGATGTGAAAAAGTAGAAAATTCTTAAACTCTCAATGCCAAGAAAAAAGTGTGAACGTGCAATGCTTATCATACAAAAATTGCAGTTTCAATTGCACAATCCCACGTGAAAAATAAGTGTCTTATCTAGCGAAACGTTCAGTCATTAAATATTTATTTTTTAACCACAAATGCTTGTCTTGCACTAGCTCTGTGCGTCTACGAATTCATGCATTACGCAATCGAATTGGAAAGGTCACGCGTGATTAGTTCTTTGTCCGTGTACTTTGGTTTAGAAAGGTAGGGTGAGAAACTCCATCTCATTTGCTCCTCCAACTTCAAAATTGTTATTTTACCTTTTTTTGTAAATGGCGTTTGACTTTCTTTGCACGTTTGCTTTGTAAACACTGGGTCAGTACTTCCACCTACATCACGCATGACCTTTCCAACGTGACTATATAATGCGTGAATTCGAGCTAGTGCAAGATGAGCATTTGTGGTAAAAATGTATATAAATCATTATTTTTTTAGAAGATGACTCAAAAATCTTAATTTCTTTTGAAGAAAGAAAAATACATATATACATCGTAGATGACATGAGGGTGAGAAAATAACCAGGGAAGTTTTATTCTGAACTAAAGGAAGTGAACTAATCCTTTAAAAAATGCTGCACATTATCCTTGGGAACAAATGCTTTAGTGGACACACGGCCTAAGAACATATTAGCCCAAAAACCATTCAGATCACCCTAGCAATTACCTAGAATATCCTAGCATAGTACTGGTAACCAAACAGGACAACTAAGCAATGAACTAGCAATCACCCATAATATCATAGTGGTCACCAAGAAAATCCAAGCAACCATCTAAATAACCCAAGCATCTGCAACCAACCAGAACACTGTAGCAAAGCACTGGCAACCCCCCAGGACACCCTAGTAATGAACTAGCAACCATCTAGATCACTCTAGAAACCATCTAGAAACACACTACCAACTACCCAGAACACCTTAGCAATGACCAAGCCATGCACTTGCAACTAGCAACCCTAGCAAGACACTAGGAACTGCCCAGAATTGTCTAGCAATGGCTTAGCAACATAATAGCAACCACCAAAAACACCCTAGCAAAACACTAGCAAGCAACCACCAAGAATTCCCTATTAATGGCTTATAAATATAATAGCAACCACAAAGAACATCCTAGCATTAAACTAGCAACCACTCAGGACACCCAAGCCACCACCTAGCAATCATTTGGAGCATCCTACTAACATTGAGGCATGGACCCACAACACCCTAGCATTTTCGTACTAAAATATAGAAATCTAGTTATTACTGTTTGACTGTCTATATGACATCTGTTTATCTGATTTAGTTTTACAAGATAGACATCAATCCATCATGAGTGGTTGCTCACCAGATCCGGACTCCTGTAGTCTGATCTGATAAAAGAGTTCTAGAGTCCATAAGCACACAAAAGGAAATATGTGCAGGCCTAAACACATACATACAATAAAATAAATAAAACTGAGTACTTCACTCTTCAGACAATCACTCCCACATCCTGCATCCAATCCTCCAATCAAAAAGTCCACGAGCATGTCATGTACCTGTACAATGTTTACATCAGACCAACTGTAGTCATCAACATTAAAACATTCTGTAGGGCAGGTCTGGAAAAAAATACCCTAATGAAGAGAGCCTAGAGGTGAAACAAATGAAGATGAACCAAGAGAGACAGACAAAAAGAGAGAGAGGACGACTTGCATAACCATGAGCAGCTTCTGGTGAAGCGCCGGTTGCTAAGCAACAGCATCCGTGCAGCAGCTGCATTGCGACATAGAGCTGAGAACACTTAGTCTGTAGTTGACCACTCTCTCCCCATTTGACATGCTTTCTACAAAGTCATGTCTTTGAACTGAACCCAGGTTTCAGAGAAGGCATGAAATAATATATTCCTACCACAATTATGAAAAACAACAGACTCTGGTGCAGACATACAGTGTGCAGATTATGGGCTTGTGTATGAGCTGTTGTGCTGAGTCACACTGAGCCAATGAGTGAAGAGTTGAACTAATCATGTATGGAGGGGTGTAGGAGAGAGGGAGAAGGAATAAAGAGAGGGTGGGAATGATATAATCAGGGAGAGAGAGAGTGAGAGTGTGTGTGTGTGAGAGAGAGATCTTAGTCATTTTTATATTGTGTAAGCCTTTTATCCAAAGAAAATTCCAGCAGACTTAAGTTCCAAATGGTTTGCTCCACATAATCCTGTCTCTTATACCAATAAACACAATACCAAAATATAAGACAGACCATAGGTCAAAGAGTTTACTTTATAAGTAAATATGTAGCATCAGAGAAACCTGCAGCTCTCGAGGACCTCTTGCCTAAATCCGACGGAGCAGTGGTGCCTTATTCTTCTATTAAACTGCACCGACACCTGCTGGGCACAAAGGGAAGCACAAGATAACTTTAGAACTCAAAACCACATATATTAAATTGAAAAAAATAACTCAAAACGAAACCGCCTTCCTGTCTTTTCAAACCCGACAGAAGGCTTCCAAATGGATAAAAAAAAAAAAAAAAAATCACCTTAAAAGTAGGCTATTATGAATTCAGTTCATATGACCTTGTGAACTAAAATCCTCTGATCCGTTTTTTTTTTTTGTCTAAAGAACATGCCGAAATATATAAACATGCTGTTATTTAAATACAAATTTCCCTCCAGTGAACGCAGTAACCCCTGTGACCAAGTGAATCAATGAGTTGAACCTAAGAAACGGATCAGTCCGATTCGGAAGTGAATCGACGTGACTGAAACATACGTTTCATTAAAAATACCTCAATCACCTGACAAGTGAATAATGACTTCAAGTACGGTAATATATCGCATTCCTTCAAATAACTTTGAATATAGAGCACATGTTGTATAGGCTACTATGGTACACAATACTTTTATGGTGCTTTTGTGTCGTTTCTGAAGCTTGAAATCTAACCACGCGGAGGCCAGCCTATGGGCGAGCCCAGATAGCACAGGTTGGACTGCAAGATTGTGTTTAAGATCTCTTGATCTGGAAAGCATCTACTGTGTACAAACGTCTGGCAGATGTCTGCAAGATGTCAGTTTTACATGCATTCTAAATCATAAACATCTTAAAGACATCAAATAGACATCTATTTGACATCTGATAGGAAACGTCCAATAGTCGTATTGCAGATGAACAATCTTCGTCTTGCAGATGTAAATGCAGACGTCAAATAGACATCCCCGAGATGCATATGTGCTATCAGTGAGACTTCAGGTTCATGACAAGAAGAATAACAACATGCAGTAAACTGCAAAATAGTTTGCACTAAAAACCAGTGTGTTAATAATTAAGATAATACATTAAAATAACATGGTGAGACACCAATTTGCAATGTCATGCAGGAAAACAAGCCGTTTTGTACAGCTTTGTAATAGCTGGAGGCGGATGAGACCGGAAGCCAGATCCATAAAATTTACAAATGGCTGCACCCGCTCTTACAAAAATATAACGGTGGATACTCATTGTAATTAGGCCTACAGTTCTACAATTTTTTGTCATAAACAGTAAGAAGCCACAGAATATTGGTTTGATTGTTTAAATGTTCATCGTTTGACAGAAAAGTCTCACATACACAAAGTAAATTAAGGCTCTTATAATTTTGTATGTCTTCTAAAAATGTAGCATCTACAGTGCTGAATTTCAGATGGCACAAATCCCTCTTTGCTGTCCACACTAGAACCTAACATGACCTCCAAAAGAGACCTGCTCCTGTCAACACCTGTCTATGTGTGTGTGAACAGTTGAACTACATCTCAGTGTTGGCAGGAGCGAGTTCTTAGAACCCTTAATTAATAGCAAATCATAGACTTCTTGGAAGTTACTGTATCAAGTTTAATCCAGCAAAAAGCAGATGCCTTTTAGGGATCTAGAAAACATACTAGACCTTATTTCTAGTGGACAACTTTGATGCGGATTGTTTGATGAATAGGTTTACCGCGTGTCGTTTGGTAGTCCACTGCTTGTTACATGGTTGTCTTACAAATGCTAGCCAGACATGGTGTGCAACCTGACCCTTGCCCTCCCCATTTCTGTGAAAGAGACGGAGAGCCTGAATGATGAACCGACAACATAATATAGCATCAGAGTTGAGGAGAGGGGAATCTCTACGCTGGGTCCAGCAATAACAGGTGAGTGACCTGGAACCTTTTTTATGAACTTGCAGAACAGGCTTCTTTTAAAAAGGTATTTCGAGCCACAAGGGGGTAGAGCTGAGCATTACAGAGCCCTGAAGGTAAATGAGTAAGATTTTTTTTTCTTATAAAAGTCAAAAGTCACTAGCAGAAGACTGAAGAAAAATCTTTAAAATAAGCATTTAGGTGTCTAGGCTGCTAAAAAGAAACAAGCTATTTATTTTCTTACCTCGTTTGAGCTAGATGACAAGACCAGATGAACCAGATGTCACTTGAACACAGTTATTCCATTGTGGCTAACGCAAGACCATGAGAACTGTGAACTTCTAACTGTTGGCAAGGCCCAGATGTCTGGGTGTATTTATAGCGCAGTACAGTGTCTTCAAGGCAGGCTCTAACCATACTGAACTCCTGTAGGTCCCTACACATTTACCCACTGACTGAAGCGTCCCGAACAGGGTAATGAAAACACATGGAACGTAGGTTAATGCAGAATTGGTAAGACATGCATTACATAATACTGGTTTAATATGGCTAGTGGATTCGATTGAGAGATTACATCATCTTTTTCCACCTACCTCCCATCTTCCATCTCCTCCTTAATCAATGCAGCCTTTCAGTTATTAAAAAGGTCTGCTGCAGATAAATTGAACCCACTTACTATTTTTACCTGAGGTCTACAGAACACATGACAACCTGACTCCTGAATCAGCCTTCAGTTTTAGAGTCATGTAAGATCCCTGACCTTTCCTTAATGACTAATCAAAAATGTAGCACACTAATTGTTTTTTTTTAAAACGTAAGCACCATGCTAAGCTAATAGGCTGCTAAGCAAAGGTTAACTAAAGTGATGTAATTTAAAAAGCATAATTAAACAGTTGAAGTCAAAAGTTTACATACACCTTGCAGAACCTGAAAAATGCTAATTATTTTACCAAAATAACAGGGATCATACAAAATGCATTTAGTTTGACCTGAATAAGATATTTCACATTAAAGACATTTACATATAGTCTGCAAGAGAAAATAAGTTAAATTTATAAAAGTAACCCTGTTCAAAAGTTTACATACACTTGATTGTTGTTACCTGAATCATCCACAGCTGTTTTTTTTTTTTGTTTAGTGTTAGTTGTTCATGAGTCCCTTGTTTGTCCTGAACAGTTAAACTGCCCGCTGTTCTTCAAAAAAATAATTCAGGTCCCAAAAGTTCTTTGGTTTTTCAGCATTTTTTGAGGTCCATCTTTTCACACTGAGGACAACTAAGGGACTCGCATGCAACCATTACAGAAGGTTCAAACGTTCACTGATTCTTCAGAAGGAAACGTTAGGGTAAATTTAACTTATTTTGTCTTCGGGAAACATTGAAGTATCTTCTGTAGCTTCTGAAGGGCAGTACTAAATAAAAATAAATAAATAAATAAAAAATAAAAACATGACATTCAAGCAAAATAAGAAAAATGTACACATTTTCATTCTGTTCAAAAGTATTCACCCCCCGCCTTAATGCATCATTTCTCCTTCTGGAGCATCAGTGAATGTCTGAACCTTCTGTAATAGTTGCATACGAGTCCCTCAGTTGTCATCAGTGTGAAAAGATGGATCTCAAAATCATACAGTCATTGTTGGAAAGGGTTCAAATACACAAAAATGCTGAAAAGCCAAATAATTTGCGGGACCTGAAGGATTTATCACTATCACTAAAAACAGCTGTAGATCATTCAGGTAACAACACAACAATAATTAACATTTTGCAGATTCTGTAAGGTGCATGAAAACTTTTGTCTGCAACCGTATTCTGGATTAGGGTGAACTTTTGCGCTGATGGCTTGGATCCGTCATCGCTGCTTGCAGCTACATTTATTATTATTATTATTAATTTTCATTAACTTTTAACATTTCAAAAATTCTTTTTTACCAAGACCACTAATTAGATAGATTTTATTTCTTTATCAATTCTGGTAGAAGCAAACCTGGTGTCACAGTGTGCAAAATAAAAAAAGGAAACCGATTACACATACAACACTTTTATTTTTGAATATTAAGACAATGAAGCATAAGCCAAGAGCACCAAGAGTGACAGGTACTGGTGAAAGAGGGGCAAGCGGAGCTGCAACCCTCTGCCCCCCAAAAACAGCAAACTGTAACCCAAAGTCAAACAAAATAATACAACAGAGCAACTTAGTAACAGCCTGGGAGTAGGGACCATTAACTGTACATAAGAGAGAATGAAGGAAAGATAAGAGAAAGGACATCAAGTGCAAGTAATTACATTGTACAGTACAAACCTTGGGCAGTGTATAAAAAAAAATAATAATAATAATTGAAACATAAGATGGTGAGAGACAGTGATAACCACGTCACTCCAGATAATCCATGGTGCATGTTTCAGCAAGTGTTTTGAGGGGCTAGTCCCAAAGGTCCAATATAGAGGCAGGTCATGGGTGGCGCAAAAGTCATCTTTAGTCTAATCATTGTCAAGTGCTGTCACCCAGTCCTAAACCTCACCTTCAGCCCCTTTCTCTAAAACAAATGTGCATATAGAGCTTTACGGTAACATAGTTACCATGTGATGCTTGTGATTTATTGAATCTGAAACAGATTCAACAGAATTTAATACAAGTCAGGCAACCAGTCAGTCTTTTATTTCTGTCTAAACATTGTTGAACACAACGTCTCCCTATAGTTTGTGTACAGAAACATCAATTAACATTGAACAGAAAACCTTTCCTGTTGGTAATGTGCAAGGCTATGCACACAAAATGACTTTCTCTTAACATTTTAACATTTTTTTCTAAAAAAAACTCCTGCTACTCCGGCAAGGCTTTTTGACAGGCATATATCAAGCCTGTCAATCTACGCCTTAGTAATGCATCTGAGAATCTCTTGCTTTGTTATAAGTCTTCATCCATGCTAACCGATTACTTGAGTCAATCATACACCTGATGGTCTATAAACATTTCATAATTACGTTTAACTACATTGTTCTGGTGAACAGATAATCAGCAAATCCAGACCTTAAACTGGGTACTAAATTATGGGGAATTAAAAGCTTGTGTTGGCTAATTCTTTGTGATATTTTCAATTTTCTTGCGGGGCACAACTACACACTTGTATAAAAACAAATAAAACTAATGCATATGTTTTCGTTGCATTTTCTACAACAGGGAATTTTGCTTCAATTTGCTGCAACATGCAAATTAACTAGACTGGGGATCACTAAAGTTGGGTTACTTGAGGAAAGGGTGAGAAAATTTAAGAAAAGGCACTTCTGAAAGTTAATAAATCCATACAGTGAGCCAATTAGCACCTTTAGGGTCTAAACTAGTCCTTGGAAAATGTTTAACTTGGAACATTTTTGTAATCATTTTATAAGGATGATGTCTAAAAGCTATCGCATTGACAATTTTTCACCAAACTTAAACCTTTGGTCACATTAATCTATAGTTTCACCTTTATGACACATTGCACCATATCCATTTCTTGTCATGATGTGGACAGAATGATCCTAACCTGAAGGAGACCGTCTTCACATCAGTTGTCACATGGGTCACCGTTAGAGCTAAGCCCAAGAATATTATTGCATTTCTTTACAGTTACTAATATTAAAAATATTTCATTTTAAAATCTGTATCAATATATATATATAGATAGATATCTATTTTAAACCATTACGTCTTTAGTAAAACTAGGGAAAACTAAGGGGGGAGAGAAGAGGCACCAGGACCCCATCTCTGCCCCCATCTGACTGAGCAAATGTTCCACCCCTGATGAAAACTGGTACACACAGGTATAGGTAGGTACACGTCAAGTTTCATGAGTTAGTGCAGTGAGGAGTGTCTGGAGCGAAGCCAAGCATGACACTTTTACAGGTGAGCATAAGCAGGACAGCTGGCCCCTTCAGATGCCATGTCAACCTGAGCCCTGCTTCACAACCTCCATCTAAGTCAAGGCTCTGTCTAAATTGCACTAATTTCACCCACACCTTACAGAAACAGAGGAGGTGAGAGATCAAACCACACAGTGGTGAGTCGGCGTCGCCCCAAAGTTTCCTCCTCGGGTCTTTGAATTCTTCCCGACATCCTTGTGCAAGGAAAAAGACTCAACGGGATAACGTGCAGGAAGACGACTTTAAATGCATCAGGATAGACTGTGGATTAGTGTTGCCTGGGAGGAGTGGATAACACAAAACTTTACACGTCAGCAGAAGTCTCTTACGGTTGACAGGGAGGTCAGGGGCAGTGCAGCACACTCACACACATACACACAAAGCTGGTTATAGTCGCACGGTACCACGCTGCTATTTAGGAGTTGCGAGCCTGAGCTTAGCATTTGGCAGTTCTACCTGATCTCATCAACTGAAAACAAGTCAGAAAGATGTGGGAATCAATAGTCATATCCCTAGGAGTACCCAAAATGCATCATACATCAGCACCAGGCCTGTGAAGAGGATGTCTAACAGCGCCATCGGCACTCAGTGCAGGAACAGTCATTGGAAAGGATGTCTTTTCCAATTGGACCACCTTTAGTAACATCCACTGAATGCACCACATGATGAACTAAAAGCTTTAGATGTATGAAGGCACCCTGCTTAAGTGATCTTGTTTGAGACTAAACAGATGGGGTGAACGGTACAAGAGTTATAAATCTGTTTTTATAGCATTCATCAAAAAACACCTACGGCATTTGAAATCTCTTATTTAGTCAAAGAAATTCAAGTGTGGATATGACTGATTATAAAGCAGAGGTGCCCAAACTCTGTCCTAGAGTTTAGCTCCAACCCCAATTAGACACACCTGAACCAGCTAATCAAGCTCTTACTAGGGATACTTGAAGCTTCCTGGCAGGTGTGTTGAGGCAAGCTGGAGCTAAACTCTTCAGGACACCAGCCCTCCACGACCGAGTTTGGGCAACCCTATTCTAAAGTGATCAAGAAGCTGGTCTTGGCCTAGCGGCCAATAATGTGATTATACTCTTATTTAAATCCAGAACCATTCAGTTGCTTTCGAAAAAGAATCTGATAAATGTACTACAGATCAATCCCAAAATCAAGCCAAGCAAGCCAGCTTGACCCAACCCAATGGCACTCGAAGGGTCACTTCAAACTCTTACTCTGTCCTCTCTAGAACAATGTGGGTTAGACGAAGTGAGCATAGAGTGTTTATTCCTATATAGGAGGGTGTTTATGCCTAACAACAATGGTCCCAGTGTAGCAGGTTTATGTATTGCCTCTGCTGCACCCACTAACATAAGCACAGTTAAGTTAAAGTGCTCTCAATCAGCGCCCAACTTCCAGGGCACTGATAGACCATTCAAAACAATACAAAAAAGACAACACAGAATTAGTCACCCCCCCTGTGCAATTAGTGGTAGGAATTAATGATTACAAAACATACTGACAGCAACAGAACGCAGAGTGTGAGTAACTATGTTTTTTGAAAACCAAACGCTCTCACATCACACCGCGTCACGTTGTGCACCGTCATCCTTATCGCTTCCTGGAAGTGCAAGGAAGCAGAACGTCACAGAGCCCTTCTCTCCACTGCAACGCATTCTCAAAAGCTGTCTGGACACCTTAGTTTAAGGTCAATCCATCTTTCATGGATTTCTGTCTCGTTCTCTGTGAGCAGGGTGAAAGCCTTTCTATTTCCTGCTCTAGAATGCCTCCTCCTCTAACCACAGGATGAGCGCAGAATGTTACCATGGGAACCACTGACAGAGCACCATGAAAGCTAAGGATGATGAAAGAAGCTGGGAAAAGCAATAGTTGAACATCACCCTTCATTTCCCCTCCCCTCAGAACTTGTCCGCAATATTTCTTTGAGTAAATGTTAACAACGCAATTGGGAATTGAAGGGTAGGTACGGAGGTGAACGGTACAACACAAAGTGAAATGGCTATAAACCACATAGTCAAGCAGTGAAAGAATGGAAGGGCATAATATCTGTTTCTGCAGATTCCCCTTAGGGAACTGAGGGAGAAGGGAAAATGACACTAAGACCTCTGCTGCTTCATTCTAGTCCAGAAGCTGTAGTGAAATGTGCACACTGGAGAGCCCACTGTATATGTAATTTCTTTGTTTGCTAGAGTGATAACAAAAAATGATAGAAGCTTATATATTGTGTTCGATTTCAGGTCCCTCCTTTCATATCTCCAATCCCTTGCCCCTCACAAACAAAAGAAAAAAAACAAAAGTAATTCCTCCACCTCTGCAAAGTGCTGAATGGACTACTCCTGTTGGAGAGCTGAGAAGTATCTGCCCTGCCTCACTTGGCCTTGACTGGCTCCCTCTCAAGCCAGCGTACACGCACCCTCTGCTTATAGTGATACTCCCTGAGGTAGTCCTGCAGAGCAGGGGGCAGTGGCAGTGCCCCAATGCCATCGTAGGTGATCCCATTGCAAATGGCGGATCGAGCAAGGCTTTGCAGGCCAAATGGGAAGGTCCGGTGCAGAGGCACAGTGAGCAACGGCTCAAAGAACATGCAAGCGCTAGGATCCTTGTAGTGTTCCAAGAGTGCCGTGACTGTGGCTGCGTGGAACACGCAAGGGTCGTGCGCATCAAAGCTGAAGTTGTGATTCCACTGCTCAATGCGTGCATGCAGCGAACGGCCATAGCGGCGGAAGCTAACGGAGAACAGGTAGTCTTCTTGCGCAGAGTCCCGCAGCAGAAAGGTACCCTCGGGCCGACCATCCAGCAGAGCTTCAGCCTCATAACGGTCCATCACACCCCAGTAGCAGGGAAGTGCTGTGATCTGTAGCAGATCGGGAACCAAGCAGTGGATGTAGTCAATCTGAGTGTGTACTTTCCAAGGACCTGGCTGCTTGCTGCTCAGGAGACCCTCCGCCGAAGCGTGTCGCTGCTTGGGCCTGCGAGCTTGCAAGCAAAGAGTGGTGGTATCGTCGTCCTCAGAGTCACAGTTTGCTGCTGTTGCCCCCTGGTTATCGCCTAGGGCTTCACCCATTCCAGGGGCCAACTTGGGTCCCAGCTTATAAAGAGAAGCCAGGGGGGCTGTGATGGCCTCCACTGTGTGGATTTGGGCATCTGGTGGTGGGTCCACACCTTCCTCGATGCTGAGTCGTCTTCTTTCTCGCAAGCGCTCTTCCTCATCTTCCGGTGAGGCACAGGCAGCACCACAAGCATCTGAGGATGAATCTACTGGTGTCACTGTGACTGGTGCGGTGTGCTGTTTAATGAGGTGCCATTTTCGAGCAAGGTCTGATCCTGGTGCGAAGGGGCACGTCTCCAGCATCAACTCTGTGATTTGTATCTTACGTTTGGGTGGTGGAAGGTGACTATTCCGAGAGGACGAGCGCAGGGGGAGGCACAGGCCCACTGTATCATGGATCTGCTGCCGGATTGAACGTGCTGCCCCTGGCTCCAGCTCCTCACGGCTGCTACCAGTCCCATGTCTGCGCCGAGACCGACCTGATCGCCGATCTGTGGTCTCCAGAGAACTCTGAGCCTTAGTGGAACATGAGTGCCTCTTCTTTCCACTCCAAGGTGCATGACGTGAATAAGAGTCTCTGCGGGCTCCCAGAGGAGCACGAGCATCTTCAGTATCCTGCTCGACTGTGATCTCTAGTATCTGGGGTACATCCACTACACAGTTATGGCCCTGTCGTGTCACACTCCCACCGGTCCTCCATGTCACTAGAGGGAGTGCTGCCACACTGCTAGAGGGACTTGCAGCCTCCAGTATGCTGTCTTCCTGGGCTTTGTCCACACTCTGGCATACCGTGTCTGTTTGCGGTTGAAGCTGTGGTGGCGTTTCAATGCGAGAACCCCCATCTGTGTGGAGCAGAGATTGACATCCCTTCTTCAGGTTGCTCCACACCTTGCCAACCTTCTCCATGAGGTGGGGGCACCTGGATCTGGAACATGATGACAAAAATCAATAAGATATAAGCCACATTGTTATAAGTACATAATGTTAAATTTAAGTGTATAAAAAGTGTTCATTCCACGTTCAAAGAAAGACAGAAATAAATGTGACCACTTCGCATTTGTATTAGATGTTATTCTATCCAGATGCAACCTGAACAATAATAAAGTGCTCACCTGTTAATCAACTGTTGCACTATTACAAGTGTTTTAAAGAATGCCTGTTATTTGTGCCGGCGTTCATTTTTTTTTGCACTTCTTTGGTTTTAAATCAGTCAATACTAACACAATCGTAACTTGCCAACAAAATTAGCATTAATTGACAATTATATGCAAAAGACAAAAATTAGACAATTTTTAAGACTAGTTTCCCAGCAAACGAGAGAGTGGCATTTCAGCGGATGACGTAGAATGTAGGCGTAGCATAAACTGCGGTGAGAATATGCTAGTCTCACGAGAACCAAGTTTTCTTTGCAGCAAAGGAAAACCAGTCTCCTCTTGGGTTATATCGAAAACCTCAGACATTTTTCTTTAGAAATCGTCGTTTTGTACTTCTAATTTATGGCTGGTGTTTTCTTTCGCTCTCTCCACTGCACTTCTGCATCCGTCAATTATAACCCAAGCTTACTCTACACCTCTGTCCTATACCATCTGCTGGAATGCCATTCTCTCGTGAACGTGTACAAAACTTAGCAGAAGCAAGAGAGTACTTTTTGATGGTTGGATGCACTTTTCTGGGCATCAAAATCTTGACCCCCATTCACTGCAATTATAAAGCTTGGAAAAGCTAGGACATTTTTTGATACAACTCTGATTGTATTCATCTGAAAGAAGAAAGTCATAGACACCTAGGATGGCTTGAAGATGAGTAACTCATGCAGTAGCCCCTTACTGCAGTACAAAAGATCCAGGGGGTGGAGATGGGTAGTTTTAGGGATCGGGGGTAGAGACGGTTAGGTTTAGGGAATATGTAAGGTGGGAGGAGTTGGATCTGGATCTAACCTCATCCACTGGATCTTGTGTTTGGCAGTGAGGACCATTCCAACTCATGGGGTAATTTTAATTTTTGGGTTGAACTATTCCTTCAATGTTTTTTTTTTTGGGCTCTATCAACATGAAGTGGCAATCACTCAATAAGAGATGCAATCACAAATGGCCACAGGGACCCATGTTAATTCCAGGTGTATACAGCAGTCTTTCTCGCCTGACCACTTAGGATCGGATCACCCAAGACGGATGTTAATACCAGGTGTAAACAGGGCCTAAGTGATTAAAGTGTTGCCAGGCAGACTCACTGAGTCTCAAGGCCAGCGCTAAAAATGAACTCATGGAACTGCTCCCAGTCAACATGCTGCCGTGGGCTGAGTTACAATGCCGGTCTGGGCCTGTCTTTTTCTGACCCGCCACAGCAAAGCACTTAGCAGCTAATGAACGGAGAGATTTTGCATGAGCTCCGTAAATCCTATCTTCTATAATCATTGTGTAAAAGAACATCTGAGTTACCTTTGACTTTAGTAATCTTGAAAAAGCTCATGCACTCTTCCCAAACCCAAGCATGAATATGGGTTTGGGCTAATTATGTGTTCACCAGCAATTATTCACAAAAGCAACACCATGATAGACCTGACCAAAAAGTCAGAACAGGCCAAACGTGAGTCAGCAAAAAATAGAGCAGTGATCGCCTCCAGGTGAAGCATGAGCTCAAGGACTGCATGTGCTCAGAAAAACTAGCTTCTTTATTGAGCACACGTACTCTGGCTAACCCATCCTTTCACAGGATGAACTTTCCACCTATGAACACATAAAGCAAGCTGTACAACCCAAGTGCATGTCTTTCTATTAGATTCAAAAATGAAAAATAAATGGTAATAAAACTAGTAACGATGTTCAGAACAAAAACACCCCCCAAAAAATAACTATCAAAGCAACTATCACTGCATTAATTTGCAATCAAAAACCAAGACTTTAAATTATTTAATGTGAAATATGTCACAACAAGAGAAGCCTGAACGAGAGAGAAAAACTGCCATGAATAATTAAAGATAGTTCATCAAGTCTCCTGATAAAAAGTACAACAGAATGTAGGTCATGTGGGAGAAAGAGCTACAGTGCATTATTCACCTTCTCTCAAATAGTGGAGAGAAAAAGAAAGGATGTCATGTTTTTTTAGCAGATGCTGGCTGTCAGGTGTAAATGCACTACAAATTTCAGTTTGACCAACTTATGAATTATGAATCAACTTAGGAATCAGCAACTGGTATCACCATAGATTCTTGAGTACTAGAACGCTCTTGCTTTTTTTGTTGTTAAAAAATAAATAAAATGTAAACATCATGAAAGACATGAATTTCTCATTGTCATGTCAAAACTCACAAAACTGTTGAAGTCTTTTTTTTTCCTTTGCGCACTAAAGTATTCTTGTAGCCTCATAAAATTACGGTTGAACCACTGATGTCACATGGACTGTTTTATCGATGTCCTTATTAACTTTCTGGGCCTTGAACATGCCAGTTGCGTTGCCGTCTATGCAGGGTAAGAAAGCTTTCGGATTTCACCAAAAATATATTTATTTGTGTTCTGAATATGAATGAACGTCTTACAGGTTTTGAATGACATGACGGTGAGTAATTAATGACAGAATTTCATTTTTGGGTGAACTATCCCTCTAATGGATTCATCCTTTGTGCTAGTGGTCATCAGGTTAGCGGCCTGTAAATGAATTAAATGTAATTACAGTAAACGGCACGGGATCTCAACTTTAATTGAGAATTTAAACTCTATTTCAACTGGATGAGTTACAAGCTATGTTTAAAAAAGGAAAGAAAGTCATAGTGCCCTGTACTTTTAAACCCTCACCTTCAAACATATTTCCAAATATTGGGCATGGTGACATTTTGGCAGAACCCGCGGCAAAAACCTGCTGCTTAAGGCCAATGCGGCAAATTAGCGCACATGCAGCAAAAGCCTATTAACTCTGAGCATCTTCCTTCTGTCTTTTCTGCCCCTCTGTCCTCTTGTTACCCTGTCTTTGTCCCTTTCTGAGAGCATAAAGGATGCCCATAAATCAAAGTTCAGATCTGGCAGTGCAGCTATGGCGACAATGTGCATTAAGGCCAACAAGCCTGACCTTTCCCCCAAACTCAGAAACCTTGCTCCACTTCCAGAATGAACTTGCACTACATAACATTTGTAAAATTGTAGAGCAGGGCGGTTAGAAGGGTTCATGAAAAGGGGTTGCTGAGTTCATTAAGATGTATTCTGTGAAACTGTGTGCTAAATATGAAGTCAAGGGTCATTTGTTTTTTTTCTCCTAGATTCTCAATCAAAAAGTTGCATACATACTGAAACAAGACTATTGCGCAAAAAGTGTTGTGTGGCCAGCGTTCACTCTACTGAAATGACTAAAACTGTGGTAAATTCATTTTATATAAGTTTGCCTTGGCAAACGTGGTTGGGAGGACAAAAGAGCGAATGTACATGAACTTCCTGTGCACTCTGGTTTCAAAGGCCAAGTCTATCACCTAAAGTCAACCACTTCCCAACACAGAGCTTTTGAGATCTTCAATATACTCTCTTTTGAAACCCAACGGGCAAAAGATCAGCTCCCAAAACTAGAATACACCCCTCAAGCAGACTCATACCTAAAGGAATGATAAATGCGTGTTAGAAGGATGTACATATGTTCTATACAAACTATAACACATACATGACGTAAGGTATCTGGCTGTTTTGTTGAATGTTTCCATCCATAATGTTTTCTTTAACTCTGCACGTGACACAGGGGAGGCTCGTGTTTGGCTGTGGGGCTCCCTTGTGTGGCTAAGAGACAGAACCGCACCCCAAGAGCAAACAAACAAAACTATTTTAAAATATTTGGCTCAAAAATGGGTTGAGACAGAATATTGGCAAAGGCAGTGCCCCTTCCTCAACTAAGTGGAAATCATACCAAAACAGACGTTACAAATTACCCAAGAATTTGCCATTTAAGACTTGCGTATATAGTTATATTACACTTACGTATATAGTTATATCACAATATATTATAGTCCTGATAACAACACCAGGACAGAGATAAAGACTGATTGTAACAGAGAGCAAAAGTTCAGAAGAAATACCCAGGAGATAAAGGAGAGATTGAGGACAGTCTATAAAGGGTCCATGGGTAACCCACTGTAAAAACGCTTTTTTTTTTTTATTTAAATACAAATGTTTTCATTACTAATTAACTGCTTAACAGTTAGAAATTTTCTAAATGTCTTAGTACTTGGTTTGTACACCTCTTACTTTAATGACAGCAGTACTTAAGCTGCATGAACTCCATAAGCCTGTTTCAAACTTGATGATCATGTTCCCCAGCATGATTTGAGAATGATCCAAAGAGCATCTTGTGCTTCAGTGGAAGAACATCTGACTGTACAAAGGAGTTCACATGATGAGTGTAACAAATTTAATTACTTGATTAGCACCCTGGAAATCTAAAACCTTAAATATTTCACTTGATATGAAAACATTTTTTTTCAGGTGTAAATATGATTTTCAATGTATTCTCAGACTTCTGGTTCTTACAGCTTCATAACACTATTAATTAACTTCTATCTCTATATCTAAAGTATTTTATGTATAATATTTAAAATATTTTAAGTAATAGCTATATAGTGTTATATAACATAACATTCTTAAAGAAAGTATTTAAATTAAAAACAGCTATATACTTGTATATTGTACATTACAAGAAAATAAATTACTACAAATTAACTGAAAGAAAAATACACAAAGAAATCGACAAAAAAGTAACAACAGATTCCACCCTTCATAACCGAATCCACTCATTCTATAGACACTGAAATAATAATAATATTAATTAAAATAAAAATACATCTTAACTCTTAATTACATAATAACCAGCAACCAGTTAAGCAAGAACCCCCTTTAGTTGATTATTTTGCCAACATTTACATAGCAAATTTTCATTTAGAGATAGTTTTAATTTTAAAAGCAAATTTTGATTTAGTATTAGTCATAGTCTTTTGACTAAAGTGCCATTTAGTTTTAGTCATATTTTAGTCATCTGAATTATCTTCATTTTAGTCAAGTAAATATCATAAGCTTTTATGCAGCTCACCTCCTAACCACACAGCAGATTCATTTTGAATGAATCTCTTCCCAAATTGTCCCTCCCTAACATCTTCTTGTTTTTATTCATTGACGAAAATGTTATAGTTCAATATCGTCTTGTTTTCATCTGTAAAACAATGTTAATTAAAATTCTGACTAATATTTTTTTGTCAATAAAATTAACACTGGAAAGATAGTTCACCCAAAAATGAAAATCCTGTCATTAATTACTCATCCTTAATGTCATTCCAAACTCATAAGAGCTTTGGTCATCTTCAGAACACAAATTAAGATTTTTTTTTGGGGTGTTTTTGCATTTTTCTTGAAAGGACAGTGGAGATATGACAGGAAGTTAGTTGGACAGAGAGAGGGGGACAGGGTCGGGAAAGGTCCACGAGGTGGGACTCGAACACGGGACACCCGAAGCGCAACTGCGCCATATGTCAGCACACTGCCCACAAGGCTATCAAATTAAGATATTAAATTAAGATATTTTTAATGAAATCCGAGAGCTTTCTGACCTTGCATACACAGCAACACAACTGACAAGCTCAAGGCCCAGGGGCCGGTTGCACCACCTGGTTGTACACCTGGTTGTAAGGCTAGGCTGGACGTAAAATACGCTTTAAGTTGTGCGTTGAATTTATACCTGTTGCACCATCTCGTCGTAGTGCTACGTCTGAGACTAAATCTTACACCTAGTCAAAAGTAGGTGTAAAGTGAAAAGTCATGATTTGCTCAGACATGATTCGTTTTTAATTAATTATTGCATACACCAACAGTAATATTTATGGTCTTTTCGGGCAGGATAATGTGGCCTATAAACAACTGATATTATGGTGGAGTGATGAAGCAACATGCAAGCAACACACAAACTTAACTCTAGAGAGAAGCATTGCATTGATTATATTTTACTTAACCTGTCGCCTTTATTTTTAGTGTTAGCCTGAAGAAATATGTCATGGGAATGTGCAGGGAGACCTCAGATACAACAACACAAACTTATTAGGAAACATGCTAGTGCAACAGGTGTAAATATTTATCGTAAAGTTGGACATTGCAAAGCCCAGTGTAGGGCTTAAACCCAGCATTTTTACGTCTAGCTGGTGCAACCGGCCCCAGAAATGTAGTAAGGACATCATTAAAATAATCAATGTGGCATTAGTTGTTCAACCTTAATTTTACGAAGCTACAAGAATACTTTTTGTGCACAAAGAAAACAAAAATAACATTATTCAACAGTTTTCTTCTCTACATGACATAGAACCTGGATGTGCTGTGCCTTGTTTACAGGAAGAGGAATGCATTGTGGTACTCTTGTGACTGGAACGGAAGAGAAGAAAATGTTGAATAAAGCTGTTATTTTTATTCTCTTTACACACAAGAAGTTTTCTTGCAGCTTCATAACAATACAATGGTTGAACCACTGATGCCACATGGACTATTTTAACGATGTCCTTACTACCTTTCTGGGCCTTGAACATGGTAGTTGCGTTGCTGTCTAGGCAAAAAGCTCTTGGATTTCATCAAAAATATCTTAATTTGTGTTCCAAAGAAATACAAAGGTCTTATAGGTTTGGAACAACATGAGGGTAAGTAATTAAACAGAGAATTTTCATTTTTGGGTGAACTATCCCTTTAAGTTTTTTTTTAGCAAATGCAGTGCAATGAGATTAGTTTAAATGATATGTACAGAAATACTAAGAATTGCTTTTCCAAATCTTACATTTAACTGTTCAATTGTACTTTTCCAGTGGCAGTTTGAAAAAAGGCACACACATTAGGTGTGTCACGATAAATCGATTTGTGGAGGGATTCTGTGATTTTCTGATGCATTGCGGTTCTCTCAGGAATCGAATCTGAGCTTAGTTTATAAGAGCAGATGGCGATTTAGACTAGATTTTAAATTGCAATGCATTCGGAAAATCACAGAATCAATCCACGAATAGATTTATCATGACACCCCAAACAAACACACACGTATAGGGCTGTCACAATAAATTGATTCATGGACCGATTATGCGATTCTCTTGAATCGATCTTGATTTTTAGGTTTTTTAAACAGCAGATGGCACTGCGTGCTTTAGAAACAGTCGTACTCTGCTTGCGTCCAGTTCCTTACACACACCACTTGAACTTCAAATAATCATTCATAAAGTTTGAAAAGGTTGTAGCGAATTTCAAGAGTGTTCACAGTGGGCTGTGATTACATTAATCTCGCATCATAAAAGCCGAGGTGCAAGTATATTTACCACTTAAATTCCTCATTTGAATGCGCAAGTGATCTTCTCTGTAAGCATTCGATTGTGCGGTTAAGAACTAGCATAGAGCGTCATCTCCTGTTCAAAACTAAGCTCAGAATCGATCCCAGAGATCGATTTATCGTGACACAATAACATACATGCATATCAATTTAAACCCTCATTATTCTGCAGCCTACAGGACACTCTACAACTTAAGTTTTTGCTTTAACCAATTAAAGCATATTAATGGATTAGCAGATCTGTTTTTGTGATCCCCTTGTTCTGCACTGACTAGATGCAACAGGACTGTCTGCGGATGAACCCTGGCACCAGATCACAAAACACTAGCCCGTTAAATACTATGCTATTCTCTGCTCAGCTAGGGTTTCTGCTACCAAGAACGCTAACAAGCCTTGCCCAGAGCTGCAGCTTCCTGGTAGCGTGGGCCCAGCCCCCTCTGTTCCCCCAGGCCTCACCCCCCCCCCCCTTCACTTGATACTGCAGCCAAATTCTACACCAGACATCTCTAACACCCAAGCGCCAGAAGAGGAAGCAGTACGGAGCGGTCTGCCTCGTTCTCATGCTGGACAGACATTGACAAATCTTCAGTCATTTAAAACAAACATCCACACCAAATTCAGTTTCTGTTCACAGACAGATCTTGCCTGTATCCTCTATGTGCCTGAGTTCTTTTGATAAAAGTCTGAGCGCCACATGAGATTGAGAAAGAGCCCCTATCAACCGCATACACCTTCAGTAACTGCGGAAACTACTAGATGCCCTTCTAAAGTACTACTAAAGTATGCCCTTCTCTGACGATAAGAAACTATATTAAATGAAAAACATCTGTATTATGTGAAGTAAAATATGAGTACACTAAGTGGTAGAGTCATACTGATAGTTGATGATAACATCCATGCCCTGGATAGCAGACAGACAGGGTGGGTTGTACTTCCTTGCACAACAGATAAGACAGAGCCACAGCAATGGTGTGCTTTACTTGCTCTATGAAGAAAGTAGCAACTCGGTTAACTCTACACTAGCCCTTTTAAATGCTAGAAACAATATAAGCTTAGAGCCATAATTAATATATGACCACACATGATCCACATAATCATTTAAAACTTAAAGTGATAGTTCACCCAAAATTGAAAATTCTCTCACTGATTACTTATCCTGATGTCCTTCGTTCATCTTCAAAACACAAATTAAGATATTTTTGATGAAATTCGTGAGCTTTCTGACCCTCGCGACGCAACTGCAACATTCAAGGCCCAGAAATTAAGGACATCGATAAAATAGTCCATGTGACATCAGTGGTTCAACCTTAATTTTATGAAGCCACAAGAAGTGAATATGTGTTGAAGACTGACACAGAAGAGAAGAAATGGTCATATAAAGTCATTGTTTTTGTTTTCTTTGCGTACAAAAACCATTCTTGCAGCTTTATAAAATTACGGTTGAACCACTGATGTCACATGGACTATTTTATCGATGTCCTTACTAAGGTTCTGGGCCTTGAACGTGATAGTTGCATCGCTGTCTATGCAGCAAGCTCTCGGATTCCATCAAAAATATCTTAATTTGTGTTCCGAAGATAAACAAAGGTCTTAGGTGACCGACATGAGGGTAAGTAATAAATGACAGAATTTTGGGTGAACTATCCTCTTAACAGCATGCCGTACACAACTGCTTAAAAGTTTGGGGTCTATTTTTTTTTATTAATACTTTTGTTCACTTGAATGCATCTCTGCTAAATAAAACTAACTGTACAGACATTCATAATCTTAAATAAATGCTGTTATTTTGATCTAAAACAGCTTGTAAGAATGTACTTTGCCTTTAAAGATAAACATTTCATTTTAGGATTAAAAAAAAAGGATAATATTTTACAATAATGCTGGTTTTACTGTATTTTTGATCAAATAAATGCAGTCTAGACAATAAACCATTGAAAAATATTACAGAACCCAAACCTTTGAACAGAACACTCTTAAAAAGGTTTTTTTATTGGCATTGACGGTTCCATTAAGAACTTTTAACATTCATGGAATCTTTCCATTCTTTAAAATGGAAGAAGGTTCTTTAGACTAATAAAAGTTTTTCACACTAAGAAAATATGGTTCTATTCTAAAATGGTTCTTCTATGGCATCACTGCAAAAAACCCATTCAGAACCTTTATTTTTAAGCATGTAGTGTATATTTTAAGACACATGTAATATCAATCTCTTTAATAAAATAAATATATCCATCTTTTTCTTCAACACGGAAGTAAGCCTATGGGCAAAACTTCCAGTTCATTATCCGCTATTCGGAAAAAACGAAGAATAACAATGTGCAGTAAATGGCAAAACTGTGTGCACTAGAAACCAGTGTGTTCATAATTAAGATAATACATTCAAATAATTTGGTAAGAGACACACCCATTTGCGATATCAAGCAGCAAAAAGAGCCATTTTATGCGCTTAAAAATAGCTGGGCGCAGATGAGACCGGAAGCCAGACACATAAACTTTTAAAAAAGGGCTGTGCCCGCTCTTACAGCAAGAAAAAGGTGGATAAAATAACAATAAAAAGTAAATACAGCTAATGCATTAACAAATGAGACATTACTGTACAGTGTTACTGATGTACTTAGAGTAGTGAAGCAGCTTTCTAGGAAACGTCTGTTGCAATGTCTAAGCCCCTCTCAAGACAACTAAAATATCTGGACAGGCCTTAACCTCTGCACACGGAAACACACCAGCAGGAGTTTAGAGTCTCTCACACTCTGCTAATTGTCTTGCGTGTCAAGAGAATGTATCTGTGATACCCTGAACAAGCAGATAATATTTCAAAAGCTGATATGTTTTCAGAATGAACTGACAATCTTTACCACTGCGGCATGTCTGCAGAAATAGAAAATGTTCCCAGGCATCCTCAAACTCCACAAACCACACTTTTTGGGAAAGAGACCTTCGTAAAGCTTCAGTGTTAAGAAGGTTTTATGGGTCTACTGACATTACATCACTTTAAATCTTATGCAAGAATGAGCCAAAACTCCCTATTTAGGACTTATAGATAGGCATTAAACCTATATTGAGAAACGTTTTCCACTTGATAACACTTGGATCATTGCACTTTTTGCAAATTCAAACATACGCAAATCAGAAACTTAATACGGCAAATTGCCTCTTGGAAGTTACAAAAACATCCCAGATATTTAAAAAGTGCATAGTGAGTTTTTGTTATCTGACATTTGACATATTTCATCACATATATTGTAGAGGTTTGTATTAACAGATTCAATATAGGTTTTGTTTCTTCACAAACACAAACAAAAAATTCTAGTGGTGATTGTCTTATGAGATCTTGGGATTATTTATGACTACTTTAATATTCAATTAATTGATTAATTGATCAGTTATAACTGTCCAAATTCAGACTGAACAGATTCAATTACAGTAACTAACATAAAGATTTTTTTTTTTTACATGGTAAAAATTAATAGAAAAAAGCTTATCCCATTATTGCAAAATATTGCCATTAAACAAAGTTAATTTCAGACACTGATTATATAAAAATGCATGCTCTCTGCTTAAAATTCATTAAACGTGTTAAAAAATACCTTGAACATGAAAGCCTATACCACAATCTATACCACAAAACTGAATTCAGGTTTTACTCCATGGCTAAGCAATTCTATTGTTTGACATGTTATGTCATTTCATGAGCTGTCATGTGTATACGCCTATAAATCTGGAGCTCACATAAACTAATTACAATTCTTTTGGCCATGAGCCTAAATTTATGTCATTTAAGAAAAATGAATACCATAATTTATTTACTGACTTAAACTTTCGTGTAGGCCTTGCATTAACAGTGCAGCTAGTCTCGGTAGGTATAGCAGTCAATCCAGGCATGGAAATAGCGGTATTTTTCTGGATGTCTTTATGATTCTCTCCACAAATTCTTTAATATTACAACCACCGAAATGCATGAATTATATGCGGATCATCAATCTAAATCTGTAAATGACTCGAAGTGTATTTGTACATTTTTTTTTTTTTTTGGTTGCTTTAGTTGAACCGGCTTCGGACAATCCAGAAAGGGGGCCGACTGAAAAAAAAACTAGTTAAAAGCCATCGAACATTCGCCATAACATGAAATAATCGATACGCATTCACAACACACGGAGAGATAAACTCACCGATCCTTCTGTCGTGCTCTTTTATTGTTTTTTCGGGTGTCTTCTTTTGTTTGCGAAAAAAATGCTATCAAGAATAGTCGGGTACATTTTCCCGAGGCTAGAGACGGTGGTGGATAAAACACACGGACGGGATACGATTGGGACCATAACTGCGATAACCGAGAAGCAAACTGCACATCAATGTGTCGATGAAATCGTAAACATTTTACATTTTGTATTTACATGGCCTATGATCCCCTCATCCCGTTGGCATTTCTTTCCCTGACGGCCGATATGGTCGCCAAGTGCAGCAGAGAAGAGAATCAGGAGAGGTGGTGGCAAAGCTGCTGTTGACTGACATCAAGGGACTCCAATTGCGTGAAGTGCTCTGTTCCGGCGGATACGGATGGGGAAAGCCTTTGGAAGAAAGCGTCACTTCCCCGCTCGAATTCCAGCTAGTGATGGGATGTTCGACTCAATTCCGCGAGTCGGTTCGTATGAACAGTTGGATTCAGAGAATCGGTTCAAAAATGATTCAGACGTTCTTTTACGTAGTTACGCCTATACGTGGTCCCAAACAATAAAGCCTTATATAGACACGTTTTGCAGTTTGTGTGTTTTTATTACGTTTTATCAATGTCTTTAGGAGAAAACAACAAATTATATTTAGCCTACGTATCGCAGTTCAGTTTGTTGCAGCCATGATTTATATGCATAAAGCACTTTAATCATACTTTACATTGAAATTACATACTAAAACTAGTTTTGGAACGTGTTAATATAAATATATATATGAATATATACATAATATATATATTAATAATTAATATTTCTTAAAGCCAAAACTCTTCGTATGTTGAGCAAACAATAAAGATGTACAATTGAGTTGTAAACATATTTCCAATTCGTTTTAAATTACTTGTAACATTTCTGCAATTCGGCTATTAGCTTAAAGTAACTTACTTTTCGCCTCATTAAGTCTTCAGTTCACTTTGAAAATTCTTTTTATCTTCTCTTTCTGATTATCTTCTCTGTTACACTATCGCAAATCGGGCATGTCCGAACAATTTTCTCCCGGACCTATTCAGCTCGATAAACGACTCGTTAAAGCGAGGTTCGTGAACCGGTTCAACAGATGCATAAAATACTGATCCGATTCGTTCACGATTCGGACTTTAATAATCCAGCCCCAGACTGTAGTAGTGATGGACGACAGCCTCAGGACTCAGCTGGTTGCTTGGGTTGGCGCGATATAAAAACAAATTAAGACGTTAACTGTCTGTGCTGACAACATAAAAGCAAACGCGGGCGAATGGATCGTAACTTGCATAACGTGTTTTGACTCTCAATGTAGTGTGATGTAGGGCGATTATGTAACTAGAAACATGAGCAACCACAGTGACGCCATTCTGTATGCAATTGTGAAGAAGTATTGCCGATTGAAAGAAAGAATAATTTGAACAAAATTTAAAGCTTATTACTTTTAAAAAGGTTTGAGGTTGCACATACATTGAAAAATGGCTGTCAAACACTTGACTTACTAGATTATGTTCAGTTGTGTAATGTAGCTAAGGCCTATCTAATGTGGCATAACGGATTTGTGAGTGTAATGAAAGATCATATTAAAAAAACCCTAACATATTTATAAATACAACACAAGTAGTAAAACAGTTTCTAAATAGAGAGAAAACGTAACAGTGTTAACTATCATGTGACTCTCCCTTTATCTCCCTTTATCCAGTTTATTCATGCAACCTAGTCATGTGACATGTGCATGTTGTGTGACAAAGGCAGGCTGTTCTTTAAAATCTCCTGTAAGCCACAGTGTCAACCACTGACCTTTACAATACAGTAAAGTTCATGTGTACTTGGACTCTTAACAACATATGGTTTTCATCTCCTTACAGTGCTCAGATACTTTGATATTCATATGGCTCTCTGTGGATTACTTAAGCATGAGACTTCAGAAAGTCAGCAAAATTCACATGAGCAAGATTAGGCGAAAATGTTCTCGCAACTTACTAATTGCAGCAGCTATACTGCAGTGCTCAGTACTAATGTTTGTTGGAAACTTTTGGATGCTTACAAAATATTCGCACTTAGCTTTATTGTCAAAAGGAGGTATAAGAAACAAGTATAGCTTTAGGTTTAGTTCATTTACTGTGACAACCCCCACCTCCCATTTCATGCAAAGTTTTAATTGTTCTTTATGGAGTAATCAAAAGTGGTATACTGCCCTCTACTGATTTAATCTGCTTTAAACATAAAAATGCTCTTTTTAACCACAACATAAATATGATTTTTGTACTTGTGCACTGCATTTGTTATGTTGGTACTTTTATAGTGTGAGGTATTCTTTTAATTCATTTTAATCTGATTAGCCGCACTGTAAACTGCTCGTTTTTAGTGATTCCACTCGTCTTTCAAATCTAATTACTTTTAAAACACAGAAAGTGAGTTAAAAGGATTTTCTAAGGATATTGATCTTGGTTTATTTGGTATGCTTTGAGAATTCATGTGAATGAACTGAGAAATCACAAGATCTTTGGCTGAAATACAAATTCCACAGAATTAAGGCGTGATACTAGAATGGAAGGCAGCATTAAAGTAAGTAAATACAGTAATAGTATTTCATATAGCAAGTAATAACTTGCCAAGAAGGAACAGAGTTTGCATTTTACAGATGTGCTGCCGTGAGAAAAGATTAACCAGTTTTAACTTTGTGTCATTCCAAATCTGTATGGCTTTCATTCAGTTTTTGAATTTGCATTTCCTGCTCTTTTCTATACAGTTACATTTAATGAGGCCTGGAGCTTACAAGCATAAAGAAAGACGTCCAAACTATGGTCCGTACAACTTGTGTGCTATATTTGCAATTATATCAAACCATATGCAAAAGCTTTTTGAGGTGAAAAGACTGACATCACAAAAGTTCTTAATTAATCTTATGTCACTTTGGATAAATGTGTCTGCTAAATGAATAAATGTAAGTGTAAAATCATTGAGTCTTTTTGTCAATGGTTTGTGACCTTGATCTACCAATTCAAATAATAAATACAATAATTTTTTTTTTAAATATAGTGGATGGGTCATGTATAGGGTACCGTTTTGATATAAAAAAGCGGTTTTGTCATTTTGGCTCCATTCATTAGATCACAAATAGTAATTTTGTGAAATATTACTACAATTTAAAATATCTGTTTTCAATTTTAATATATTTCAAAATATAGGCACAAATAAACGTAAACAGTCTTTAATAGGCGAACACAGGGGTAAATCCACGACAGGAGTTAATTACAAGTAGACCCGACAGACACCAAATGCAAGAAAAAGAAACTTAAATACACAGGGTAAAACACTGGATGATCGCTTCCCTCCAGCTTATTCCGGTGATGTCTGGAAGGTTGACGGGGTGGTAGTAATTCGCTCCGCATACTCCAACAGGAAAAGGTCTTTGGGCGAGTGAGGTGAACTTGAACATGAGGGGAACACTACAGAAACAAAAAAACTTGTGCAAAAACGAGAAACAACTGTTTTTGGTCGGGTCTTCTGTCACGGTACGCTGTTGAGGAAGCATACAGGAGCCACGAATAAATGTAAACAGTCTTTAATAGGCAAACACAGGGGTAAATTCACAACAGGAGCAGGAACCAATGCACGTATATCACAAGTAGACCCGACAGAGACAATGAGCACAGAGAAAATGTAAGGACAGGAACGTATATACACAGGGTAATTAGGAAACACAGGTGCATGGGATTATAATCAAACTAAACGGGGACAGGAACATGACCAAACAAGAAAACACAGGAACAGAAACCCGGCGAAAACACATCAAACAGGTCCATGATCCTAACATTATGAAGGCAAAGCTGAATTTTCAGCATTATTATCCAGTCTTCAGTATCACATGATCCCAGTGGTGGACAGTAACGAAGTAGTTGTACTTAAGTACATTTTTCAAATATCTGTACTTTACTGGAGTAGTTTTATTTTAAGTAACTTTAACTTTTACTTCACTACATTCCAAAGCGTAAGATCGTACTTTTTACTTCACTAAATTTCATAAAACACATCGTTACTCCTTATAAAATATCACGTGCTCCGAGATGCAGAAGCGGTGTCTGATTCATGAACAAACTGATTCTTTTTAATGAACCTGGTAAATTGATTCGCAAATCTCACCAAACGATTCATTCACTGCAGCTGTTCACGAGTCGACAATTCACTGATTCAAATGATCGGTTTAGAGCGAGTCTCCATCTGAATTCATAAGAACCGGGAGATCTTGTGAGCGCGCACGCGACCGATGCTGTGAAAAGTTATTAATGTCGAAATATAGGATGAATTGTTACTGAAAATCATATTTAGGTCAAAACTGTCCGTTGTTTGTGAATTAAATCTGCTGTAAAGGGTGATCTGCTTAAGCCCACTGAAATGATTGAATGCTGACACATCAACATCAGTGTCTCTATGTTTTAGGTCAAAAAAACGAAAAATCAAAATAACACATTAAATAAAATAACTCATGCACGTTCATATTGCCTGCTGCTGTAACGTTAGCAGTTTTATTAAAATGCTACGCATTTAGCCCTACATGACGTCTGTTTATACATTGTTTATCAACAGTATACATTTTTATATTGTTTGGATCAACTAGCCCAGTAGACAGATGTTAATGTTTATTCATAATCATACTGAAAATAAGTAAATATTGTTAGCTGATGCTAACTGTCTAGCTAACAAGCTTGCTGGTGCTAAGTTGAGGTAATTTTTAGATATAAAGTCCAAATATTTTTATTCAACCACCTAGATAGATTACATCTGAGGGAAGAAGAAAAGGATGTGATGTTCAGAACATGGTAACTACAGTAATTATCAAAGTGGGAAGTGATGCCCTCTGGGGGCATTTGGCCAGGGGTGTTTTTACACCACAGACAAGGTTTGAGAGGAAAAAAAAAAGTCATCATGAACATAATTTTATTTTCTTTAAAATGTTCTAGCTAACTTCAGGCCTTATTCTCATATCATACATAACTATGGCGTTATGCAAAACAACAAACTTTAAAACACTTTTTTCTTACTTGTGAAAATTAGATGGTCAAATCTGTTTTCTCTCAGGTACATCACAGTGTAAGCTTTACAGTGAACATTACTACATCACTCTCATCAACATAGTCCATATCAACAAAAATTATATATTTTAACTCCATATAGTGGTTATTTTGGGAAAATCTCAGGTATTTTGAGCAGCAGGATTATAAAAAAAATTGCTAATATAAAATTAAATTAAGTGGCCTATATAAAATTGCAAAGTACTTTTTTACTTAAGTACATAAAAAAACAGGTACTTTTGTACTTTCACTCGAGTAAAATTGAAAAAGGCGCACTTTTACTGGAGTAATATTTTATTACACATATCTGTACTTTTACTCAAGTACTTGATTTGTGTACTTCGTCCACCACTGCATGATCCTTCAGAAATCATTATAATATGCAGATTTGGTGCTCAAGTAACCTTTTATATTATTATCAATGTTCAAAACAGTTGTGCTGCTTAATATTTTTTATGGAAACAGTGATACATTACAAATTTTTGTAACAATGTAAAAGTCTTTACTGTCACTTTTGATCAAACAAATGCAAAACACTTCTGAACAGTAGTGTACATGCACTGTATTAGTGACAATGATATTCTTTAAAAACTATCCTAAGTTCAACAGAAGAAAAGACATACAGGTTTGGACTTCTTTAAACTCTTTAATGTCACTATCTGATAAAATCTTCTCAGTTTAATGACAATAATTTCTTACATTTATATAGTGCTTTTCTTGGCACTCAAAGCGCTTTACATAGAAGGGGGGAATCTCCTCAACCACCACCAGTGTGCAGCATCCACCTGGATGATGCGACGGCAGCCATATTGCGCCAGAACGCCCACCACACACCAGCTTATTGGTGAAGAGGAGATGTGAGTGATGAAGCCAATCAGAATATGAGGATGATTAGGAGGCCATGATTGTCAGAGGCCAATGGGAAAATTTGGCCAGGATGCTGGGGTTAGACCCCTACTCTTTTTCTCTGGGATTTTTAATGACCACAGAGAGGCAGGACCTCGGTATAACATCTCATCCAAAGGACAAGCCTCACTAACACCTCTTCCAGCAGCAACCTAGTTTTCCCAGGAGGTCTCCCATCCAGGTACTGACCAGACTCAACCCTGCTTAGCTTCAGTGGGCAACCAGTCTTGGGCTGCAGGGTGATATGGCTGCTAGATAAATGACTTGTATCGTTAATGACTTGTATCGCCACGTGCTGAATGTGACTGTCGCTGTACACGTTCTTGTGAAGGGAAGCTTCTGTTTCAGAACATGTGGTTTCTCATATGGCCTGTATCTCAAGCATGATCGACACAGCTTTCGTTCCTCACGTCATCAGCAAATACAAAAGTCCTGTGCGTGAAGAAGCTCTCCACACTGATTTGCACAGATGTCTTTTCCAATTTTAACATCTCCTGTGTGGACTTACATGTGTCTGTAAATTGCAGTTTTAATACTTGCAACTGTAATACAGAAAAAAAACACTGTCAGGGTAGATCTTAGTTTTAAAAAAGCTATTGAACATGAAAAAGATACAACTCATTGAGGGCACATTAATGACATAAAAATATCCTTTTCCTGAAAAGACATTTCAACCTTTAAGTTCTGTATTATAGTTGACCCTTGCCTAAAAGGGATAGTTCACCCAAAAATGAAAATTCTGTCATTATTACTCACGATCGTGTCGCTCCAAACCCGTAAGACCTTTGTTCATCTTCAGAACACAAATGAAGATGTTTTTGATGAAATCCAAGAACTTTCTGACCTTGCTTAGACAGCAACGCAACGCAAACATTCAAGGCTCAGAAAGGTAGTAAGGACATTGTTAAAATAGTCCGTGTGACATCAGTGGTTCAACCTTAAAGGAACACTCCATTTTTTTAAAAATAGGCTCATTTTCCAACTTCCCTGGAGTTAAACACTTGAGTTTTACCATTTTTGAATCCATTCAGCCGACCTACGGGTCTGGTGGTAGCACTTTTAGCATAGCTTAGCATAGATCATTGAATCAGATTAGACCGTTAGCATCTCGCTCAAAAATGACCAGAGTTTCGATATTTTAAAACTATTTAAAACTTGACTCTTTTGTAGTTACATCATGTACTAAGACTGACGGAAAATGAAAAGTTGCGATTTTCTAGGCTGATATGGCTAGGAACTATACTCTCATTCCCGCGTAATAATCAAGGAACTTTGCTGCCGTATCATGGGTGCAGCAGGCGCAATGATATTATTATGAATGTTTATACTGTTTGGATCAACTAGCTGAGTAGACAGATATTAATGTTTATTCATAATCATACTGAAAATAAGTAAATATTGTTAGCTGATGCTAACTGTCTAGCTAATGAGCTTGCTGGTGCTAAGTTGAGGTAATTTTTAGATATAAAGTCCAAATATTTTTATTCAACCACCTAGATAGATTACATTTGAGGGAAGAAGAAAAGGATGTGATGTTCAGAACATGGTAACTACAGTAATTATCAAAGTGGGAAGTGATGCCCTCTGGGGGCATTTGGCCAGGGGTGTTTTTACACCACAGACAAGGTTTGAGAGGAAATGAACAATGAAAAGTTGCGATTTTCTAGGCCGATATGGCTAGAAACTATACTCTCATTTCGGCGTAATAATCAAGGAACTTTGCTGCCGTACCATGGGTGCAGCAGATGCAATGATGCGCCTGCTGCACCCATGATACGGCAGCAAAGTTCATTGATTATGCCGGAATGCGAGTATAGTTCCTAGCCATATCGGCCTAGAAAATCACAACTTTTCGTTTTCTATCGGTCTTAGTACACAATGTAACTACAGAAGAGACAAGTGTTAAATGGGAAAAATATCGAAACTCTTTTTCTCTCATTTTTGAGTGAGATACTAACGGTCTAATCAGATTCAATGATCTATGCTACGCTATGCTAAAAGTGCTACCGCCAGACCCGGAGATCGGCTGAATGGATTCAAAAATGGTAAAACTCAACCGTTTAACTCTGAGGAGTTGGAAAATGAGCCTATTTTCAAAAGTGTTCTTAATGTTATGAAGCTACGAGAATACTTTTTGTGTTTAAAAAAACAGTTTATGTAGCTGTTAATTTGATGAGATCTTGAAATATGGAGACATATTTCTACATCACATAATGTATATCAACCTGAGAAATGCATGCTTGTTCCTTCCAGGGTTTTTTTCAACAATTAGTTACTCTTCCTCTTTTCATGTACATGGGTCATGAACAGTGCACAAAGCCTGAGGGCCAAGCATTTAGTTCGCCTGGTCTCCACAGTAACATGGCTTATTTGATCTGCTTGCATGGATGCTGTGATTTGAGCCATGCTCTGATATCCTGATCTTGTCATACACTGATGACGTCAGGCCTGTTAACAACAGAACAGCATAATCCTTGTACAATGTCACAGCAGGTCTACATTAAGCAGAGCACGCAACAGGTCTTGCCACTTGTGATGGGAACTCTGGTTTTTTAGTGAGCCAGACCCTTCAGTTCAGTTCAGCGATATATTTTGGCTCCCAAATGGTTCTTCACTTCTGCCTTTTTAATTTAAAAAATGTAGAAATGGTTTGACCTATGATTAGTGTATGTGTTAACATATATCACTTAAAGGGATAGTTTACCCAAAAAATGAAATTTCTGGCATTAATTACTCACCCTCATGTTGTTCCAAACCCGTAAGACCTTTGTTCATCTTCGGACCACAAATTGAGATATTTTTCAATGGTTCAACCGTAATGTTATGAAGCTACAAGAATATTTTTGTGCGCAACGAAAACAAAAATAACGACTTATTATAGTTGCTTCATAACATTATGGTTGAACCACTGGTGTCACATGGACTATTTTACAGATGTATGGGCCTTGGACATATCAGTTGCGTTGCTCTCTATGCAAGGTTAGAAAGCACTCAGATTTTATCAAAAATATCTTCATTTGTGTTCCGAAGATGAACGAAGGTCTTGCAGATTAGAAACAACATGAGGGTAAGTAATTAATAACAGAATTTGCATTTTTGGATGAACTGTCTCTTTATACTGTAAAAATTCCAGAATTACATAATTTTATCCTATGTTTGGTGTAAAAAAAAACTTAAATAATGTAAATGTGTACCTGTTAACGCATTAGATTTGAAACCGACAACTCATCGCTTGAATTCCGTTGTGATGTTTTCCCAAGGAACAAATAATTATTAGGTCAGTCAGCTTTCCATTTCACCTCTCAAAGGCCAGATGTACCAGAACCTTCACCATCATCACAAGAAAAAAAAAAAAAAGCCAGGTGACGCAATATACTGATGCAATGGAGCTGCTGAGTTATTTTTGGAGCCTACATTGCATAAAGGAGTAATCTCTTTTTGGTTATGATCTTGGATTCTGTGTTCTTTGTACTTTCTTAGCAAATACAATTGAGTATACTGGAAAACTGTAAGTAGTAATTGCATAATTCCTAAGCATTTGTGTTAATTTATGTAATTCATTCATTGTTCATACATCCGTTAATTTATTATTATTAATATTATTTTTTATTATGTATGAAATAGAAAAGGCTAGTTGCATACAGTCATAACAAAACCCACTATGAACTACTCCAACATCAACTTATCAGTCCACGCCTGACGTTCACATGATTGAATTTCAAGCAAAAATCCCAAGGAAGCTAACCTTTTTGAGAAAAACCAGCTTGGTCACAGAAATCAGTCTTGGATATGCTGCAAAAGGAATTACCCTATTTTTAACATTTTCTGTCATATGATTCCAAAACATTATAAAAAAAACAAAAAACAAAAAAAAAAAAACAATACAACCTTAAAAACTTCCCTCAATAAACTATCTTTTGACAGTGATTAGGTTTTGCCAACATCATGGGAATTAAACGTGCACTCAAGGACAGTAACTTAATCACTAGGAAATATGAGGAAAATATTACATACAAAATAATGATTTAATGTAATATTAGCCTAATATGCGAAAACGTTTTGTGTGATGGTTAGATTTTGAATAAGGGGATATAAAATATCTTAGGCTCAATCCACAAAGTAGTCATCAATGGGAAGTCACATACAATGTGTACACCTTCCAAATGAATAGAATTCTTTGCCATTAACAAAAACAACAATATTAAGTCCAATTATTACTACTACTGCTACTACTACTATTATGAGGCTATTATTCAAAACTTTCAAAGAATTTGACGTGTCTAATACAGCTTTGGCTTATGTGTGAGCACGTGAGATCATATGCTCAGAAGTTTGACGCTCATTTGTGTCTTTACATTCAGACTAGCAAATCACGAATCAGTTTCTGCCGTGTGCATGACTGTAACAAATTATTCAATTACACCGCATAAAAAGAGTGTGACATGTGTAAAACACAATAGAGCGCGTGCTCACACTAAATACCGGCGTGTTCAATTGGACAGTGATAGTGGAGGGCACCTATAAATGCCACGCTGAGTGGGAGAGACTTACACTGCAACTGCATCTCAACTCAGAAGCACTACAACGATCTACCTGATACGCCTACCTGACAACCGGTTGCAGTTCTGAAGAAACAGACATCTGTTAGCTTTTTAATAAGCAATAATAATTTAATTACTACTTAATTTAAACATTGTAATAATTTATTCTCTTTTAAATAGTCTTTTAAAGTACATTCAATGGAATACCAAAAAGCGGCAGAATTGAACGGTTTGTGCAATGGCAAAATCGTCACAGAATATCTCTGCCGTAACGGCTTTAGCGAGCTGACAGAAAATTTTGATACGAAAAAAGTCGCTGTCCAGCACAAAAACGAGACATCCCGGAAAGAGGCGGAGGATGAGTCGCGGTTACCTGCTCTGGAGGCGGCGTACACAACCATCCTGCAAGGTCTGGGAGAGAACACGGACCGCCAGGGGCTCCTTAAAACCCCGCTCCGTGCAGCAAAGGCCATGCAGTTCTTGACCAAAGGCTACCATGAGACCATCTTCGGCAAGTATCATTATTATTATAATTCAGAAAAAAATCACATTATACAGTTTCATCTGAGTTAGGATAGTTATATGTGGGGTTTTGAAATAACGTTTTGGTAAGCAATGACAGGTTAGTCAACGGAAATCACTTTAACCGGAGGATGTTACTATAGCAACAGCAGCTACGCTGCTTGAACTCTCCAGCTATTATCAGTTATGATAGGCTACTCTTCATACGCACTACTGTTTATTTCTTTATCGTATCTTTACACAACACACACATTTACTACAGAATATGAACTATACTAAATTTGTGCTTTGTTTAAAAAGTCTTTAAGCTGACTTGTGTCACGTGACAATTGTGTTGAACGAAACCAGCGCTTCCAAAATGACTGACAGATAAAGTAGTCCCTCTGAAAGTCATTGGATTATTGTTAGGTTGGATATATATACAAACTTTTACAAAAATACGATATACACAATACTGAAAGTTTTAGTCATTTTCTAGATTTTAATATGTAGTTTCATTGTTTAGTTTATTAACCCCTTCAGACCAGATTTTTTTCCCCTACTGAGCATTTTTAGACTCAGTAGTTCTTAGCTCATCACCAAAATGGGTTTTTCTAAGTTACATTTACTGGTGTATGAAAGGAGGCAAAGTTATGATCACTTTAAGTGCTTTTCGGTGTGCTTATTGAGCGGTCACATAATACTAAAAATGTGGTGTTTTTGACTCCACTATTCCACTATGCTGGTGAGCTATTGTATAAAATACTTATACGTCATTCTGGAATTGCTCAATTAGCCTGCAACTGATGCTGAAAGCACCAGCTTCAATAGTCTGATTGGTGTGAAGGACTACTTAAACTAATCACACTCGAGTATTTGCCTGAACTGACCTGATTTATGAGGGGTTTTAATGCTTACTGTTTTCAAAATTCTTTCATAAACCCTTTTATATTATCATTTTGTGTGTGCGGTAGCAAAAACCCAATCAGCATTATGTTACTTATTAACATATGTTTTTTTACATGTTCCACAGATGTCCTTAATGATGCCATCTTTGATGAAGACCACGAGGAGCTAGTTATTGTGAAAGATATTGACATGTTTTCACTTTGTGAACATCATCTAGTACCATTTTTTGGCAAGGTATGTCTCTGTATCTGCTGATAATGTCCGTGAAAGATGCTTCTATCCACTCAGTTCATGCTTGATGCTGCACCACTAGGCAAGGCGGTTTTATGGTTGTAAGGGAATCACTGACGCATACATTTGTGTTGAGTGCTGGGAGGTCAATGGGTTCTTTTCAATGAGCTGAAGTACATATGAAATAAATGATCTTATGTTAATTAATCTGTAGGTTCACATAGGATATCTGCCGAGTAAAAAAGTTGTTGGCCTCAGTAAGCTTGCAAGGTGAGTATACAACTTGCAAACACACACACATACACACAATTTAGTGAGCCAGTCTCAGACGGATGGTAAGAGCCTTGTTCTCACATCAGAGTGGGTCTGAAAAAGAGAACGTATTAGTTACAAGCGGCTGAGTTCTTCTGTTATCACAGCCCATTCACTTGAGGCTTAGATCCAAAGCCTGGCAGAGTATCCTGTCCCATCTGAAAAACGCCAGACTAGCTGACTTCTGGCGCTGAGGAAATCCCCCTCAACTCCCACCTCCACTGCGGGGTGGTTGTGGGAACCATTAACATTGCAATCCTCACAAAATATCATGTGCAGCCCGGTGCTTTCTTTGCATGAGTAAAATAAACCAGACTTCATGAGACACCATTCATCAGCCGCATTGATTTCTATTACTAATCCTATCATGTCGCACTATACGCTACCAGTCAAAAGTTTTACTGGTAACAGTAATATTATTATTATTATTTTTAATAATAAGAAGTCTCTTCTGCTCACGAAGCCTGCATTTATTTGATCCAAAGTACAGCAAAACAGTACAATTTTGAAACCTTTTTACTATTTAAAATAACTTTTCTCTATTTTAATATATTTTAAAATGTAATTTATTATTTTGATTTCAAAGCTAAATTTTTTGCATCATTACCATTCACATGATCCTTGACACTGAAGACTGGAGTAATGATGCTGAAAATGTATCTTTGATCACAGGAATAAATTACATTTTATAATTTATGGTTTTGCTATACTTTGGATCAAATAAATGCAGGCTTGGTGAGCAGAAGAGACTTTACAAACATTACAAACATTACAAATCTTACTGTTCAAAAACTTTTGACTGGTAGTGTAGTTATATACATTTGAGAAACAATATTTATTTAGAGATAAATGTTTATGAGAAAGAGCATTCAGAACAACACAATATAGCATACAACATACAGAAATATTCTGCTAATGTTGTCATTCTTTGATTTAACAAGTTACATGTTTGGTTAATATTTTTTCACTTACATGCTGTGAATTTTTGTCTCTCTTTAGGATTGTTGAAATCTACAGTCGCAGACTTCAAGGTAAATATTGCAAATGTCTCATTATCTAAATATTAAAAAGAGAAATATATATATATATATATATATATATATATATATATATATATATATATATATATATATATATATATACACATTTCAAATAAATACTGTTCTTTTGAACTTTTTTTTTTGCATGAAAGATGAATGACCCCAACTGTTTCCAACACTGATAATGATAAAGCATATTTCAGCATATAAACAGCATATAAAATGATTTCTGGAGTAATGACTGCTGAAAATTCTCTTTGCCAATGCAGGAATAAATTGCATTCTACAATTTATTAAAACAGAAATTAGGATTTTATTGAGGGAAAACTCAATAATAATAGCAATAGTAATAATAGTAGTTAATAGTAAATATGTTCCTTAATCTAAAATGTTATCATTGTTTCTTCAGTGTTTTACCGTTAATTTTGTTTATTGCAGTCCAAGAGCGCCTAACAAAGCAAATTGCAATGGCAATCTCTGAGGCCCTGCAGCCTGCCGGTGTGGCAGTTGTCATTGAGGCAGCGTAAGTATTTGAAAAATGAAACACAATCATTTGAGTTAAATTGTTTACTAGACATCAAAGTGATTCAGTTTTATGTAACTCTTAAGCTCAGAATACAGTACAGACATTGTGGCGGTCATGGCTGATGAATTATTCCTACAATAACGAACATGAAAATTTGTATTTTGTATGTTATTTGCGAGCTGAATGGAGGTTTGTTGTTGTAGTCACATGTGTATGGTCATGCGTGGAGTGCAGAAGATGAACAGCCGTACTGTGACCAGCGCCATGCTGGGTGTGTTCAGAGAGGATCCAAAAGCTCGAGAAGAGTTCCTGGCCTTGACCAAAAGCGCATAGTGATCACACTTCCATCCCTGCTCCAACTCCATCTCCATAAGTGTGTTTACAGCCAAACAGTGATTGAACATCCTCTACATTTGAAACCCTCCATGGTGCTAAGAGAAGCTCACTGAGCCAAAGCTGTAGATCTTTCCACCAGCTACTGAGACTCAGCCTACCGCTGAAACTCAGGGGTTTTCACTGTTTGCTTAAATAAAATGTGAATATTGAAGGATCAGTGTTATATAAACTACTAGTTTTGAGCAAAAGACCTTGAGAAACTAACACTGAATGGCCAAAGGTTCACAAAGCTGCCTTAAAACTGACAGAATATATTGCAAGTGTACTTTCTACTATCTTCTGTTATTAACAAGTACTAAATTAACATATCGCCTCAGATACTTGTCTAACCTTATGACTTTATACAAAATGAAGATACTACAACTAATTTGTATATAACTTAAAATGCATTTTTTTTGTCATATCACTCTGATTAGATTATATATTTAAGAGGTCATTAGCAAACTTGAAGAATAATTTATAGTTATACAAGTCAGTGAAAGGTTTCTTGTGACATAAAAGAAACAACACTGTCATTAAGATATTGTCACTTTTTTACATAATATATAGGACTGAACTGTATAAGAAAACGTAAATGTCAACTATGCCAACTACAAATAAAGCACCATCATGAAGCACATTTCTCTCTGTTGTCTTATGAAGAAGACTGACTTCTGCAAAATTTTTTCACAATTTTATTTTTCAAGAATTATTTACAGTAAAAACAGTCTCATGTTCTAATAGGTGTCCCGGGCAATTCTTAATTTAACTGACATTAAGAAAATTATATTGTACAATAACTAAGTATTGCTATGTGGTGACTTCTTGCACTTAAAATATGGCAATAAATTACACATACTGTAAGAGCATCCACAACAGTTGTTCTCGGCAAACTCTATTATCTTACAAGTATGTGAGACCAAGAGACGTGAAATCCAGAACTACGCATTTCCAAATGATCACTGAAAAAGGAAACAACAGATCTCAAGAAAACATTTACAACAGTGTTGACAAAAAGAACCAGCGGTGGAAGAATAAGAAGCAGAAACAGGCTATAAACATCACTGTACACTGAACTTGTAGCTGTCTTTTATTGGCATCTCACTGTCTACTTATTTCATATTTACATTAGAATCTGTAATAGTGACGCTGCTTTGGAAACAGTAGAGGAAATATCACTTCAAACAAGATATATATGTATATTTTTCTTTGTGGGAAGAGGCAACATTTAAAAGTCAAAGTCTAGACTTTGGTAAGGTCCAATGGCTAAGTAAGTAAAAAAAAAAAAGGCAATAAATTGCCATGAACAGAACTAATTTTTAATAAATGGCCTAACTGCTGTCATCATGTCTGCTAGTATTAAAAATGATAAATTATTTACTTGCCAGAAAAAAAAGGTTAAGAACATTTAGAAAACATGTTCCCTAGCAAATGTACTCAAAGAAGGCATCTACATTGTCCAAACAGTACAAGCCAATATATTGCTCTAAGGTTGTAAAGTGAGAGAAAAATACCACTGACATATTTTCATATAAATACAGTCATAAACTAGTGCACTTCTTTCACAGCACTTTGCTGCAAGCTGAACTCTTTCGTGAACTAAAATGACCATTCTCAACACTTGGAAGAGTCAACATACTCATCCACAAACATTCCCTTCTCAATCTCCAGCAACAAATACTAAATCAAACTGAGGTCTGTTTGTAGTTCTTGGTGTCAATAACCTTCTTCCCACACATGGCGCAAATTCCTGAAAAATCAGAAAAAGAGGGGTGGTGAGGATATATAGATGTGTGACGGAAACAAAACAGAATCTAAGCATCCCTCACTATCCATCTCACCTTTTTTGTAAGCACATCCTTGACAGTAATGTGAACCAGACTGATGGACGGAGCTTTTGCATATTCTGCATGTGGCAAACCCAGATTTGCCATAAGGATCAAACCTGTCAAAATTGCATACATACTGTTATTACATTACCACAAACCTCAAATTTAAATGTATTACAAGAATATGATGTTTAAAAAGAAAATTCCAAGCAACAAACCTGGCTTTTTTTGAAGTCAGCATTTTATTTTCATTAAGCTTTCGACCACCACTCTCTAAAACAACGGTTTTTATATTAGTATTTGGTTGACGAAGCATAAATACGAGTATATAAAAGGGTAATAGGCATAAAGGACCATTTCATCTTTAAAACAATTACCTGTTGTGTTTCTAGCCCCATCTTTCCAGGTATCAGGCGTGATGACTCGCCCCAGTTTCTTCTCGCCTGCGTAGAACATCAAAACATACGTAATTCACAAAAGTACGTCAGCCCACAAATTTCATGTTTGACTGTCGTCAAAATACACAGCGTATTAATGTTTATCATCGTCGAGATAAAGAACTGCACGCGTCGTTCGTATTTACAGTGCACTGTTTTGTTTGCTTTCGCTAATCTTGCTAGCGAGCCATAGCTACTGAATTATTGCATACGAACTACAATATTAATGACGTAGACAAATACATTAGTACATTATTTGATATGTAATGTGACTTATGATGTAACTACTTACACTTCTCGCAAACCATCTTTAAATGTGTCAGAAAATCGCTCGCTAACACGTCTAGATAGTTTTCAATTGTTGTAAATACGAAGCCAGAAACACTGCTTAGTCTAGTGACGTATTACGAACGTTCTCAAAATAAAAGTCCTAACAAATACCACTCAATGTAGCTGTGTTTAGCGAAACAATAAATAATGTGCAGCAAGAGTGAATGCTGCTGCTGCTGCTGCTGCTGCTTCTACTACTACTACTACTACTACTACTACTACTACTACTACTGTTTAAATGATTTTTATTAGAATCTTTTATTATGTTTTTAGTTGAGCGTGATCGTTGGTGACTTCATTCTACCGGAAAGACACGGCAGTCATGTTTTGTAAATAAACTGTTAGACTTGTACGTTCATTTGTAGTCTTATGGCATTACGTCTAGAAATGGTACGACTGTAATTTGTATGTCGTTGTTTAGGTGCTCGATGAATCTGGTAAAGCATTCGTTTAGGAATTTTTATTTGTGGATATAAACCTCAATTAACGTTAGGCACACCACTCTATTGGTAAGTCTTTACTTTAAAGTAAGTTTAATTAGTCGTTAAATGAATCACTTATTTTAGCTGTGTGCAATATACTGTCCTCTGCCTTTATTTTCATAACAGGAGACTGCCAGTCTCATAATTACATTGGCTTCTTATTTGTGTTTTGTCCTTTCTTTGACCTTATATGAAATTATTCGAAAGAAACGTACGACTTAAACATTTCTTTTGCCATCCTTCATTCATCCCATTGATTTACTTTCATATTTAACAGGTCCATTCATTTAACCTCCATAATGTGGGATGTTGAGATCAGGGGGATGGCATCGGCTCATGCCATTATTGCCTCTTCCATCTTCATGGCAACTGTAATGCCTGCTGTATTTGTGGAAAACTTCTCTGTTTATGGGACCCACATGGTTTGGCTGTACTGTGTGGCTGGATCTGTTGCTGTGGTCAACATCGCAGTCTTTTGGCTTCTTGGCATCAGCCCACCAACAAAGAAGCACACACTGAGCTACAAGGTAAAGATGGTTAAAATATTTCACAAATGATATACAAACATTATTAATGACTTTCGTCATTTAATGTTTCATTTGTTATTTCTTTGACAGATCAACAGATTGCTCAGATCCTGTTTGTATTTTTTACTGTCATGCCTGTTTTTTCACACTGTTGTGGTGCTATATGGTGCACCTTTGCTTGAGTAAGTGTGTTTAGTTTTTTGTTCTTTGTCCAGAAATGTAAAACACCAGTGTATAAGTCATACTTCACATTGTAGGTCTGCTCTGGAGACATTTTCTCTGGCTGTGCTGCTGTCCACACTCACTACATTGAGATGTCTTTGCATCCTGGGACCTAACGTACAAGCATGGATTCGGGTTTTCAGCAGAGATGGGTAAGTGCAGGATAAACTCTCTACAGGAACCACTTAAATGATTCCTTCCTCCCTTTATGAGCTTTGGTGAGGAGTTTGTGTGTAATCGTTTCACAGATACAGTCCTCAATCCACTAGATGGAGATGTTGTCCAACTTTGACAAATGGTGCAACAGTTCTCATAGAATTTCACATGCAAGGGATTATTGTATGTGAATGCATTATATCTAGAATACATAAAGCAAAACCATTTTGAAATGGTAGTTGCAATGCTCCAATCCTCATTTATAACTAGTTGGAGTTGAGTGTGGCTTGATGCTCTCAAATCAAATCCTGTTTTTTATTCGCTGCAGGGTGGGGCATGAGATGGGTCTTTTTTTTCTCATATACAATCATATACAACAGCATTTAATTAATAAAATCACTAAAGCTCCTTTGTATGCATCACTTTAGCTTAAAGTATTAGTTTACTCCAGAATTGAGATTTCCTGATAATTTATCTACCTGTGTCATCCAAGACGTTCATGTCTTTCTTTCTTCAGTCGAAAATAAATTAAGGTTTTTGAGGAAAACATTTCAGGATTTTCTCCATATAGTGGACTTTAATGAGGATAAGCGGGCTGAAGATCCAAATTGAGTGGCAGCTTCAAAGGCTTCTACATGATCCCAGCCAAGGAATAGCGAACCGATCTGTCATTTTTATAAAAATAAATAAAAATTTATATACTTTTTAACCACAAATACCCATCTTGCACTAGCTCTGCATTCATGACTTTATGTATTGCATAGTCACGTTAGAAAGGTCACACAAAGGTGTTTACAAAGCAAATGTGCAAATAAAGTCAAACGCCCTTTACAAAAAAGGTAAAACAACATTGGATGAAGAACAGACGAAGAACTAATGACGCATGACCTTTCCAATGTGATTAGGTAATGCATGAAGTCGTAGATGCTTGTGCAAAACGAGCATTTGTGGTTAAAAAGTATATACATTTTTTTTTTTTAGAAAATGGCCAATCATTTTGCTATACAAGATGCTTATTCCTCAGCTGGGATCATGTAGAGCCCTGCGAAGCTGCATTGAAACTGCGATTTGGACCTTCAACCCTTTGATCCCCATTGAAGTTCCCTATATGAAGAAAAATCCTGGAATGTTTTCCTTAAAAACCTTAATTTCTTTTTAACTGAAGAAAGACATGAACATCTTGGATGACATAGCGGTGTAAATTTTAATCCAGAAGTGAACTACACCTTTAAATTAAATGCTTTGGACTGACTGAAGTGTTTTGTAACAAGACCACAGAATGTTTGTACTGTTATTTAGTGATGTTCCAACGGTATGATAGTCAGAGATACTGTGTGTTTATACAGCTGCAGTATCTCTGCTGAAGCGCTCCAGGAAATTTGTCTCTCAGATGTAAATATGCAGTTGTGCACTGTCTGTTTTCATCCAACATTCATAGTCCTCTTGTATCCTACATCACTGTGCTCTATACTAGCCAATAAAACTCATATTATTAATCGTCATATAGAATTTTAAAAGTGGCATCGGATGCAAAATTCACTTTTACATGTTGTTTGAACATAAATGTGTTTTGGCAGTGTGTGTACACAACCACCCTATAATGATAAAAATCCACCCAGTGGTTTCTTTTTAAATAATATCCTCTTTTGCAAATCAAACCATTCTCAGCATCTTGGCTATGTGACGACACACAGACCAAAGCTGCTCCCAAGATAGTTGATTGACATGGCCGTCTTACCTTAGAACAGTCCGCCATTGTTTCGACGCTGGAGCAGGAGTAGACAAGAATGTCTCCTAAGTGATTGAGGTGTTCTGTTGTTAGATGTAATAATGAACATAGCAGTCATCATTTACTCCCGACATTTGAACTGCTGAAGACGCAGAGGATTAACGCTACTTTAGTTTTTGAAGGGAATGCGCAGATCCCTGATCTGCCTAAATGCGTCTATGTTCACGCAAATCATTCGTGATGCAGCTTCAGCTACAAAAGAAGCAAGTATAAGGGCTTTATGAATCTTTGCAAAGCGCCTTTCCTAATAAGGTGATAGTTAGCAAGCTTCGTGGCTAAATGTGGCTAAAGTAAACATTACGGCTTGTGACCCCACAGAAGAGAGGGGCGGGGTGAGCAGAACTCATTAGCATTTAAAGGAACATGCAACAAAATGGGAAATGATTCTAATATTCAGATTCTAATTGTCATTTTCAGGGCGATGTCAGTGTGGGACACCTCTCTTCAGATTACCACTGGCTGTAGTGTGATTGGAGCCTGGTTGGGAGCTTTTCCTATTCCTCTCGACTGGGACAGACCCTGGCAGGTTAGTGTCATTTCTGACTGGTCTCAAAAATTCCAGTCATTTCAAAGAGAGAAAAGGACGTAACGTGTGGCCAAGTGTGGTGTCCCATACTCTGTATTTGTGGTCTGCATTTCACCTATCCAAGTGCATACACGAAAAACACTGTGAACACACCCAAAGTAGTGGGCAGCCATTTTTGCTGCAGCGCCCGGGGTTAGGTGCCTTGCTCAAGGGTCTAACCTCAGTTGTGGTATTGAGGGTGAAAGAGAGCACGGTACATTCACTCCCTCCCCACCTACAATCCTTGCCGGTACCGAGACTCGAACCCGTGCCCTTTGGGTTACAAGTCTGACGCTCTAACCATTAGGCCACTACTGCCCCAAAAGAAATGCCAATAAGCAGTTAGCACACATGCTTCTGGCTCATTGAGATGTGGCGGTCAACTGGGTGATGCAGGTTCGAGTCTGGCCTGCAACACATCCAAATGCTTTTCTTCTGCCTTCCCCCACCCTATGATTTCCTGTGACTCGCCAAAAGCCCCTTAAAACCCTGTCGCTTAATGAGAGCATTGTTTTGTTCCATACTTATGCTCAGATTTTTGCCGTGGCAGCAGATTTTTAGTTGAGGGTTCCTTGTTTCCAAACTCTTGCTCTCATGCTGCATTAAACCTCAGAAAGGAGGAACATGTTTTTGCTTTGTATAAATATTTTTTTTTTGTTTTACTTTGTTTTTATGTTTATGCTTTGTTTATATCATTTTGTATATATTTATTCAAAGTCATTTTTCTGTTTGCAAAAAAAAAAAATCATCTATTTTTGTCCAGCATGCCTACGCCTAAGGAATAGTTTACCAAAATTAAAATGATTTTAAATTAATACTCATTGTCATTGAAAAACCTGTGACGTTTCTCATGCAAAAAAAGGAGATATTTTGATGCACTGTTTGTGGCCATATAATGAAAGTTGGTGAGGTCCAATGTTGTAGACCCCAATGACTTTCACTGTATAAACAAAATGTCTTTTTTTTTTTCTCAAATTAAACTTGCTTTCTTTTATACCACAAAAACATTTACACTTTTATGAATAATTACTTTTATCTTTATTGAAAGTATCAGTTGAAAGTATCTTATGCCCACCAAGGCTGCATTTATTTATAATAATGTTAGACTTATAATAGGAACATGTTAGTAACATGCTAATATGTTAGAAACAGGCTAAAACATGTTAATCATGTTAGGAACATGTTAAAAACATGCTAATCATGCTAGAAACATGTTAGCAACATGTTAAAAACATGCTAAAACATGCTGATCATGCTAACAATGCACTAACAACATGTTAATCATGTTAAAAACATGTTAGAAACATGCTAATCATGTTAGACTCATGATAGAAACATGTTAGTAACATTAATTTGTTAGAAACGTTAAAACATGCTAATCATGCTAGAAACATGTTAGCAATATGTTAAAAACATGTTAAAGCATGCTAACAATGTGCTAACAACCTGTTAATCATGCTAAAAACATGTTAGCAACATTCTAATAATGTTAAAAACATGTTAGAAACATGCTAATCATGTTAGACTCATGACAGAAACATGTTAGTAACGTTAATTTGTTAGAAACATTAAAACATGCCAATCATGTTAGGAACATGTTAGCAACATGTAAAAAACATGCTAAAGCATGGTAACAATGTGTTAACAACCTGTTAATCATGCTAAAAACATGTTAGCAACATTCTAATAATGTTAAAAACATGTTAGAAACATGCTAATCATGTTAGACTCGTGATAGAAACATGTTAAAACATACTGATTATGCTAACAATGTGCTAACAACCTGTTAATCATGCTAAAACATGTTAGCAACATTCTAATAATGTTAAAAACATGTTAGAAGCATGCTAATATGTTAGAAACAAGCTAAAAACATGCTAATCATGTTAGCAACATGTTAAAAACATGCTAAAACATGGTGATCATGCTAACAGTGTGCTACTCAAGATAGAAACATGTTAGTAACAGCTAGTATGTTAGAAACAAGCTAAAAACATGCTAATCATGCTAGCAACATGTTAAAAACATGCTAAAACATGGTGATCATGCTAACAGTGTGCTAACAACCTGTTAAGCATGCTAAAAACATGTTAGCAACATTCTAATAATTTTAGAAACATATAAGCATGCTAATCATGTTAGACTCAAGATAGAAACATGTTAGTAACATGCTAAAATGTTAGAAACAAGCTAAAAACATGCTATTCATGCTAGAAACATGTTTAAAAACATGCTAATCAAGTTAAAAACACGCTAGCAATATATTTAAACCTGCTATGGCTGAAGGAAATTCAACTTTGCCATCACAGGAATAAATTGTTTTATGGTATATTAAAATGAATTAGAAAAATATTTCACAATATTACTGTTGTTACTGTATCTTGCTGCGATCAAATAAATGCAGTCTCAAAAAAGAAAAAATCATACTAGGCATCATAGTCAAAAAAACAAATGATGTGTAGTGTGTTACGTAACAAATTATATTAGACAATATACATATCCCTCAACCAATAAATCGTGCAGGATAGCCATAGACAGGTTGTGTGGGGAATGAACCAATCTTAATGAAAAATTTAATGTTCTCCAAGCATAGAAAGACTGCACTGGTACTTCAATTATTCATGTGTTGTACAGAGACATTGATCAGAGGCCAGTGTTTGCCCTCGTTTTGCCCTCAAAATGTCACACTGAAGTCTCCCATGTGTGCTTTTTGACACGCTGTCTACACACAGACGTCTAGACGAGAGCAGAGAGATGAGACTGATTCATTATGAGAGCGAGGAAGCTGTAGAGAGGGGAGTGAGGCTGCCGTACAGTGATTCCTCAACACATGATGGTGGGAGTGTGAACTGATGGGAAACTCTGGGGTGGTTCAATCCAGATGTCTTTCTTTAGAGTAAGGAGGAGTGGTGTGACTCACACAGACTCTCTCTTTCTCACTGCCATGACACTCTTGTTATATTGCAGCCTATATTATCATCTTGAGATAATTAAATAATCAATTTGAGACACTCCTTTGTAAAGACATGACACTCTTATGCCACACAGTGAAAAATACATTGCAGAGTAGAGGAAACTGACAACACAACGACAGACAAGACAGAGCAGGTTGTTTTAGGTATGAAACAAAGTCTTGGGTTTCAAATGTTGTCATTTTTTAAATAATTCAAACCATAAATACCATTTTGTGGCTCTTTAATGTATCACGACAGATCGCAGAAGCGCCTCATTTAAAGCGGCACGTGAACCGATCGTCTCTTCCTCTTTACTCGTTATAGCATGAAATAAACAACATTAATAAACAACAAGCAAAACATTTTGCAAGTTCAAGACCACCAACGTAAACTCTTTTGTCTGGTTTGTTTGTCAGACAAAAATGGCAGATTCTGCATTATGATTGGTCAGATAGCCTGTCAATCAAACTGCCTGTGAAGGGACACAAATTTTCAGTCATTTAAAGATGAAGGGAAGAATAATAATAAAAAAAAAAGAAATCCGAAGAGGACAAGAAAATAATTGGATAGTGCTTATCTAATATTTTCTGTTACTATTTCTCTCTCTCTATACACACACACACACGCCATTCAAATGTTTGAGGTCAGTAACAGGTAAATTCTATTTAAAATATGTTGTTTTAAACTTTTGTAAATCAAAAAAAAAAAAAATCACAAAAAATAAGCAGCTCAGCTGTTTTCAACATTAATAATAACTAGATGAGTAAAGTTTGAGAACAAACTTTGATGTTGGCTTGAGAAAGCTTAGCCTGAAAGTTTAAAGCAATTGTAAAATTTTAAAGATGGATTAGAGATGTTGCTAACATGTTGTTTGCATGTTCCTAGCATAATTTTAACATGATTAGCATGTTGCTGTCATGTTGTTAGCATGATTGGCATGTTTTAGCCTGTTTCTAACAAATTAGCACATTACTAACATGTTTCTATTATGATTCTAACATGATTAGCAAGTTTCTAACATTTTTAACATTATTAGCAGGTTGTTACCACATTGTTAGCATGATCGGCATGTTGCTAGCATGATTAGCACGTTTTAGCCTGCTTTTAACATATTAGCATGTTACTAACATGTTTCTATTTTGAGTCTAACATGATTAGCATGTTTCTAACATTTTTCTAACATTATTAGAAGGTTGGTAACATGTTTAACATGTTGTTAATGTTTTTAACATGATTAACATGTTTTTTCATGTTTCTAACATATTAGCATGTTTCTTACATTATTAGAATGTTGCTAACATGTTTTTAGGATGATTAACAATGTTGTTAGCATGTTCTTAGCATGATTAGCATGTTTAAATATGTTGCTAGCATGTTTCTAACTTGATTACCATGTTTTTAAACATGTTTCTAGCATGATTGTTTTTAGCTTGTTTCTAACTTATTAGCATGTTTCTAACATGTTTCTATCTTGAGTCTAACATGATTAGCATGTTTCTAACGTTTCTAACATTACTAGAATGTTGCTAACATGTTGCTAGCATGTTTCTAGCATTATTAGCATTTTTATAGCTAGCATGTTTTTAATGTGATGTAACATATTGCTAAACATGGAAAAAAATTCCAGCTAAAAACACACAAAACCAGCTGATTTAGCAAAAAGCCAGCTAAAACCAATTTAAAAAAAAAATAAAAAAAGTTAACAACTAACTAAAACCAGTTGTTTCAGAAAAAAAAAAAAAAAAAACAGCTAAATACAGCTGGTTGTCTAGTCTTAGCTGGTTTAAGCTTGGTTGGTCTTTTAGCAGGTCTTCCAGCTTGACCATCTAAGACCAGCCTGACCAGCTAAAAAGTGGCCAAAACCACTTTAAAACCAGCCTGGGAGATCAGCCAGTTAGCTTAGGCTGGTTTTAGCTGTTTCTCAGTAGGGGGTTGTTAAGCTTTGCTACAGTGATATACAGCTTAAATACACCTTAAGTCTCACTGTACAAAAGTTTTCACCCCCTCAATGAGTCTAAGGGATTTTTGTTGATTCGTTCTGGTTAGTCGGGTTATGAAAACCACAAGTCGGATCAGTTAGAAAAGATATAGCAGACTTGGGGAGCAAAAAAGACTTTTCACAAAAACATATTTACTGACCCTAAACATTTGAACGGTAGCATATTTTTGTCACTTAAAATAGCATAATATAATTAATGTAACAAAAATAATTGCATATTTTAAAATATTTTATGTGCAAGACTGAAATAAGGCATTCAAATCTATACAAATAAGCCACAAGACTAAATAAAAAAGGACAAAATATTAGAAAAACCTGTTTTATAGTCAGTAAATATTTTGAGGCAAGTCAAAATTTACATTTCATTTATCCACTGCGCATTGGGCATCAACAGCAAGTTTTTCATATTACTAATGTTCTCTCAAAAAACCATTGTGCCTTTTAATTTTTAGATTTGCATTCCATATATCTATTTATAAAAGCTTTTTTTGTTGCTCACAATGTGCTGGAAGCTTTAAAGACCACTCGGACCACTCCACATATTTGCATGGACTGCGAGAAATTCATTTTGAAAAAAAAAAAAAAAAAAAAAAGAAAAGCTCAAATAACATTTGAAATCACCTTGATCATAAGAAGCAAAAATTCAAAATGCAAAGCAGTCGGCACACACCTGAGAGGCAAGGCCACCAATACATAACACTTACAACTCTACATTAAAAAAAGAAAGAGGAAGGAAGCAGTCTCAGATACAAAATTTGGTTGGTAAAACACCACAGTGATTTTGTAGAATTTGCAGTCAGTCACTTGTGCTCCTGCAAAATGAGTTTTCATTTTTATTTTGTTGCTCCTCTGTCCAGGTTTGGCCCATCTCCTGCACCCTCGGGGCAACTACTGGATTTCTGACCGGCCTCCTCGCTGCTCCCATCTGGATCCACTGGCATCGCAAACAGCTCACCTACAAGCTCAAGTGAGGAAAAGAATGATACAATCACAGGCCACCAGGCTGGAGTTAAAAAAAAAAAAAAAAAAAAAAAAAACGACTGTCCGTCCCAGTACGTGCTCCAAGGACTCTGAGGTCACATTTACAACACAAAAAAAAAAAAATCTGTTGTTTCTGTGTTTGTTTTTTGTAGGATAAATATTTAATTTGTCGTACGCTCCTAATGGCAGTATATTTATTCGATCATTCCTCTCGCTCTTCCCGTAAATGAAGCTTGAGACATTTTGTAAAAAGCAACAGTTTTGCAACCCAAATTGAGATGCGGAGTTTCCCTTTTTGAAGTTAAATAAAGTCTTACTTCTGTAAATGAACGATGGGTTTGGTTGTGCTGTTTAGGCTTGTCTGGGTTTCGTCTCTCGAATGACACGGAAATACAGGTCGATTGTTCTTAGTCATTAGAAAGAGTGTCTCAGATGTCTCTTTCACTGTCTGTTTTCTGTGCTTTTATGTTTAAAAAAAATCATTTTATCCGTTTCCTTGTATTCCACACCTCAATGTTTAGTGTTCTTATGTCATTTCTCCCTGAACAATGTGTCTTTTTGTCAGTTCTTCTTGTCATTCGCCCATAACTTGGACTTTCTGGGCCCATTGGTTTGCCTTGCTTCAGTTGGTCACCGTCAGTTCTTGCTTTCTTTCACTGGACGCCCCTGAGCTTGTGTATCATGTGATGAGGCAGCAGTTGATGCAGCGTGGGCCCAGTCTTCGCTTGAGTGCACCTTTCTTAGGAGCCAGAATGGCTATAATGGCCTCATCAAACACAGTCTTCAGGCCTTTTTGTGTCAACGCTGAACATTCAACATAACAGCAAGCACCAATCTGGAAAGGAATAGAAAACGAGACACCTTTTTGGGTCGAACTGGCAAGTCACGACAATCTTTTCACTTTCCTTTTGAGTTCTTTCTCAGAAGCAAGTTTCAGTTTTATTTTGTACTTGAGAAAAAGGAAGTATTCATTTTCCTCACCTCCTTCGCTAGCTTTTGGCCTTGTTCTGTCACAATGGGCTTTTCCTTAACGTCGTTCAGCTTGGCAATAGTCTTGGGATCGTCACGCAGGTCAATCTACAGCCGAAAAAGAAGACGGAGAGTTACAGTGAAGCGAGCTCAATGTGAGGGGTTAACTGTACGAGCATATGCGCTCGCTGCTTTTCTTTGGAGGACGGCAGATGAGATTCCATATGATGGGGTTTGTTTTTAGAGCAGAAGGCTCCAGGAAATTCAACCCAAGACCAGATGGTGGCATGTGTCTGCAGACTCCCCTTTCACCTAAAAAGTACCACCGCAGTTGTCTAGGAGGGTCTCCGTCTACTCTGTTTCTAATTAAAATTCCACTTCATCTAAGTTTGAGTTTTTGCCAGCTCCTCTCCACACATCCACTGAGGTATTACCAAAACCACTACACACAGCGGTACTTCCTTCACATCTTCTAATTAGGCGTGTGGAGCACAAATTGAAAAGGTTTGCTTTAAATATGTCAACAGCTATACTGAAGTGAAGCTTTGTAGGGTTCAGGGTACTGTCAAAATTACTTATAAAAATATTTATGGATGTCTTAAAGAGATAGTTCACCCAAAAATGAAAATTCTGTCATTAATTACTCACCCTCATGTCATTCCAAACCCGTAAGACAGAGGTCTCAAACTCAATTCCTGGAGGGCCGCAGCTCTGCAGAGTTTAGATCCAACCAGCTCCAACTCACACCTGCTTGGAAGTTTCTACTGATCCTGAAGACCTTGATTTGCTGGATCAGGTGTGTCTGATTAGGGTTGGAAGTAAACTGTGCAGAGCAGTGGCCCTCCAGGAATTGAGTTTGAGACCAATGCCGTAAGACCTTTGTTCATCTTTAAAACACAAATTAAGATATTTTTGATGAAATCCGACAGCTTTCTGACCACAACTGAAACGTTCAAACGGCCCAGAAAGGTAGTAAGGACAGTTAAAATAGTCCATGTGACACCAGTAGTTCGACTGTAATGTTATGAAGCTGCAAGAATACTTTTTTTGAGCACAAAGAAACCAAAAAAAAAGACTGTATTCAACAATTTATTCTTCCTCGTCAGTCTACAACACGCGTTCATGAGAGTACCATGAGCTATTCCACGATGGCGCTTTAAAAAAATCTAAGATTTCGAGAAAGAAGTCAAAATGTTTCGAAGAAAAAAGTTGAAATTCCAAAGTTGAGACATTCCAAAGTCTCAGCTTTAAAATGGTCACTTTTATAGCGAAATACAAACAATATGTCTTACAATAATGTGTTTTTAACACTCTTTAATGTGTCGTTAGATCCCTGTATTCGCTTCAGTTTAAGCGGCATGTAAGTCAATCATCTTTCCGATTACAATGAGACATTTGTTTCAATAAATTAGGCTATACTGATATTTTTCATGCCTTTTGATGTACCTTTACTTTTATATCTTGCTATGAACTTGAAATAAAGAGGAAAACCACATTTATAATTTGTATTTCATGATAAAAATGACAATTGAAAGCTAAGCTGTGTTATATTTAAAAGCAACAAAGCACCAAATAATTTACTGGGTGGCTGGCGCACTACAAATAAATGGAAGATGTTGAATATTATGTCCAATAATTTACTGTATTATACCATGAATAAAACAACTTGTGAGTAGTCACTTAATCTTATATAGAAAAGACAACAATGTAACTTATGTTAAGTTGAAGCCCACTTCAACTTTTAGAACGCATTGTTGTTTTTAATTAAATACATGTGAGGAATGAAAGATTGGACGTCACAGATGTTTTTGCGGAGTAGGTGGTGGAATTTTCAAAGAAAACAGTATAATTTAATGAATTGATTCACCTGAATAGTGATCTGTTACGCCACATTAAAGAGCTTGAAAAACACATTATTGTAAGACACACAGTTTGTATTTCGCTATAAAACTGATTTTAAAAGTGGAGAATTTGTTTTATATTAAAAGTACCAAAAGCACAAAGCTTATTGCTATTGGGGGGCTGGCACACTACAAATAACGAATGCAATCGAAGACATGAAATTTTATTTCAAAGCATGCGGTCCCTGCGAGTATGACACATGGTATGATTTCTGCTAATAATCCCACATATATTTGTGGCGTATTAAAAAGGGTTAAATGAGAGCTATGGTGGCCCCTAAAGAAATGTCGATTGGCTGTGTAAGCTGATGTTGAGAGAAAAAGCTGTTCATATTTAGTCTGTTAATAAATATTACATTCTTTATATTAAGCTGTTTCCACAAGTCCATAAAATGCACTCTTTCTCATCTCAGTAAGATGATGCGGCCGCTTGGACGCAACAATATTAAAAAAAAAAAAAAAAATCTAGCAGCCTAGCAAGCAACTTCTCTCAATCTGGGCCATTTGCATGCGTAATATAGGCTATACTCTCAAAATATTATAACTTTAATTTCTACGGTTTAAATTCTACAAACATTTTGAGTTTAGTCTTATAATCTTAATTTTTTCTTTTTTAACGCGGGACTAAAACGCAGTTGTACTATCTCCAATAATTTCCAAATGTTAAATCATCAAACTTTTATTTTGATGGAAAACCACAGGGAGCCCTTAAAGCTTCTCTTTTGTTGATAAGTGCTTCTCATTACAAGTATGGGAAGATGTTAGAGCATACTGCGTTCCTAAATGCACTTAAAGCATTAAAGCAGCCCAAACTCACAAATACAGACGCAGAGATGAGTTTGCATAGAGCAGCTTTGATAATCGCACTAAGCCGTATCATGTTTTCGGTTTTATCCCAATTTAACGTGCAGCCCTAGTTCAGGGTCCTTGTTCCCATGACTCTTTCTGGCCCTCTTTCTTATCGATTGCATTGCATCTGTTTTCATCTCACTCTGTGGGCTGATTAAGACAGAAAGTGTGCACACAGCAGTAAACAGAACCTGACAGGACTGGGGCTGATGACAAACCCTCACTCTTAACACACGTGCGCAGGTTATAGTATTTGGCAAACCACAGTCATAAGCTTTTTGACAACATCATGCTATGGACACTTTATGAATGAATCCTTCATGATGGCACACAAATCAATATATTCAATCAATAATATTACCACAATTTAACCACACATCAGTTACAACCACATTAGATTCTCCCAGAACATAAATATATGTAGCATCAGTAATTAAGACAGTCTCCACAGAATAAACAAAAACAGAAACTAAATGTGCTTGGGTTCATTTGGAATAGGCAGCCTATCATAAGGATTTAAGGCCTGTTCACACCAAGAATGATAACTATGAAGAATATTGCTGCAAGCAGCGATTACTGGGGTTCAAGCGCTTTAAGGCATTTAAGCACATATGAAAAAAGGACATTATATAGCAAACCTGTAACCACCTACATCAATGATTTAAAAAAAGCATTTTCGGCAAATCCAGATAATTTGCCATAGAAATCTTATGTTTTTTAATGTTTATCTATCTCATTAAACTTTGGATACTTGTTTAGAATCACCTGTCGCATGTGCTCACCAGGTTGTTGAAGTTTTGAGTTTTCTTTCAGGCTTTACAGGATTTTGGTTTAATTTGGACACGCCTCTTTTCTAAACGACCCCATTATAGCTTCCCAAAGGGTAAATTTCAATGTTTTTTGGTAATTATTGACTTAGAGAGTCCAGAGAATTGTACTGCAGTGGTTTTTCCCAAACCTAGGACTAGTTCGCAAAAGTATTATTTTTTTTTTTTTTTTTTACATCTTCTCAATCATTTAACAATTTGACTGAAAGCAGTGGTTCTAGAGACAAAGTTCTCCAGAATGAGGAGTTCTATCATACAATATAAATATTGGGTGTATGTGCAAGAAAACACGCAATGTACAATCGTTTACATCCTTGAAAAATGTGATATCGCCCTCCCCGTGGCTGATTTCTTTCAAATTTCTTACCAACCTTTGCGGCAGTGAGTCAAACAGGCCCGCTGAGTTTTGTTCCGATCATTCTAACGCTGTCTAATAGGTTCTAAAATTTAATCGGCCGATGACGGCCATGTATTTTGAGATATGCAAATGTCCTTACAGACACTTGTGGCACTTTGGACCAAGACTCTACTATGCTAGGTTTTTTTCATTTATTTTAAACAGACAGTAGTACAAATTACATTTTTTTCCACCACATGTGAAAATACTAAATATTATATCAAATTAACGTCATATATAGGCTATAAAATCTGCAGTACATATATACATACAAGGTATAAATACTTGAAATATATTTAATTTAGTTAGGAAAAAACACGTAACATAGCCTATATTTGCTGATTTTCAGTTCAGTTTTGTGACAAAAAGGAAAGTCAAATGGCAGAAAGCGACATTCTATTTGTTTTTTGTTTAAGTTGATTTTGCTGGTATGAGGAAAGTTGAAGTAATCGCGCCGGCGCACACAAACACAAAACATATCAGTTCCAGGCTTCTAGCATTGCTAACTTGACAGCGCAGTTGGTACTTTATCAAAATAAAACACAGTGAACCAAACATCAGCGCATCCGCCTCACTGTGTCAATATTAGAACGTGACTGAAGCACAAAGTCTATAATTTACATAATAAATAATAGTTTAGCATTTGGATGCATCGCAAATATGGAAATATTAGGGAATATTTGGATTTGTGCCGAATGAGAGAGGTAGGATACAAGAGCACAAAGCTCCATTTCGCAGACAGTTGAGTGCACAAGCCTTTAAAGTAACGTTACTCCTTTGTCAGTGAGAGACGCGTTCAGAATCAGCACACGATCACTGTCTAGTGGGCTTTGTTTTCAAGTTCGCAACTCACGGCATTCACTGTTCCTCTGCCGGCGGTTATCAAACAGAGTTGCGTTACTGTGGGCGCCCCCTTCTGGACTGAGGGTGAATTGCCTGTATTCGTTGTGAGGCCTCATGCACCGAACCGAGATGCCCGTACCGTGACGGTTCGATACGAATACATGTAACGTTACACCCCTATTGCATAGGTATATCCATTTTTATGTTTCTTCCCTCTTATAGCACCACCAAGTGGCCAAGCTCCACAATTTTTGTCCTGTGACCTCGGATTGAGCTTCTACATAAGTGTTCTGAGTTTGACGAAGATATCTCATTAGGTTCAGGAGTTACGGGCATTTGACAAGTGGCCCTGCCCCTTTTGAACATTTTGGTGTCCCTTTTCGATGGCGAGTTGAAAGTTAAACTTTTTTTTTTTTGATAATTCTTGATATTCACTCTCCAGAGAATCTCTCTGCACTGGTTTGGTTCCAATTGGGCGAAAAATCTTGGACTAGTTCGCAAAAGTATATTTTTCGCCAGGCTCACGATGGAATCTGAGGCATGTGTTTTGTCATGAGCCAAAAATCCGACGAAATAAGACACTGGAGTCTGCGACTGACGGTTTAGGAGTTATGAACGATTTTGTTCTTTTGATCGCTGTAGCATTCCCATAAGGCCAATTGGAGCAAGCCTTGGTTATGTTTTCGGTGGATTGAATACTACCACCCCTCCAAGTTTCAAATCTCTGCGACTTACGGTTTGGTCTGCACGATCAGTTTTACATGGAGATTCCTAGGCCATTCTAACAATTACAATAGGGTTTCAGCACTACATGCTTGAACCCCTAATAACTATATATTGGCGTCCACAGCAGCAGAATTGGTAAATTATCATTTATCAGCTGGAAAAAAATTGTTCTGAAAGCAACATTATTGTTTTTCTATGCCTTAATCTTTATAGCTGTGGTGTGGACGCTGCTATATTTGAAATTTTTTTGTTGCCAATTTCTACAGTTTCACATTCAAATACAAAAAGTATACAGTATATGGAACATTACTGCTGTATGTAGCATGTAGGTATGTGTACCTGAGTACCGATGAGCAGGTAAGGGACGTTGGGTGCGTACTCCTGCAGTTCAGGGACCCACTCCTCTCTCACGTTCTGGAAGCTGGCTGGATTCACCACGGAGAAGCAAATGAGGAAGACATCTGTCATGGGGTAGGACAGGGGTCGCAGGCGATCATAGTCCTCCTGTCAGAGCAGAGGACACTGGGTAAAAACAAGTACTTTGCCTTTTTTACTGTTCATCAGGTCAGAAATGCAGCAGGAATGCATTCAAAGGTTGTCATCAGAAGCATTCGCTTTAGTAAATTACCTTGTTATGAGTATGCTTTGAATACAAAGTGTCATTTCCTTTTCTACGAATCTTAACAAATAGCAACCACTACTGTATTAAATCACTGTCCACAAATGCTCTGCAATGGAACATTATCAACAATCACTTAAGCAGCAACCAGAAATTACGCTGACCCCAATGATCGAGATTAATATGATTTAGATTACGGCTCATGACCCATAAATCCATATTTCATTCAATAGCGTTTCCTCCATCTCCCCGTTCGTCCTCTAAAGCAGCACAGAGGCAGAGACATGTCCTCTGGAAACCAGAAACCCCAGACGCTACAACAGATAAGCCTGGATTTACAGGGGACATGTGACTGATATTTTTGGGAACTTGTTTTTTTCCCTATGTGTGTGTGTTGGTGTGTCTCCATAGGCAGCGTGTGTGTTGGTATGCAATCATCCATGGTTATTCTTTCTAATGAGAGTGTGTCTAAACTATAACAGCATGTGCCTCTGGCCATGCGTTGCAGTATAAACATTTCATTTGCGACAGGGAACCATCCTGGGCTTCCAGAAATGAAACCTCTGAAATGTGGAGCCAGAGTTTCTAAGCTTTAGAGTTTAATTTACCGTGACGCCTCTCATCTTGGAGCACCTTTGCATCTGAACCGCAAGGGATGTTACTAACAACTGCCAGCTGAAGATTGCGAGGGAAAAGTACTTCTGCGAATTTGTAGCCCTTCAGGATTTCTGAAGCCTTGTGGTGCGGTCAGATTGAAACATCCAGAGAAGCGTCCATTGTCTATTTTCAGTAGCACGGAGATGTGGAAGCACAGCTCAAAAAGAAGTCCCTTTCAAAACATTTGAATTTATGTGACCAATTTAAACACAAGCGGTAATCTGTGTGAAGAACTGTTGCACCTCATTTGCTCGTGAAACTTTGCAGAGCAACGTTAAATGTGACCTCACTTTTAAAAGGGACATTGGATGCAAAATTCACTTTTACATGGTGTTTGCATATAAATGCGTCTCAGCAGTGTGTGGACACAACTACCCTACAATGCTAAAAATCCATTTACTCCTTTTTTTTTTAATCCCCAAAAAACCTAAACAGTCTCAATTATCAAGAGTTTTGATTTTCTGAGCCCATGACTGCTAACGGACTGTGCCTTATTAGCTAGTTGCACACTGATTTTTAGAAATCCTTGATTGCATTTTCCCCGTGTCGAGTAACCGGCAAAATACCAGAAGTGGCACATTCCACAGATGAGAATCAATGAAACACATTATTAGACCATTTCCCAAGTCTGGATGATATATTAAACCCATTTAAAAATCATAATAAAGCATAAGACTTTTAGGTTTTTTTTTTTTAGGTTTAACGTTTATTTGGGAACGCAACACGTGCCATTTCATCAAATTTGTAAGGTAAATAAAGCTACACAAACACAGGAGAATACATCAATATCTCTGAATATGATAACTGTTCATTGCAATTTCAAAGGGGTCCTGTTATGCTCTTTTACAAAGTCTTGATTTTGTTTTAGGGGTGTACTAAAACATGCTTTCATGTTTGCTGGTTCAAAAAACGGATTATTTTTCACATAATTTACATTACAATACCTTTCTCCCAGCCTGGCACAAATGGCTTGATTAGTTCTGGGTTTAATGAATGCCCGCCTTTTAAAAAAGAAATGTGTTGTGATTGGTTAGCTGTCCCACTGCGTTGCGACTGGCGAACAGCTTAGACGGTATTTCAGTACTGCCACGCCCCTTGTCAAAGCAGCAAGTTCCGTGTACAACTGTTAGCGCAGGCTACATTAAAGTGATTCTTGCGTTCTAAATATGGATATTTTTCTTACCAAAATGCATCGATTTGCTACAGGAGGCCTTTATTGACCCCCGGAGCCATGTGAGGCACTTTTTATTATGGATGGATGCAATTTATTGGACTTTTTTTGGACTGATGAAGAGAAACACTCGTCTATGCCGTTCTAAAGCTTGGGAGTGCCAGGATAATTTTTAATATAACTCTGATTTGTATTCGTCTGAAAGAAATAAGTCATATACACCTAACCTAGGATGCAAGGAGGGCGAGTACATAATACGCTACAGTAGTGTTGGGTCCTATCGTCAGCCTGCGAGATTGCGAATACATGATATTACCACAAGGCTGTCGGCACAGACACCATTGACAATTTTTAAACAAAATATTTGGCAGACATTGTGTCAGCGACATTTTGGATTACAATTACAATCTTAATTTCTATTCCTAAATTCTTAATACCACGGTCTGCCTGAATACTCAATTCTGATTGGCTGGAAGGTATGTATTAAAGAGATAGTTCAATCAAAATTAAAAATTCTGTTATTAATTACTGACTCTCATGTAATTCCAAACGCATAAAACCTTCGTTCATCTTCCGAACACAAATTAAGATATTTTAGATGAAATCCGAGAGCTTTCTGACCCAACACAACTACCACGTTCAAGACTAAGAAAGGTAGTAAGGACATCGTCAAAATAGCCCCGTAACGTTATGAAGCTGTGAAAATACTTTTTATGTGCAAAGAAAGCAAAAATAACAACTTTATACAACAATTTCTTCTCTTCCGTGTCAGTCTTCATGATTAACAGCTTCAAGTTGTTAATGCTGGCAAATGATCATGGTATAAGCGGGATAATCCACGGCTAGCTGTGCATTAAAAAAAAAAAAAATGTAATGCACTATGCGGAGGAGTTGTTTAATTTGAGTAATGCACAGCTAGCCGTGGATTATTCCTTATCTACAAAGCAGCTCTCCAGTGTGTACTCATGTCATTTTTTACTCATGTTTTTACTCATGATTTTGATGGATTGAACAGAAGAAATGAACTGGAGAAGAAGGTGGCACTCCAGAACACACCATCCTATTACATCATCACTAAGAACCAATGGAGGTTCGAAGGTGTTACCAGCTGGAGCCAACTTTTCTTAAGAGTTTGCTTTTAGAAGCAGTTTTGAACTTCTGAAATAAATTCCAAACAAATTCAATTTTGGCCTGATTTTGTTTAAAATGATTTCCCACCATATCGTTCTTCGAATTACACTGGGGCCTTTAGGGTGGATTGTAGGACAGTTTAGGAAAGCTCGCTTTGAGCAACATCAAACACACACACTCATTACACACAACACACCCAGACAGTCGCTCATCCATCAAGAAGATTGGCGAGCGATATAAACCTTCTGTTTTTACTTGCAACTGTCAATGTTTCAAGGCCAAATGTGGCGCTCTGTGGCTCAGATATGAACCTGCGATATATAGCCTTAAGAATTACAGCCCAAAACAGTTTGCTTCTGCTGAAGGGAGACCGCCCTATTCCTGCCACATGACAAATCAAGATTTGTTGCGACATAACCTGACAAAACAAAGTTGAGCAGGTGCTTCTGTGGTGTAAGTGAGAGTGTTGTGTGAGTGTGTGTGTTGGCCCTGCGGGGCGGCTGCGTTATAAATACACTCGCTGCCCATCCTCTGGTCTGTTCAAACATTCTACAGGGGGCAGGGTGGGAGGGATGGTATTATTTACAGTTGCCCTTTGCCAAAACTGAATGTAGAATAAGCCAGCACATCATCCACCCACGTCTCCTGCATCTCTACTGCTACCTCCAGAGAACACACATTTAACACAAGTTTATGTCCATGTTGGGGAGTTGCTAATGAAATGTAAAATGCTACGAACTTAAAAGGTAAAATGTGTAATTTTCAAGCCACTTGCAGCACCAAACAGAATTACAATCTACTTGTGAAAAAAGGCATCTGGTTGAAGATAACATTGGATCAAATAATTGCATGAATTTGGGGAATTACTACACACACACACACCATACATTTACATATACAAAAAAAAAAAAAAAAAAAAAACATTTTATAGCCACATCTTACATTAATAATTTTTATATTTTATATAATTTTTGTATATATTTTTTATTTATAATTTTTTATTTTTACATTTTTATAATAATTTCAAGGATTATGAACACTAGAATATTGGCTTAAACATTTTTAAAATGTAATAAAATATAAGTTTTAAATTAGATTTTTAAATTGTAATAATATTTTGCAATATTACTGATTTCACAGTACTTTTGATCAAATAAATGCAGCTTGTCAAGTGTAAAGTATCTGCCATTCAAAAGTTTGGAATCAGAAAGAATTTTAATGTTTTTTTAAAGTCTCTTATGCTAATAAAAGTTAATTTTTTTTAATCAAAAATGCAGAAAAAGAGTCATATTATGAAATATTATTGCAATTTTAAATAACGGTTTTCTATTTTAATATACTTTAAAGTATAATTTATTTTTGTGATGCAAAGCGGAATTTTCATCAGCCATTACTCCAGTCTTCAGTGTCACCAGATCCTTCAGAAATCATTCTAACAATATAAGTCCTTGCTATCACTATTTATTAATTTAGCACGTACTTGCTAAATAAAAGTATTAATTTCTTTCAAAGATAAAAATGTACTGGCCCCAACCTTTAAACAGTAGTGTATATTGTTACAAAATTCTGTTCTTTTTAACGTTTTACTGTTAAGAATTCTGAAAAAAGTATCACACGTTCCAAAAAAAAAAAAAAAAAAAAATTAAGCAGCACAACTGTTTCCAACATTGATAATATATCCGGTTAGTAGAGTGATTTTTGAAGGATCGTGTGGTAGCGAAGACCGGAGTGATGCTGCTGAAAATTCAACTGTGCATCAAAGGAATAATTTCTTTTGTAAAGTATGTTAAAAAAAAAAAAACACTATTTGAAATTACGATAATATTTCACAATATTGCTGTTTTTTCTGAAAAATTCAAAAGCCTTAATGAGCAGAAAAATTCGGTGGCCGAAAGAGCTCAACGCGCTGCAACTTAAGAAAACACATGCAAACAGAAAAAAACGACAACAAATTAAGAAAACATGAAGATGAAGACAACACAGGCGCTGCAAATCCTTGCAACGCAAACACAAATGCGGAAGGGCACTACAAATTCACCGAACACAGAAACGTGCTGCAAACACACAAACGCGCTGCAAATAGCACGGACCACAACTGAATTGTTTCAGAGGGACCTCAAAAAGTGACGAACCCAGCTGGGACGTGGATTTTTGACTTGATTTTAACCATTACTGAAGCATTGCAGAATTTTTTCGTAAACTTTGAACGTTATATTTATTTGCATATTTATTTATTTATATATTTATTTGCAATTAAGTTAATAACGTTTCACAGTTAAGTATGTAATTTGTCAGATTAGTCTAATAATATCCAAAAGACCAATGAAACCTATGATTAGGATGTTAAAATAAACAAAAGCTCACCTTTTAGTTCACCGACAACACCTCTACTCTGACCAAAAGCCACTGAACAAATAATCAAGTCCCAGCTGGGTTCGTCACTTTTTGAGGTCCCCCTGAAACATTTCCGTTGTGGTCCGTGCTATTTGCAGCGCGTTTCTGTGTTTGGTTGTGTTGTGAGAATTTGCAGCGCGTTTCCATATTTGTGTTTGTGTTGCGAGGATTTGCAGCGTCTGTGTTGTCAAACTGATGAAGATGTTTTCTTAATTTGTTGTCGTTTTTTCTATTCGCATGTGTTTTATTAAGTTGCATTAAGTGCGTTGAGCTCTCTCGGCCACCGTAGGAAAGACTTCTTTAAAAACATTAAAAATCTTACTGATCCCAAACTTTTGACTGCCAGTGTATTTACACAAAAGCTTGTATTTCAGTTTTTATATACATGTACAATTTCTATTCATATGTATAGAAATGTATACATATGTACATAAATTTATGTAGAAAATCAAAAAAGTCTACAAAATTAAAATGTAGTTTGACTATAAAAGAAATACACTGAAACTGTAGCTTGTCAAGCCATAAGCTTCCCATAAATAAAGGAGTTTCCACAACACTGGTTTCTATTGTAGCATAAAAAGTCTAAGCTAAGCTGAAACAGCCTGCTTTACTGGCTTGTAATGAAGTTAAAATAAATTTTAAATTGTGGCCTGTGAAAACCAGTTGATTAAATAGGTTTTTATATTAGTGCTTCATTCCCTTGAAACGCCCTGTGACGGCTTATCGCGATCCAGAGCTTGTTAATAATGAAATATCTGACATTTTTGTAGAAACCGTATGTGTGTGTACGTGTGTGAGCGTGTATACCTGTGTGTGCGTGAGCGCCCTGCTCTTTTGAGAGCTGAGGGAAATGGATTGAAAAACGCGAGACAGCAGTCTAATGCAGTGAACCTGGAAACACCCTTCTATGCTGCCTGCTGCCGTCATTACCATACAGCTCTCCCTCCAGCTGATACCACTGACAACAGACAGCCTCTGAATGCACGCATTTCTCCTGGAGTATGAATACACTGACAATACAGTCAATTGTACACAGTCTCTGCTCCACACATAGTACTGTATAAGACAACTCCAGCCTCTGTCCTTCTTTTTGTTTCTTACAAAAGCAAATATCTGATATGGGATGAAGGAGGACTATCAGGCGTTTGTTATCTGTAGTGACATGCCTAGCCACTGTCCTTTACTTGCTACAGACATCAGAATGACATATTCCTTCATTCTCCCTAACACACACACATACACACTCTCAGTTTAAAATGTTTGTGTGTAATAATAATAATAATAATAATATTAAAAATATTTCTTGAATATCAGCATATTAGAATGATTTCTGAAAGATCATGTGACACTGAAGACTGGAGTGATGATGCTGAAAATGTAGCTTTTATCACAGGAATAAATTACATTTTAAAATGTATTCAAATAGAAAGCAGTTATTTTAAACAGTAAAAATATTTTACAGTATTACTGCTTTTGCTGTGTTTTGGATCAAATAAATGCAGGCTTGGTGAGCAGAAGAGAATTTAAAAAAAAAACATTAAAAATCTATGTAAAAACAAACTTTTGACTGGTAGTGTAAATGGCTGTTGTGTAAATATTGTATTTTTGAAATGTTTTTGAAATAAATCTCTTATTCTGGCTGCATTTATTTGATCAAAAGCACAGTATAAACAAAAATATTACAAAGTATTATTACAATTTATTCCTGTGATGCAAAAGTTGAATTTTCAGCAGCCATTACTCCAGTCTTCAGTGTCACATGATCCTTCATAAATCATTCTAATATGCTGATTTGGTGCTCAAGAAGCATTTCTTTCTTATTCATATTATTCCATATATTGTATAATATACGTTTCATATCAGCATCAGTCAGCATCTATTGAAATTTATGCTACACTGTTCCGTTTCAGTCGTACAGTGTTGACTGTGTCTGGCTTTTATTGCAGCACAATTTACAACACTGGGCTAATAAAGCAAGCATCTATCCATCCATCACTCAGAGCACAATTGCCTTGGCCTTTTCTCTTCCCTCACCCCTTGTCTTTCACATCAGATTCCAATCGGTCTGTCTATACAGTCCTCCTAAAAGATTCCCACAGTCACAGAGATGAGTTGAGAGAGACCAATATGGTAGAGAGAGAAAGAAAGTGTTTTTACACTACTGTTTCTATAAAACATTTATCTCCAGAGCCCCCCTGCTCTCCATTTACTTCATGTATGAATGTCTTCCTGTACTCTTAATTCAATCAGATTTAAACCGTTTGTGTGTATGTATGTGTGTGAGTAACTATACATTTTGAAATCTGTCTTTGTTTGTCAATCCTCTGTGTAATGAGTATGTGAATGTGTGTTAGGTTATCTGTAAGGATTTGCTGTGATGGAATAAGTGGGTCAATCTGCAGTTGATAGTCTCTTTGCTGTTAGCACCTCATTCCTTACATAAGACAACAGGAATCAGAGGGAGAGACTGAAAAAGCAGCAAACTAAAATTACCCACAAGGCCCACTTATGCAAGTTGAAAAAGAATGAAAGTGGGAATGAAATGGTTGGGTGATTTTCTACAGAAAATGTTATATTCAGGAGAAGGGAAGGAGATGAAGAAAGAAAGAGGCTCCTGTACCTTTATCCAAAGAGAATAATTCATGGCTGTGTTTACTCAGACGATGCAGATTAATTGAAGCTTGTTGTGCGGTACATCGAATAAACACACACAGGCGGATTACTCTCTTCTCTAGGTCTTTGCTCCCACACTTTCTCCAGGAGCTGAATTGGATTGGGACTACATGTTCTTAACCAACCAAGACAAATGTGGTTGGCAAGGATCCACAATATTTCAGTGACCTTATTGGTCTTGGTCTGTTGCTACGATCCAGAATATGGTGGCACGGTTGCTCTCACTCCATTGGCTTCCTGTAACTGCCAGCATCAAATTCAATGCTCTGATCTGGCCGTCGCAACTGACTCTGGAACAGCATTCTCCTACTTTACCACAGGTCCATGCTCTCTCCCATCCTCTGAGGTCAGTGAGTGAGCTGTGCCTGGTGGTACCATCATATTGACACATTCATTTACAAGAACCTTCACTTTCTCAGTTCCACATCGGTGGAACTTAGTTGCTTCGTAACTCAGTTGATATGCTAAGACCATACAACCTCAAGAAACGGCCAGTTCTGCAAGTAATTAAAGGAGAAGTCCACTTCCAGAACAACAATTTATAGATAATGTACTCACCCCCTTGTCTTCCAAGATATTCACGTCTTTCTTTCTTCAGTCGTAAAGAAATTATGTATTTTGAGGAAAACATTTCAGGATTTTTCTCCATATAAAGGACTGATATGGTGCCCTGAGTTTGAACTTCCAAAATGCAGTTTAAATGCGGCTTCAAACGATCCCAAATGTGGTTGTAAATGATCCCAGCTGAGGAAGAAAGGTCTTACCTATCGAAACGATCGGTTATTTTCATAAAAATAATATAATTTATATACTTTTTAATGTCCAATGCTTGTCTTGTCTTGCTCTTCCCGACCTCTGTTTTTTTCCGGTTCATGACAGTTAGGGTATGTCGAAAAACTCCCATCTCATGTTCTCCCTCAACTTCAAAAATCACCCTATATCGCTGTTTTACCTTTTTTGTTAAGGGTGTCTGATCTTTGCATGTTCACTTTGCAATGACTGGGTCGGAACTTGTGTAGCGATGTAGGGTGATGATTTTTGAAATTGAGGGAGAAGATACAAGTTTTTTGACATACCCTAACTATCTTGAGCCAGAATACACAGAGTAAGACGAGCGTTTGAGATTAAAAAGTATTTAAATTGTATTTTTTTTTTAAATGAAAATAACGATCGTTTCGCTAGATAAGACCCTTCTTCCTCAGCTGGGATCGTTTACAACCGCATTTGGGATCGTTTGAAGCCACATTTAAACTGCATTTTGGAAGTTCAAACTTGGGGCACTTTTTATTATTAGGGGTTTGCAGAGATCAAGGCTTGATCTAACTCAGGACTGTTTTGATTATTATAACCCTATAAGGTATTTTAAGAGAGATTATGTTGTGAATAAAATAGTTTACCCAAAAATAAAGTGTTATCACTAACCTTTATTTTGTTTCCATAAATATAACTGCAAAAGCTGAATAATTAAAGTCTACTGATTAATCAGTAAAATAATCGGCGATTAGTCGATTAATCGTTCTAATAATCGTTAGATTAATTGATTATCAAAAGAATAGTTTGTTGCAGCCCTAGCACAACAGTTTGCAGGCGCTAAAAATTACAGTTTATAAAGTTTTAAATATGGATACATTTCTTACACAAACACATCGATTTGCTTGAGATGGCGTGTGTGAAGTTCTGATGCATGGATGCAGTTTTTTGGACCTCAAATACACCCATTCACTGCCATTATAAAGCTTAGAAGAGCCAAAACATTTTTAATAGAACTCCAATTCTATTCGTCTGAAAGAAGAAAGCCATATACACCTAAGATGGCTTGAGGGTGAATAAATCATGGGGTAATTTTCATTTTTGGGTGAACTAGTTACATGAGATAAAATTTTGTCTTAAACATAAGACAATTTCATTCAGTCAACAAACTGTTTGCTTTTTCAGTCCCATCTTCACTAATAAAAGACATAAATATGTCTGGGTTTGTGTGTGACTCAAACTCAATGTCCTTTTTTCATTCCAGAAATAGAATTCAAAGCAGTTGAGAATAAAAAGAACATATTATGTGAGCAGTTTACAATCACTAACATTCTTATGGTTCAAAATACCGTCCAGTTATCTGCTTGGTCACGAGGTAGCCTGAGTCCCAGAAGGGGCAAAAAGGCAGTTGGGTACTCCAGGGTGGGAGGGTTTCCTGGATTGAAAAAGAACACTGCAGCTGTATTTCACATCTGGGGCCCAGTTGCCTCTCCGAGGGTCATTAGGGGCATGTCAACTCAAAGCCATGTTAAAACATCACCTCAGTGAAGAAAGAAGGACTGAGAGTAGAGGACAAAAGGTCAAGATTAGATGGTTGAGATGGAGCTGTGAGACAGATGCCAACATCTGAGAGGTTGCCCCTTTATTGACACTAGCCAGCTTACTCTCTGACTCCTCCTGAGGCAATTAGCATGTCAGGACCAATCAGACAGAGAGCCAGTGAAGGCATCCAACAGACATGCATCTGCTTATGAGCCAAGCGACGCCCTCCTTCAGAGTAACCACAGGGTTGAAACTATTTTTAACATACTAAAATAGAACGAACACCTGCCTATTTTTCCAATATCGATACTCTTTATTCACTGCACAAAGTGTACCAGAAAACTTTCGCTCCTTTCTCTCCTCCCAATGAGGTTTGAAATCACATGGCGTTGGAGCACACACTCATTAACACACATGTCTGAGAAGGGCAAGTCACCCTTTGTCATACAAAGGGAATTCTGATGAGGTCCTTTATCTAGTCAACGCAGAAGGGAATGCATATGGAATATATAAATTGGAATATTGCAGTCAAACGCATTATAATACTGCTGGAAAAGAATGTAATTATAGATGTGAGATGTCTAAAAGTGCAAATAGATGATTAGTTTGGTCTTCAAAAGTATTCAAAATGATCTGATCATTCAAACACTGATCTGAAGGCATTTTATTTCTACCAAACACTTTCAGTTCAAAAAACTAAAAGTGTATTTTTATTTCTATTTTAGAGAGGTCCCACTGCCCCATTATAAATGTTCATGGTACTCTCGTGAACGCACGTCAAAGACTGACACGGAACAGAAGAAATTGTTGAATAAAGTCGTTATTTCTGTTTTCTTTGCACTCAAAAAGCATTCTCGTGACTCATCAAATTAGGGTCGAACCACTGATGTCACATGGACTATTTTAATAATGTCCTTACTAACTTTCTGGGCCTTGAACGTTTTAGTTGCGTTGATGTCTATGCAGGGTCAGAAAGCTCTCGGATTTCATCAAAAATATATTTTTGTGCTCTAAAGATGATCAAAGGTTTTACAGGTTTGGAACGACATGAGGATCATTCATGACAGAATTTTTTTTATTTTTGGGTGAACTGCTTCCTAAAGAACATCAGCTTTGAATTTAACCCTCTTTCCAGTTCTTCGTCTAAATGAATCCTCTTGATCAACTGATCGTCATGGTTTCTATAGGGTACTAACTGGTGCCAGCTGTGGAGAGAGGCTGCACGTGGGAAGAGTTTTCTGTGTTTGAACTGCCTTGAATCTAATCCCCACCACTTGGCCCTCAGTGTCACTTCTACACATCTGGCCCACTACTCAAATTCTTTGTCTTTTTAAACAGCAACGCTCAATGGGAAGAAAAGCTAACCGTGTCAGATGCACTACTCCACTATGTCTAAGAACTAAGAACTTCAAAGTGGATTTCATAGATCTCATGGATTTGGTATGTTCTTAAGTTCTGGCAATCATTTTGTGTGCTTCATGATCATCATTCAAACAGCATGGAAAATATGATGATACAGTTTTCTATCATATCTGAATGAAAGTGCTCTAATACAACGCACACTAATCTTAAATTTGCGAAAATGCTCTGATGTCTTTATTTGAACTACGTGGAATGTTAACTGAAATCAGCCATCTTCAAATGTTCAAAGGAAAGAGCAAAGAAAGTTTCACTAGACATTAAATCCATAGAATAAATAAATCATCAGAGATCAAAGACTATGAGCTCTGACAGATATTCAGCTTTCAGATTTTTTCTAACAGTTCCACTCGATACCGCTTCTGCATTATTGGCTTTGGGCGAGAAGGCATCAAGCTCAGAGTTCTGTCTACATTTACAGCTACTTTGATGGATCTATACATGTACCAACACATAGTTTGGTGTCGTGAGAAAAACCTCAAGAAATAACCTGACATACAATGCATACTCAGTTGGATGCACCTGAATATGCATACTTCCCTACTATGTACAGTTAAAGTCAAACGTTTACATACACCTTGCAGAATCTGCAAAATGTTAATTATTTTACCAAAATAAGAGGGATCACATAAAATGCATGTTATTTTTTATTTAATACTGACCTGAATAAGATACTTCAAATAAATACATTTCTTCCATGACAACTCTCGGAAGATTTTAGCATGGTAATGGATATGACAATGTTAATGTATTTGGTCTTGGCGGAATAGATCTGCTACGCTGCTGCTGAATTGCTGCTGCTGTTGGTAATTGCTGTAGTTGTAGATTATTGCTGCTGCTGCAAGCAAGTGCAGGAACTTGCTACTGCCAAAACATATGGCGATACGGTGCTGTGAGTATTTAAGACATACTGCTTCTGCACAATAGCATGCAAAATAACCCGTAGCAGATCTATACAGGTGGAGCTGGGGAAGGTGGAGGGTTTCAGAGAAACTCAAAGCGCGCTGCTGCGAAAGGCTCGAGTGAATGTCAACCAACCATTTAAAGGTAAAGGTTCAAACTCATTGGCTGCATACACAACATGAACCAATCAGCTTGTCCCAAGTGGTATAAGGCTGTGACTATCCGTAGTTATGTTAACGTCCGTTAGCCTGCGCCATCTAGAGTTTCATGAAAGAACTAGGCATTTATATATAGTCAACAAGAAAATACCAGTTGAATTTATAAAAAATGACCCTGTTCAAAAGTTTATATATACTTGATTCTTAATACTGCGTTATTTCAGTATCTGAATGATCCACAGCTGTGTTTTTTTCTTTTTGGTTTAGTGATAGTTGCTCATGAGTCCCTTGTTTGTCCTGAACAGTTAAACTGCCTGCTGTTCTTCAGAAAAATCCTTCAGGTCCCACAAGTTCTTTGGTTTTTCAGCATTTTTCTGTACTTGAACCCTTTCCGATAATGACTGTATGATTTTGAGATTCATCTTTTCACACTGAGGACAACTGAGGGACTCATATGCAATTATTAAAGAATGCTTCAACAGGAAACACAATGCATTAAAAGCCAGGGGGTGAAAACTTTTGGAATTTGATGATCAAGGCAAATTTAACTTATTTTGTCTTCTGGGATATATGTAGCTTCTGTAGCTTCTGAAAGGCAGTACTAAATGAAAAAAAAATATGATATGATATTTAGGCAAAATTAAAAAAAAAAAAAAAAAAAAGTACATGTCTTTATTCTTTTCAAAAGTTTACACCCCTGGCCCTTAATGCATTGTGTTTCCTTCTGAAGCATCACTGAGCTTTTGAACCTTCTGTAATAGTTGCATATGAGTCCTACAGTGTTCCTCAGTGTAAAAAGATGGATCTCAACTATTATTTTCTACATGTAAACATCTTTTATGTGAAATATCTTATTTAGGTCAGTACTACAAAAATAGCATGCACTTTGTATGATCCCTCATATTGTAGTTGTAGTTGGCAAAAAAACAGTATGTGAAAAAAAGTAGTGTGTCCAAACTCAAATTATTCATAAAATAGGCACCCAGGTGATCTACTACTTCTGGGAAGATTCTGAAATGCACATTCAATAGACTTTACTGTCCAGTGATGCCATGACAAAGGATTTGTGAATAGCAGTTAAGCAACACAACTGACACAGAATGTCACAAGACAATGACAACACCACAAATCTAGTACATCCAGATACTTTAACAGTTGTGAAGTAATTATTCAAAAGAAGTACTAATTCAGAGAGTATGAGATTTCAGACACAGATTTAGCCTTTCAGGTCACAAGTTTTAAACTTCCCATTTATAACGCTAAACCTCAAGATACTTATTCCTCTAGACTACACCACTTGTGAGAAGTAGTGCTCATGGGATGTACAACTTGAGATCTTCTATCATGATCACTTTCAACAACTTTGTTAAAACAGAGGAGGGGAAAATGCTGTTGCATTCCCACTGCTTCATATGTTTGTCTTTCCTCTGAGAGATGCTAGTGTGTACTCACCTGTTGAGTTTTTGCTGGATTAGTGATTAAAGACACAGTTCAAGCTAAAAAGAAAAATGTGTAATCTAACACTCACACTCACGCTTTTTGAATCATATGACTTTCTTTATTCTGTGGAACACTAAAGGAGAAGTTAAACAGAATTAAGGACTGACAGTTTTTCATTGCATCTTTTTCCATACAACAAAACTGAACACTGACTGAAACTATCATTCTACCAACTTCATATTATGTGTTCCACAGAAGAAAGTAAGTCATAAAGTTCTGGAACGACATGAGGTGAAGTAAATGACGTTTCTGGATGAATTCTCTCTTTAAATCACCGGCATACAATGCCAAGAAGTCTCAGGACGCATCTGAACAGGCCACCGTGTACTTTGCCTGAATTGATCGAGTTACTATTGCTAATGAAAAGGCCTCAGGCCAATGAGAGAGGAATGGTTTAACCCTACCTGACCCGCAGTGTCATACAGCCCCAGCAGGTACTGTTTTCCCCCGACCGTCACACTCACTGAAAACAAAATCACAAATTATTAGTTTAAACATGGGACTGAAATTTTCCTACATGATTCAGTAAAGGCTGTTGGTCATGTATTCCTTATTTCTGAAAAGATGAAAGAATAATGTAAACGTGAAAGAGGGAAGCAGTTTATTGAAATGCATTTCTAATGAAGTGAAAGAGGTACTCAATTTAGTTTTATTTATTTCTGATCATGTGAGAGAGGAATGCAAATTCGTTTCTTTCTGAAGTGAAAGAGGTTTTCAATCAGATTGTATTTAGTTCTAATCAAAAGAAAGAGAAATGTAGATAGGTTTGTTTATTTCTGATCAAGGGTGATGAATCGTGGCATAAGGATGCTGATGTGCACCAGTTGCATCCTCAGCCCACAGGTGGTTTCCATTATAGAAACACAAGCGCAACACAATGGAAGTCACTCTGAGGTCTTGCAAATACGACGAAATGAATGTTAAATACATTTATACATCAAACAGACAGTGAAATGTTGATTCACATTCATTATGCCGCAGTAATACGCTGCTGTATTTACCTGCATAATGATCAAAGACAGTGGGCACATATTCCTCTGGAAAGGCGTCGTTGGCATAGCTCATCAGCAGACAAGTTTTTCCAACGGCGCCGTCGCCGACGACCACGCATTTCAACATGATGCTGCCGGTTCCGTTTGCCATGACGATAACAAAACACTTGAATTCACCATCTTCGGCTGCTAGAGATATATCCCGCGTTATTCAAGCTCCCTTCAGGCGTCACCACCACCAGCAACAGCAGCGCCGCGCTCGGGCTGCAAAAACAGCTGAAATGCCATTTCCTCCACCCCGCTTCCCAAATTTGGCATTGACTGAGGCTTTCCCCCTCTCAATACTGGCACACGCCGAGCGTGTGCCGCTTCCGTGAGATGGAAGGAAGCGACAAACTTCGCGTTGTCAAGACATCAACCTGAAAGGCGTGTGTACAACACCAAACGCCCTCACGGCTGTCCCACTTTCCCTACTTTCCAAGCCCAGTATCACCTCCTCTGACTCTTGAGCCCAACACGGATTGACTTGCGACATAGGCGGGGTAATAACTCTGGATCAAGGGATCAAGTATAAATATTTGTTATCGCTGTTTTGTGTCTGAATCAACCAAGCATTAAGCAAACCATTATTCTGCATCTTGTGGATCTGAGCTAATCAGCCCTTACGAAAATTAAATCATGGTTTTACTACAAATAAAACAAACACACAAAAAAACATTGTTACTATAGTTAAACCATGGTAACCACAAATTAACCATGGTTCTGCTAGACTAAATATAGTTTAACCATGGTATTTGTAGTAAAACTATGGTTATACAAATGGTAATGGACCAAAAACAAGGTTACTACACTTTTACTATAATAAAACCGTGGTTAATTTTCGTAAGGGAGACTAAGCCTAATTAACCATTAAAAGAGGAGGAACATAAAAGTACTCAAGAAAGAAAAAAAACAGCTAAATCCAGCCTAAGATGGTTGGCTGGTTTTAGCTGGTTTAAGCTGGAAGTAGCTGGTTTTAACTGGTCTCCCAGCCTGGCTAAACTGGTCAAGCTGGTTTTAGCTGGTTGTTCCAGCTGGTCTCCCAGCCTAACCAGCCAAGGAAGTGGCCAAAATCCCTCTAAAACCAGCCTTATGACAGGGTAAGACCAGGCTGGATGACCAGCTAAAAGCAGCCAACCTTAGGTTGGTTTTAGCTGTTTTTTTTTTTGTTTTTTTTCAGCAAGGGGTGGATCTGAGGAAGTCAGACTAAGACTAATTAACCATCGAAAGAGCAGAAACATAAAATCGCTCAAGAAAGTACCGCAGAAAATTATGATCTATTGTTATTTTCCAAATATTCCCGCATCTTTATTCCTGGTTATAACTGGTTGGCTGGTCTTAGCTGGTTTAAGCTGGAAGTAGCTGGTCTTCCAGCCTGGCTAGGTTGGTCAAGCTGGTTTTAGCTGGTTGTTCCAACTGGTCTCCCAGTCAGCTAAGACCAGCCTAACCAGCTAAGGAAGTGGCACAAAACCCCTCTAAAACCAGCCTGCTGACCAGCTAAAACCAGCCAGCCAGCTTAGGCTGGTTTTAGCTAGGGTTCTTTTTTCAGCAAGAGGGTGGATCTGAGAGAGTCAGACGAAGACTAATTAACCACTGAAAGAGCAGGAACATAAAATCACTCAAGAAAATACCTCAGAAAATTATAATCTATTGCTATTTTCAAATATCCATGCAGAAAAACCCAGCCTAAGCTGGTTGGCTGATATAAGCTGGTTGGTAAAGCTGGTTTTAGCTGGTTGTTCCAACTGGACCCCCAGTTAGCTTAGACCAGCCTGACCAGCTAAGGACGTGGCCAAAACCCCTCTAAAACCAGCCTGCTGACCAGCTAAGACCAGGCTGGATGACTAGCTAAAATGGCCAACCAGCTTAGGATGGTTTTGTCTGTTTTAGCTGTTTTGTTTTGTTTTTTCAGCAGGGGTGTGAGCTCAAATAGGCTCAATAATATTTTAATTTTAATATTTACTTTATAATATTCATCCCCTATTCTCTCAAATGTCTTTGTCCCTTATGACACAAACTCATTTCAGGGTTAAATTATTGTGGTTTAGGTTAAACATCATATAAACTGTGTTATTAACCGTGTTGACGACATTATAAAACTATTTTGCAGCATGATGTTTTAACACTTGATTCACACTGACAGCAACTGCTTGATGAAACCTGTACTCGACGACTACTTCGACTTGGTAAATCGGTTTTTATTAGCTAGCAGTTCGTATTCTTCTTTGTAAGTTTATCATTTGTTGCTATCGTAAATAAGAGTCATCTTTTTCGTTTCTGTACTTTGTAGATGATCCCTAACACCTGATCGCAGTCCAATCAGCTGGAAGCGGGCAGGCTGGTCAAGGATGCGCTGCTGTATCACTTTTGACAGCTACTGCAGGAGTCATGTGACCAAACAATTACCTCATACCTTGTGAGCGGGTGTGTGCTCTGTGTGTATGGATTTGTGTGGGCGCGCACGTGGGCGCGCACCAATAAAACGGTGTGGTGCAGGCGCGCCCATTCGCTTTGACATCACTGTGTCCATGCAGATTCTCCTGTCAGATTACTTAGTTACATTCGATATTTTTTGTGTGTACCGACTGTATTGGGGGGGGAAATAGAGAAAGAGATAGGCTACCAGAAAACCACTATATTTACCATCATAGTTTATTTAAATAAATGTAGTTTATTTAGCATATAATGAGAGAATTTTTACGATTGCTCTCGGCTGGTGTTGAGCCATTTGTTGCACGTCATTCAAAACTCGGATTTAATAATTTGTGTCACGATAATTGTATATTTAATACTTTTTAAACAACATTTTCATTTACATATGTGACCCTGGACCACAAAACCAGTCTTAAGTAGCACGGGTATATTTATAGCAATAGCCAACAATACATTGTGTGGGTCAAAATTATAGATTTTTCTTTTATGAAAAAAATCATTAGAATATTAAACAAAGATCATGTTCCATGAAGATATTTTGTAAATGTGATACCATAGAGATATCAAAACTTAATTTGCACAACTTTAAAAGCGATTTTCTCAGTACTTTGATTTTTTTGCACCCTCAGATTCCAGATTTTCAAATAGCTGTATCTCGGCCAAATATCCCAAAAAACCATACATCAACGGAAAGCTTATTTATTCAGTTTTCAGGCGAAGTATAAACCTCAATTTAAAAAAAAAAAAAAAATACCCTTATGACTGGTTTTGTTGTCCAGTATCACATATTTAGATGTCATGATACAAAAATCATTCCTAGCTGTAAATATGGCAAGATGCAAATGTGATTCAGTAATAACTTAATGGGTTTTTAGATAGAAATGTGAAACCTTTCTGAACCACTGAAATGTGGTATTGTGGTATTACTTCTGACTGAACTATTAAGAAGCTTTCTAAAGGATTATATCATGATTATATTTTGACTGACTGGGTCACTGTGCCATTCCTTTAAAGGTACACTGAGTTTTTTTTTTTGCAGACATCTGCAATTCTCTTCTTGGTGGGCCAAAGTCAGACAGAGTTCAGCTTTAACCAGTTACAACACACTCGACTGGAGGTCTCTAGTGAGTCTGAAGACTTTGATTAATGTGTTCAGGTGTGTTTAGTAAGGGTTGGAGCTAAGATCTGCAGGATAGTGGCCACCTAGGAACCAGTTTGGACTATAGATATGTAGGCCTTTACGTAGAGTCCACATTAAACCACTCCTGACACATCTGACATCTTAAAATGGTCAGTGTGTTGTCACTCACATTAAGTTTTCCAAGATGAGACAGACTTCACAGTTGAGAATGTGTTGGTTTGTGTTTTTCGTATGTATAAATTCAATATTACAGGTTTTTAAACTATGGTAACTTTTTGATGTCATGTTAGCCGATGTCTTTATATTTATATATTGTGTTAGGTTAGCAAAATGATCTGCTTGTCTATTGAATATATAAATATTTTTACATGCATATAACTATGGTTACAGATGAACAGTTAACTTGCATCAATATGTGAGTCTTTACGGATCAGATTGAACAGATCGCAATATGTCGGATGGCTTATAGCACCTCATGAAACATCCATGTATATAAATCTATGGTTTGATCACCCCTGTTTTTTATCAATAAAGTTTTACACATAAAAAAAGTATAAAATATAATTTTACAATTATGTTTATTCACATTATGTACATTCAGGCTGCCATATCAGCTAGTGAAACAAATAAAAAACTACCTGTGTTTACCTTCAAATGACTAGACTACAACTGACTAGTGATTACAGAGCTCAGGGTCACCTCTGAGGATTTTGATTTAATTACTGCCACCCTTTTTTAATTTTGCCATGGCCACATGATAGCAGTATCACATGTATCAGCTTTTGAGTGTGTAATATAGGCTGTAGGTTTCTTAAGGCCTACTGCCAACTTTTTGGATATCGTAAAAATGCTCAGAAATGTCTGGAATCACAGATATGTGCAGAGGAAAAATGAATTCTGAATAATTTAAATGTATGGTTTTTTTTATCAACAGGTTTTAGAGATTTACTGGATCTCATGACTCACGCACAATTATCATTTCACCTGGACAGTAATAAGAGCAAGAGAAAGACCAAAAATTTGTCTTCTATCTCCCTCTAGTGGAGAGTTCAAGTATTTCAGTGCAAAAGATTATTATTAGTAGTAGTAATTATGTTCTGCTTCATAAATATAGACATAGACAATATGCTTCCTAATCGTTGTTCCATCTGCTTCCAAGCCACATTTGTGACACTGGATCACAAAACCAGTCATAAGAGTCTGTTAGGATAGGACAATATTTGCCCAAGATACAACTATTTGAAAATCTGAAATCTGAGGGTGCAAAAATATCAAAATATTAAGAAAATCGCCTCTGAAGTTGTCCAAATGAAGTTCTTAGCAATGCATATTATTAATCAAAAATTACATTTTTATATATTTACGGTAGGAATTTAAAAAATATCTTTACTTAATATCCTAATGATTTTTCACATAAAAGAAAAATCGATAATTTGACCCATACAATGTATTGTTGGCTATTGCTACAAATACACCTGTGCTACTTATGACTGGTTTTGTGGTCCATGGTCACATTTTATCTTGAGTCAGCCTTGTTCTTGTTTAAACTATGGTTCATAATTATGCACAATCAGTACACAAGACCCTAAAATAAGACAAAAGCAATGCAAAAGTAGCCTACTAGCAAAATTATTACTGAATAATATATTGCAATCTATACTGACCATGAAAAATGCATAAAAAATATACACTGACAATAATAAAGACTTAAGGTTAAAGATGTAAATTGTTACGAGTTTAAAAATGTCTGATTGTGCTTAAGATAAAATATTTTTTTTTTATATTATAATTTTTTAAATATATTTAAAATATATATATATATTTTTAATATGATTTTATTTTAATTTAAGACCTAGTCCTGATCTCACTCTTACAAAATAAACTAAACAAACAAACAACAACAACAACAACATACTATTAAACACATTACTACAGCATACAATAAACATACTATAAAAAACATTACTAAACCATGGTAACCACAAAGTAACCATTGTTTTGCTACACTAACCACAGTTTAACCATGGTTTTTGTAGTAAAACAGTGATTATATAAATGGTAATCAATACGCCAAAAACCATGGTTACTTTTACTACAATAAAATCATGGTTAATTTTCATAAGGGCGTAAATGAAAGCACAAACTCAACGACGTTCCAACGGCAACCAATAGATGGCGCAAATGGTTTATTCCCTGTGAACAGTTTAATTTCCGAGTATAAATTACGAATCACAGCACGACATTAAACTAATCAATGACAGCAATTTTAAAAACTTTGTAACATATATTCTGTTGTAAAATGAGAGGATTCCTGAGTGACTCAACTGCAGTAAAAGTAAGAGAAAGAAAGAAATGCAGTGCCTTGGCTCACACAAAAAGGTGCAGTGAGTATTAGGGCTAATAAATAATGTATGGCTCCGTGAAACATTGCCTTTCTAGCAATGTGGAGTGTAATTGGTCGCCTGCGGCCTAGTAGTTCGATGTCAGGCCAAACTAATCTCAAATTCACGAATCCCTACCTCTATTCATCTCAACCCTCTTCACACGTCTGTCGTTGACTCTCTCCTCATTTTTTTCCTTCACGTGGCACGAGTTTGTTTATTTTCCTCCATCCTCTTCAGTTTTACGTGGCATCTTTTTTTTCCTGACACTTGTTGGGATCTCAGACAAAGGCTGTCGAGAATGGGAAGGTGGGAGGGAGAATTTTGCATTAATGCTTTTGCATTGCCTGTCTAAGTGCCACTTACCCTTTAAACAAGAGCTGAAGCCGTCCTGTGTGTTTATCAATTCATTTCTCCCAGGCCAGTCATTAAGTGCAGGGCTATAATTTCCACTCTCTTGGATATTGATGAATATGGTAAGAAAAAGACAAACAGTAAGAATGAGACTAGAGAGGAGGTATTGTCTGACTGTAGGCTATATCTCTTTTTGCGTCATATTAAGCTCAGTCGAGCGGATTGTGTGAGCGCTATGATATACTAGGCCTACTACTTGTTATGCTGGATCAAATCCACAGAGTCTACGTTAATACGTCAGCTTGACTGATGAGCATTTTGGGGAGCCACGTTTGAGAAGTTCCCCTACAGCTGCGAGAATGAGAAAGAAACAAGAGCCATTTTAATATTAGAGCAGCTTGACACACTTGACAAATCTTATGAATGAATGGACATGAATTTTTAATTTCATTCTGAAATATGAAGTTATATTTTATTGAGGGCATTAAGTTTAGCCTGAGAACATTGTTCACATCCAGGGAGAAGAAAGAAATATTTGATGTTTCAATCAGCTAAGGGAAGGAAATTACAGTACGTGGTGTGACCTGCCAGGTTGCTACAGAATCTGTTAGAAGAGTGTAAATATTTACCTTGACTTTCATTTCTTTTAAGAGTTGTAAATGTTTTATAACATCTGGGTGCAGGGTGATTTTGATTTGGTGATTTTTTTAAAAAAAACCTCTGACCTGTGCAAAATTGATGGCAGTGTTTGTGCCTTTACCATTTTTCACAGTCCATTGCTTAAAGGAGAAGTCCACTTCCAGAACAACAATTTACACATAATTTACTCCCCCGCTTGTCATCCAAGATGTTCATGTCTTTCTGTCTTCAGTTGTAAAGAAATTATGGTTTTTGAGGAAAACATTTCAGGATTTTTCTTCATAATGGACTTCATTGGTGCCCCGAATTTGAACTTCCAAAATGTAGTTTAAATGCAGCTTCAAAGAGCTCTAAACAATTCCAGCTGAGGAAGAAGGGTTTTATCTAGCGAAACAATCAGCCATTTTTTTGGAAAAAAAAAAAATTGTATACTTTTTAAGCACCAAAGCTCATGTAGCACAGGCTCTGGGATGCGCGTCCACGATGCTACGAATTAGTGATGGGTCGTCTGAACGAATCTTTAATGTGATTCGGGAAGAACGAGTCATCTCAGGAAGTGATTCGTTCATTCGCACATGTGCAACATCCTATTAGGTTCTGTACTGGAATTAGTTCACCTGTTTCGAGTCTTTGGGTTTTTCTAGTCGTTCGTTCATCTTATGGGGCTGTCACGTGATGAACGAACGACTCAAACCCGAAAACTTGTCAGATAAGAGGTGAGGTGACCTAATCATAGACTAAAGACCCAGGTAAACAATGAATTCATCTTTTCTGTTTCTTATAGCATTATAGTTTTGTCTTGTTTCTAGTGTGATCAACGTTTGTGTAAGCAGTAGATGTGTTAGGGAAGTAACACGTAACATTTTAATTATATTTTGCTAAAATGAACAAAATGACTCGAATTAACGATTTGTTAATTTTGCTGAACGAGACTCAAAGGTCCGAGTCGGTAAAATGATCTGAACTTCCCATCACTACTACGAATCACGTCTAAGTTCATCGTCTGTGTACTCCGGCTAAAAAAGGTAGAGTATGGTGAAAAACTCCATCTTATTTTCTCCTACAACTTCAGAATCGTCCGACATCGTTGTACCTTTTTGTTTGTTAACAGCGTTCGACTTATTTCCACTTTCTTAGTCTTTGCGCATTCGCTTTGTAAACACTGGGTATGTTGTTCCGCCTACGTTCCGCGTGACCTTTCGGCATAATTCAATAGTATGTAGTGTCGTGAACACGCATCCCAGAGTCTGTGCTACATGAGCTTTTGTGCTTAAAAAGTATACAAATTTTTATTTTTCGAAAAAAATGACCGATCGTTTCGCTAGATAAGACCCTTCTTCCTCGGCTGGGATCGTTTAGAGCCTTTGAAGCTGCATTTAAACTACATTTTGGAAGTTCAAAATCGGGGCACCAATGAAGTCCATTATATGGAGAAAAATCCTGAAATACTTTCCTCAAAAACCATAATTTCTTTACGACTGAAGACAGAAAGACATGAACATCTTAGATGACAAGGGGGTGAGTAAATTATTTGTGAATTGTTGTTCTGGAAGTGGACTTCTCCTTAAGTAATCTTAAGAAGATTGTTTCTGTTGTGTGGTGTGTCGAAAGCTCTACTGGCAGAGTTCATTTTGTTAGAGCGGCTGGCCCCTTGAGATGGGTTTGTGGGTTCATATGCCATTACTGGACCATTTAGTTTTTCCAGTGCTCTGATTTCTACAGTAATCCTGCTTGATTGAACACACTTTAATCATCTTCTGCAGGGCCTGTTTCAAAGTAGAGGAAATGACTCTTAACGCTGCCTTGTGTCAATATAAATAACGCTTCATTTTATCAGGATGTCTAATGCTTTGAAAACATGATTTTTCAGGGTCGCCTGAAACTGAGAAAGTGATATTTAACTTAAGAAATTCAAGCTGACCTGTAGCATGCAATGGGTTATTGATTTTTGTCACAAATCTAAGTGGGCATTTTATTAGTGATTAGTAGCCTCAGATTGCTTCATTGAGCAAAGGTATTAAGTCAGTTTTGTGAGATAGATGACAACAGATTTGCTCACAGCAGACATCCTGCATGTGTATTTTCTGCTCAAGATCTAAAGAATGCCAAGACGTTCCATCTGACAACATCAATATAAACCATAATATTGTACTAAACTGTCATAAATCCATTCCTTTTGCCTGAAGACACACGTACACTGCACTGAGCATCTATCAAAGGTCTGGCACTACTGTTGTAAGACATGGACTTTAACATCAAGGGATTGAGCACCATGGGGGTCCTGAGTCAAATTTGGAAATAAATGAGGTCAGATCCTGCTTTTGCTTTTAGTGGCAGGAAGTAACTCTTTCTGCAGGTTACATCGTTATGCATGAAGAAAATTTCTTGATGAGTGAGTCATGGAATCATTTAATGTCACTGATTCATTATGAAACGAAACTGGAAAGTTACTTTCCATGTGAATGAGTCATTGAATCATTTACTCCAATTTCTTCAAAAACACTAAGGATCCATCCACACAGACTTAACAAGCCTTAATGCCTTAAACTGAGTCATAAATGTCTGCTATGATGCTTAATATTAAAATAAATGTAATTTGGCTATAAAATGTCTATTTCTATTTCTTCAAATTGCCACTCTATAGAGTGTTTTCACGACACGTCATCAATCTGCCACTGAATGTAAACAATGCCGCTGAACCGAGCAAAACCAGCAAATTTTGCTGCGGAAAAAGAGCAATTATTGTCATATTTTGGGCTGTATTGTTTGGTCGGACCAGGAAAAACATTTGGAAAACTATAGACTGACAAAAAAGGAGTAGACTGCAAAAAAAAAAAAAAAAAACTGTGAGGAACAAAAGGCATTTGTGGTTAACCAAACTGAACCAGGATTTCCAGAGCAAGAATCTTGAGAATATTTGTGTTTGTTTATATCATTTCCAGCCAGGTAGGTGCAATATTAGGCTATGTTAGAATATATATATATATATCTTTACCACATATTAACTTTCATTTGTCAAAATATTGCGCCTTTTCCTGCTTCAAAGTCCTTCTCTATATGATTTAGCAGCTTCCGCATGTTTTCTCCATGGTTTAGACAGTATAAATTAGCAGAACAATGTATTCAGTAGTACATTAACCATGCAATCCATGCTGTTGTTTACATCCGAGTGGCACCAATATGGCCGACCAAACCGTGGCGTACTGTAAGTGCAAACCTATGTAAATCTATGTAAATTCATGTCCCAGTCACATTTTCTTGGTTAAATACACATTACCCACATTACCAGAATAAAAGTCTATTTTGTATTTTAACATTAACAAAATAACTAATAAAACCAAGAATAAATCTCATCAGCTTAGTGCTTCTAAGCATTTTACATTACAAAATAATAATTTAAGGCAGTAACAATTTAAACAATATATTTTATTTAAACAATGATATATATTTTTATGAACTCATTTTCAGCTGCCCCCCCCCCCCCACAGATCATGTTTTCAGGCCATTCAGACTGATTTGCACACGCGGAACGCGCACGAACACAAGAGGCGGGATTTATCGCATGAACCAATCACAGACGAACATTACCAGTCACATCCAATCATATCACGCTAGGGAGTGTGTAACACTCGATGGGCTGAGGGGAGGCGAGAGAGAAGCGGACTTCCACTGTAACTTTACCTGCTGCTGTTGCTGTTGGACAGTTTTACTTGAGAAAAACAAGTGATTTACACACTTTCAAGACATATTTTGTAATATTTGCGTTACATAATTTTTGTATTATGATTTTTTTTCTCATCCAATTTTTTGAGCAGACTGCCTTCCTTGCCTCCTCAGAGAAAACGCCCCTTAAATGACGGTAGGCTTTTAGTTTTATGCAATTCACATAGGCTACAAATTTATACAAAATTGCTATGTTGTAAAATAATTTAAAATAAATTAATTTCTAATTTCCCATAAGATCAGGTTGATTATTTGTGAAATCTGTCAAATCCTTATTCTGTTATTGACTAGAATGGTCCAGGTTACTGGCACTGGTTTTCAGTGCTACAGGACTTGATTGAGTCCAGCTGCAGCTATTTTCTCAGTGCATGTACTGCATTACACACTGTGGAGCTCGACTAAGGCCAGGTCACGTAGGAAACAAGAAGCAGCGGAGCTAATCAGAGCTGCGATCACGGCCCTCCTGCCTCTCTCTCTCAGCTCTAATGACCATATTCACTCCCTTTGGCAAAACCAGTTACAAAAGCCTCTTGCTCCATCTCCAAGACTGCTTTTCTTCTTCAGAATAACCAAGTGATGTGTTAAAAAGCCTTATTAGTAGTTGTCTGAATAAACCCTATGAGAAATCAGCTGATAAGTGGGTCACAGGTACACTGGAAGAGTCGGAAAGATAATCTGCGTAATTGAATTGGTTCCCTCAGGGCTCAGGAGTGGAAAATACAAACAAAGAGAAAACACGAAGAGGTGCCATTCATACTGAGGGTAATTTTAGAGAGGCAGACCACATCTCCATTATCTCTGTGATAAAAGGCTACGAATATTATTTATATGTCTTTCTGAGGGTTTTGAGAAGTTCATTTTTGCTTCAGAATAACCAGTGTCTGTTTTGGCACCAGCTACCCACCTTAATAAACACAAACAGCAGCACTCTAGCATGAGAGGAATACTAATGAAATGACTACAAGCATATCACAAAATCATTTCAGTGTAATCTGAAAATTGCTCTCTTCATTCTTTGTTTCAACCTCTAGAGCTCCTATTGATTACACATCCTTCGCTCGAGAGGAATTTCGCCTGGGCTGTTGCTATAATACTTCATCAAGCTGTAAAGAAAAGGCGGCACAGGGAATAACGTATAGTGACCTTCCCCCACAGCCAAGTTGATTAACAGTAAGGCTGTTTTTGTGTGTGTTTAGTTGACATATGATGGCGGAGTCCCATAACAGGAAAGCATGAGAGCTACAATTATAGTCTAAGCACCCTGAAGAGTCTGCAGACTCAGGGACAATCAGTGAATAGTGCACTCTATATGGCTCTTCAGAGAAAACATGGTACACCTGCTTTCACCGAAGATCACAGTGAAGGAAGATGACTGTGGCCAACATGAAGGGAGAGATATTAGGATGATAACATTACCTGGAAGGAACATCATGGAGATCACAGACATAAGACTAATTTTAAGTTAAGATCAGAGAATTCTCAAGTACAGGTTCATGGGCTGCAATGTAGTTCGGTGTGACTGCTGTGAAGTAATGAGAGTTCAGTAGGGTTCAATTCATATGTTCAATTCTGACATATGGTATATAAGTTACAAGACACAGTGACATGATTGTGCTTTACTTAGGGATAGTTCACCCAAAAATGTAAATTTTGTCATATATATTCACCCTCATGCCATTCCAAACCCGTAGGATCGTCATTCATCTTCGGAACACAAATTAAGATATTTTTTGATGAAATCTGAGAGCTTTCTGACCCTGCATAGACAGCAACGCAACTAATATGTTCAAGGCCCAGAAAAGTAGTAAATACATCGTTAAAATAGTCCATGTGACATCAGTGGTTCAACTGTAATTTCATGAAATAACGAGGATACTTTTTGTGCACAAAAAAACCCAAAAAGACACGGAAAAGTAGAAATTGTTGAAAAAGGGTGATATTTTTGTTATCTATTATAGTGGACATTTCTACATTGGAGAACAGCAAATATCAAGTAGGTCAAATGATTTTGCTAAGTAGAAAAAAGGTTGCAGGTCTGCACCAACGGTTGTTATTTTACCAAAATGCAAAACGTGAAATGTTAACCCTAAAGCCATTATGCTAGCTCAAAAGAATACTTAACATTTTAGTATCAGGCTGATTCATCATGACTTTTTCTAATCTTCTGAAATATGATTATAAACAAAATGTCAACTTGATAACATGCTTCAAACGTCCTGTATAAAAAATGCTACTTTGCTAATGTTTAGGTCAAATGCAGGGACACCATAAAAATGTGAATAAATGCAATAAATATCAAAAAAGTTTTTATTTAGTTATTTATTTGTAAAAATAAGTGAAAATAATTACATATACAGTGCTCTCCACTAATATTGGCACCCTTGGTAAATATGAGCAAAGGTGGCTGTGAAAGTAAATCTCCATTGTTTATCCTTTTAATCTTTCATTCAAAAAATTCACAAAATTCTAACCTATCATTGAAGTAAAACAATGGAAAGCAGGGGGAAAATCTCATTATGAAATAAATGTTTTTCTCTAGTTCATGCTGGCCACAATTATTGGCACCCAGTTATTGCAGCGTCCTTTATTCAAGATAACATCTCTGAGTTTTCTTCTTTAATGCCTGAAGAGTTTGGAGAACACCTGACAAGAGATCAGAGACCATTCCTTCATACAGAAACACTCCCGATGTTTCAGATTCACAGCTCCATGCTGGTGCTTCTTCTTTGCAGTTCACTTCACGCATTTTCTGCAGGGTTTAGGTCAGGCAACTGGGACGGCCATGGCAGAAGCTTCATTTTATGCTCAGTGACACATTTTAGTGTTGATTTTGATGTTTGATTTAGATCATTGTCCTGATGGAAGATCCAACCACAGCTCATTATAGAACTTCTAACAGATGCAGTCAGATTTAGATTTTTTATCTGTCGGTATTTGCTAGAATCCGTGATGCCATGCATCTGAACAAGACGTCCAGGACCTCCGGCAGGAAAATAAGCCCACAACATTAAAGATCCAGCAGTATATTTAACCGTGGACATGGGGTACTTTTTGTACCAAACCCATCTGGTGGGTTTGCTGCCAGAAAGCTCTTTTTTAGTTTCATCTGACCACAGAAGTCAGTCCCATTTGAAATTCAAGTCGTGTTTGACAATTGAATATGCTGAAGTTTGTTTCTGGATGATTAAGGAGGATTTTTCTTAAAACCCTCCTGAACAACATGTGTTGATGTAGGGGCTGTTTGAATTTTTTTTTAGTCTTTTGACCCCAAGACTCAACTAATCTCTGCAATTCTCCTGCTGTGATCCTTGGAGAGTCTTTGGACACTTAAACTCTCCTCCTCACCATACATTAGGACGATATAGACACACATCCTTATCCAGGCAGATTTGTAACAACTTTAGATGATTGGAATTCTTAATTATTGTTCTAATGATGGAAATGGGGATTTCCAATTCTTTAGCTCTTTTCTTACAGTCACTTTCTATTTTGTGAAGCTCAACAATCTTGTTCTGCACATCAGAACTATATTATTTGGTTTTATTCCTTGTGATGGATGATTAAGGGAATTTGGCGTTTGTGCTCCTCATATTTAACATCCTGTGAAACAGGAAGTCATGGCTGGACAATATCATACTCCTAGTCATTCTAGTGTGCTAAATAATTGCAAATATGAATGGGAATATACTTCAGAGATATTTTACTCATTATAATTTCTAAGGGTGCCAATAATTGTGTCCACCATGCATTGGAGAAAAAACATTTATTTCATAACGTAAGTTTCTCCCCAGTTTTAATTGTTTTACTTCAATGAAATTTTAGCATTTTGTGAATTTTTTGAATGTAAGATCAAAAAGATAAACAAAGCAGATTTATTTTCATAGATGTCTTGCTCATATTTACCAAGGGTGCCAATATTAGTGGAGGGCACTGCAAATTATTTACATTTATTTTAATTTTTTCCGTATTCAAACGCCCAATTTCATATACAAAAGTACTTAATTTGATATTACAGACTGTGCAGAGCTTTAAAACTTCAGCCTGCTGATCAAATATTACTTTCAAAGTAAGAGGATAATATTTTTACTAATATTGTTATTTTAACATACAGCATTGGGTGCCTTCGTACCTAAAAAAAGTATGTTTGTGTGTTTAAAAAAGACAATTTCTTTTTTTATCTGTGATGACTGTGAATCTGCAGAGATGCTCTTGCTATTCTTTGCAAATGACAGATCCCTGATTACCCTGAAGAGAATGAGAACAGATCATTATCTTCTTTTCATCATTGTTTATGATTACTCACTATCTGCCAAAAAGCCAGACATAAATCATTCTGGTTGTTTTAATTCATTGTGAGATAGAAAGTGATTCATTTTTGCGTATTGTATCTATTGTAAATCAGGAAAGAGGTCATTTCATTTATTTTTTTTTTCTCTGGGAGTGAAGGAGAGGCTTATTTCAGTAGCTATTGTTTGCTGTTCTTACAAATGCACATTGCTGACAGAGATGTAAAAAAACAAAGTACATTTAGAAAATCAATAGTGTTGTCCTCTAGTTCACCTTCAGTGCTTTTCCTGACAGATTCACACTTTGCGCTGTAGAGAAAATGGAAAACAAGGTCTTTTTCTATATGGCCAATTGCAGATATAATCTTATTGTTATGTCCTAATCTTGAAGGAAACAATTTAATTGGAAATGGAAGGAAACAAGAGGAAACAAATTAATTGTGACTGTTTATCTCATAATTCTAAATTTTATCAAGCAATTGTTTTTTTTTTCTCAGAATTGTGTGATATAAACTTACAATTCACAAAACCTACATATCAGTCTTTTTCCCCCTTAAAATCGGTTCACATCTCACAATTCTGAGAAAAAAACTTGCATTTAAAAGAAAATATATAGAAATTCGCAATTCTGACTTTATAACTCGCAATTGCTGGTTTGTATCCCGTGATTCTGAGAAAAAAGTCATAATTGTGAGTTTATATCTTGCAATTCTGACTTTATAACTCGCAATTGCGAATTTATGTCACGCAATTCTGTGAACTGCGAGATATAAACTTGCATTTGCAAGAAAAACGGTAATTCTGAGTTTTTATCTTTCAATTCTGACTTTATAACTCACAACTGTGAGTTTATGTCATTCAATTCTGAGAAAAAAATCTGAATTGTGAGTTTATATCTCACAATTCTGACTTTAGAACTCACAATTATGAGTTTATTTAACGCAATTCTGAGAAAAAAAGTCCAAATTGTGAGTTTATATCTCTCAATTCTGACTTTTTATTTTTTAATTAATTAAACAATTGCGAGTTTATATAACGAAATTCTGGTTTTATAACTCAAAATTGCAAGTTTATATAATGCAACTCTGACTTTATAACTCGCAATTGCGAGTGTATATCATGCAATTCTGAGAAAAAAGTCAGAATTGCAAGTTTATATGTCACAATTCTGAGAAAAAAGTCAAGATCGCGATTTTGTATCATGCAATTCTGAGAAAAAAAGTTAGAATTGTGAGATAAAAAGTCGCAATAACATTATTTATTTGTTTATTTATTTTTATTCAGTGGTGGAAACGGGCTTTCGTACTTAATGACCGCAATATAGTCGCTAATAAAAATGCAGAACTAAAGAAGGCAAGGATCTCATACTTCTAAACAGCTTTATCATATTGGAATAGGATGAAAAAAATTCAAATCATATTTTCAAAGAGACTGGCTTTATTTATTGCACCTGTAAGCACTCCAAAGCCTTGGCAATATTTCAGGCCTTTACAGTCGTTCCAATAAAGCTGTATTGACTTTCAGAGAATGAGAGAGATAGCACAAAAACATAATCAGAGTGAAAAATGTAAGCAGACAAGGAAAGGTCAGAGCGGCAGCTGAATAGAACATCACAAATATGTTTCATCACAGTGTAATTGTTCAGCACTTCTCGGCTCTGTTTTCCAGTAAATTCACATTTGCGGCAGGTTATCTCTTCAAACCATATTTCAGCTGCTATCTTGTGCGGTGACCACAAGAAATATAGAAATGTTCTAGATGACATTGTGCTATTAATTACATACAAAGTCCACCAACATCAACAGCTGCAAACCCAACTAAAGGAAAGCTTTGGCAGTAAGAAAGTATGTGTGGGGTTGTGAATATTTTTGAAATAAGTCATTTATGCTTTTTGCTTTTGCTAAGGCCACCTAAGGCAAGCCAATATACTTTTCATTCATATTGTGTATGTGTGTTACCACATGACAAGTTCTTCCATAGCTAAAAGTTACAATTGACTCTTGACGTCTGTGTTAGCACAGGTACAGTTTGTGCTCAGCTCAAAGTCCCATTGATTTCTCTCTATATGAGAGTAAGCGGCAGAAATGTGTCGCGTTGTGATATTTCAGAGGATTATGGCATGATATTACTGCTCCTGTAAAGGTTTTTTTTCCATTGTTGTCTTATGCCTGACGTGGATTGTACTATTTCGATTGTACAATTGTCTCTTGAGCAGACTCTTCAGGCTTTGGCTTGTTGTGTGGTTGTGGGTGTCTGTCCTACGAACAGTTGGTGTGGCTGAAAGCCAGCACAAATGCTGTAGACTGCCACCCCATCCTCCCATTCCTCCAAGAACACTATCAGAATGAGTTAATGGATTCTAGTAGTCAAGGTTTTTCAGTTGTTCTCCACAATTTCAGGAACTGTGATGGTGTAAATGGAGGACAGAACATGAAAATAAGCAATGTCCTTTAAAGAGATAGTTCACCCAAAAATGAAAATTCAGTTATTAATTACTAACCCTCATGTCGTTTCAAACCTATACGTTCTAAGTTCATATTTAGAACACAAATTAAGATATTTTCGATAAAATCTGAGAGTTTCCTGACCCTGCAGTTACCACGTTCAAGGCCCAGAAAGGTGGTAAGGACATCGTTAAAATAGTCCATGTGACATTAGTGGTTCATCCATAATTTTATAAAGCTATGAGAATACTTTTTGTGTGCAAAGAAAACCATTTCTTCTCTTCCACGTCAGTCGACGCACGTTCACAAAAGTAACACGACCACCACGTGTATGTACGTGTGTATGTATGTATGTGAAAAAAGCAGAGGAAAATTAAACAGATAAACTGATAAGACAAAAGAATAGAGGATGCCAAGACTAATTAAGAATTAAACTCCTTTCATGTGTTCCTCTAAACAGGTCTGTAATTAGAAAGAATCAGTTTGTCTGTTAATCCCTTTGTTCTTTATTTCATTGCATCAATGCAATGTATTTACTTGACTGAGCAGCTCTTTGTGTGTTTTTTTTTTAATGAAAGTTAGATGTAGCCAAGGAGTCAATAATGTATCAGAAACCCTCCTGAACCCTGTGAACTCCAGTGACACATGTGAAAGATAACCTACACATTATTCCATGGGAAGAGAGAGAGAGCTTTGCTTATAGCCAAGTGAGCAGCAGGGCTACAGATGGAGATTAGCAACTGCTCGCTAGCTCTCTGTCACTCTCGGCTCCACAGACTGAGGTCTTACACCAGTCACACACACTGCCCCCAAATAAACACGTTCCCACCACTGCACACCCCCATGATGTCTGCTATACCCTTGTTAATTTTCCTCAGTGGACTTTGTTTGCTTATGAAGGAGTCATGACAAATGACTTTCCAGTTAACAAATGTGACCTTAGACCACAAAACCAGTCATGAGGGCAGTTTTTTGAAATTGAGGTTTATATATAATCTGAAATTTTAATAAATAAGCTTTCCATTGATGTATGGTTTGTTAGGACAGTATTTGGCCAAGATACAACTATTTGAAAATCTGAAATCTGAGGGTGCAAAAAAATCTAAATATTGAGAAAATCGCCTTTAAATTTGTCCATATGCACTGTAAAACCCAATAGTTTACCTTACTTAGATATAATTGGTTATCTTTACTTAGTTGCTATACTTACTAGGTTTTATTAAGTTAAAACAATTTACTTACTGCTTTGAGTGACGCTTACTTAAAATATTCAAGTAGCCACAAAGGAACCAATGACATTAATAAACCAGTGAGAGGCAGCAGTGCACTAATATGTTGCTAATTTGCAAAATAACAACAGAAGAAGAAAAGAAAAGTTTTTGAGGTGGAGCAATTCCTAATCTGCAGTTATTTTTCACTAGTTACATTCACTTATTTCCCAAAGTCATCTTGAATGTTGTTTCAATACAACTGAAATATTTGAGAGAACATCACATAAGCTGACTTTATAAATTGATGTTGATTTTCGTAAAATGTTGTTTGGGTTTTTTTTTTTTTTTTTTTTCACCATTATAGTGATTAATGTTCCCTTTGGTTGGCCACTTGGAACTTTGTTGATTTTTTTATAAATTTGTTCTTATTGATGCAGCAATGCAACGTGAACTCATAATTTTTGATTTCAAGGGAGGAAAAGTAATAAGTAGGTTGCTTTTAAAAAATAACCTTTTTTTCTAATTAAATCATTAGCTAATGCATTTTTGATATTTATTAATGATCTTTTACAATTTCATTGTTTTTCATAAACATCTTGAGGAACTTAATTGAGTTGATACAATGGTGATGTGCTCAAGTCACAGACAGACTTCAACATTCGGAACGCGAATCACAACAATGGTAACAATTCAATTTTATTTATTTTTATTAATTGTGTCAATAACCATTTTATTGTTTTACTTTTCTTTTTTTGTTGTGCTACTACTGACACAAGACAGTGAATAAAATTACCTAATAAAAGCAACAACAGTAAAACAAAGCAAATGTATAATTTATTCATGCAGCAATGCACTCTGGGAGTGAGTGAGTAGCTATACTAAGTCAAGAGTAAACGTAAAGTAAAGGATCAAGTACCCCCTAGAGTTCTTTTTTAGTTACTAGAACTCTCCTGTTAGTAAACTATACTAACTAAGCATTTGTCAGCCCAACATACTATTCCTATTTCACTTTACTTAGTTTTTTTTTAAGGCAATCGGTTTTCATGCTTTTTTTTTTTAAGTAAGCCCAACTAATTAGATTTTACAGTGTGAAGTTCTTAGCATATTGCTAAGCAAAAATTAAGTTTTGATATATTTACGGTAGGAAATTTACAAAATATCTTCATGAAACATGATCTTTACTTAATATCCTAATGATTTTTGGCATAAAAGAAAATCGATAATGTTGACCCATACAATGTATTGTTGGCTATTGCCGCAAATACACCCATGCTACTTAAGACTAGTTTGAGGTCCAAATATTTTCAAAGAACAGCTTGCTAAAATTCCCATTGAGTTCTGAAAACATTATGTTCTCTGAACGTTCAAAACATTACTTTTTTTTAAAATGCTTTTTGGTTATGCAAATGTTAAAGGGATAGCTCATGCAAAGATTAAATTTACCTCATGATTTACTCACCCTCAAGCCATCCTAGGTGTATATGACTTTCTTCTTCCAGACGAATACAGTCAGAGTTATATTAAAAAGTGTCCTGGCTCTTACACCCTTTATAATGGAAGTGAATGGGTGTTGAGATTTTGATATTCAATAAAGTGCATTCCTCCACCATAAAAAGTACTCCACATGGCTCTGGAGGTTAATAAAGGCCTTCTGAAGTGAAGCGATGTGTTTGTGTACGAAAAAATCCACATTTAAAACTTCAGAAACCGTAATCTCTAGCTTCCGCTAACTGTTTTACGTGTTTTCACAAGAGAGAGTGGCGTTCCAGCAAATGCCATAGAACGTAGGCGTAGCGTAAGCTCTGATGAGAAGTGATGAATGCGGAAGCGTGGTGGAGAGAGCAAAACACAACACTAGTCATGAATTAGGAGGATTTTGAGACTGGTTTTCCTTTGCTGTAAACAAAACTTGGTTCTCGTGAGATTCTCACCTGAGTTATGCTATGCCTACATCCTACGTCATTTGCTGGAATGCCACTCTCTCGTGAACGCACATCCGACAGTTAAATAAGGATTTTTTTCTTACACAAATGCATTGCTTCGCTTCAGAAGACCTTTATTAAGCACCTGGAGCCATGTGGAGTATTTTTATGATGTACGGACACACTTTTTGGGCTTCAAAATCTCAACCCCTCATTCACTGCCATTATAAAGCTTGGTAGAGCCAATTTTGATATTTTTTAATATAACTCTGACTGTATTCGTCTGAAAGAAGAAAGTAATATACACCTAGAATGAATGAATCGTGGTAATTTTCATTTTTGGGTGAACTATCCCTTTAAGGGAACATTCCATTTGATCATTTTGCAAGCTTCACTCGATTGCTACTTTTGAATGTTTTCTGAATGTTCTAGAACACGTAATTACAATTTTAAACTCAGGATCTCAGGAAAAAAAAGATACATGAACATCTATAAATAGTATTTTTTACTAAAGTTTAAAGTCTAAAGTTTAACACTATTGAAGACCAGATAACTCTGTATGAATGTTCTGTTGATGTTAGCTTACTGGAAGACCATTTGTTTATAACTTTGAGAGAACCAGAACGTTAGCCAGAATTCTGATAACATTCCATGTTAGCTGGGTTTACTTCATTTCTTTGAAACAAACAGGTCAAGAGTTTGTACAGTTCAGGAGTATTTAGACCTTGAGGCTATCACTGAGGTAAATTATATTTCATGATGATTGGTTTACTACATAACTAGGTTATCAGCTAACAGCAGAATTGCTTACTACTGAATCCAATGCAGCAGTCAAATCAACCTGGCCAGAATGTAAAATCTAAATATTAATAACATGTGACCACCTGGAACACTGTTTTAAATGCCTGCCTCACTTTACATAATTTAACCAAAAAAAATCTGAATTTTAAAATTCAGCTACAAAACAAATACTGTGAAGGATAGAATCCATTCTTCATTCATCCATTCAGGCTTAATTAGGCAGATCAAGAGAAGGGGAAGCAAGTGAATTAAAGAAGAGCAGTATGTTTCCTGTGGCTCCATTACAGGTAATGGGCGCAAATCAATCACTACTCTCAACATGCGCTTGCAGTCATGTTTACATTCAGATAAAAGCTGGTTGAGTATTCATTTAGATATGAAATGCACGTCATGGAGAGATGAATAATGTAAACAGACAACCACAACCACATCCAAAGAAAATATGTGCACCCCTGGAAAGAGTCTTGAGGTTGCCATGACTACATTCATTTCACGTCACAGGTCCAGAGAACAAAAGATTAATATTGATTGTCTTGTAAAAAAAAAAAAAAAGTCTTAGCCACAAGGCTATTACTAGAACAGCCATACTTGGCAAAGAGATTACTGACCTCTTTAAAATGCTCCGTGCAGCTGATCGTTTTAGTCGCAGAGTCTTCAGTAGTAAGCAGAGTGGCTCAGAGATGGTGCCGGGTGAATCACAGCCTCTCATTGTCATAGATTGTTTCACTTTGCTTTGTGCTCTGACAGCCTATCAAGCGCCAGTGTGCAGTTAGACAGTCTGTCAGCCTCATGTTGTGTTATTACCCTTGACTAGAAAGAAATGTGGAAAAATAGCATCTAGCAACAATAGAAATCCTTTCTTTGCAGTTCTACAGTGCTTTGGCCATAAAAGAGACAGATTCAAAGGGATTTTCTGGAAGTCCTTTTGTGTACGGCACAAATAGCCTGGTTACCATGTGAACAGTCTGAGAAGGAAATTCAAAGAGCTTTCAAGAGGGGTCTTACATACTGTACAAATTATTCAGACTGATGATATTAAATTAAAGTTAAATTTAACTTTAAAGAAATAGTTTACCCAAATATGAAAATTTACGAACCTTTAGGCCATCCAAGATGTAGATGAGTTTGTTTCTTAATAGAGGGTTTGCACTTACATCACGGTTTAGTCACTTACCCAGATGCGCAGCCACACTGGAGATGTAAACAACACAATTGATTGCTTGGTTAATGTACTTCTGAATATGTTGTTCTGCTAATTTATTCTGTCTAAACCATGGAAAAAATGTGTGGAAGCTGCTAAATCATATAGAAAAGGACTTGTTAAGAGGAAAGGGCACAATATTTTGACAAACTTTAAAAAGTTAATAGGTGATAAATATAAGTACAAGCAGTATTAATTAAAGACCCTTCTTTCTCGGCTGGGATCGTTTACAACCACATTTGGGATTGTTTGAAGCTGCATTTAAACTGCATTTTGGAAGTTCAAAATCGGGGCACCATATCAGTCCATCATATGAAGAAAAATGCCAAATGTTTTCCTCAAAAAACATAATTTCTTCACGACTGAAGAAAGAAAGACATGAACATCTTGGATGACAATGGGGTGAGTACATTATATGTGAATCTTTGTTTTGGAAGTGGACTTCTCCTTTAAGATATTAGCCTAATATTTCACCTACACTCTTAAAAATAAAGGTGCTTTAAAAGGTTCTGCCATAGAAGAACCATTTTTGGTTTCACAAAGAACATTCAGTCAAAGGTGCTTTTAAAAAAAACATCTATTTCTTACCTTTTTAAAATCTCACCTTTTGTAAAACAGAAAGGTTCTTCAGATGTTAAAGGTTCTTTGTGGAACCATTTAGACAAAAAAGGTTCTTCTTCGGCATCGTGAAGCACCTTTTTTTTTAAAAGTGTACCTGACTGGAAATGATAAGAACAAACACGAATGTTGTCAAGATTCTTGCCCTGGAAGTCCTGGTTCAGTTTGGCCAACCACAAACGTCTTTTGTTCCTCAGACAGTTTTTTTGCACTATTCATTGATTTGTTATAACTTTTGGCACTGTATAGTACTCCAAATGTTTTTCCCGGTCTGGCCAATTAGTACAGCCCAAAACATGACAATAATTGACATTTTCAGCAGCAATAATCAGCAAAATTTGTGAGTTCTGTTCAGTTCAGTGGCATTGTTTACATTTAGGGCCACCAATATGGCCGTTTGATGATGTGTCGAGAAAACACTCTATCAGAACAGATTTGGAATTACAAGTTTAGCAGATTTAGCGTTACATCGCTTGAGATTTTCTTATTTTTGGGAGATGTGATGGTCTGTATTACTTACTATGGGAGAAAGCGTAACAGTCAACTTGGATCACATGTGCCTTGATAACCAATCACATTACAGCCTTGACGTTATTAAATTTCAGTTCAGAGTTGTGCGACACTCAAACGCTGTTTACGGATACCACAGGAATGAATGAGAAGTGCCATAAGCTGAATCCCACCTGTCGCAATTTTTTTTTTTTTAAAAATAGTTAAATCCAAAGGCATTATTTAGTGTAAAACATGTTGAAAATTAGCAGATAGGTGGTTGATTCATTAAGTGATAAGCTGTTTCTTCTGAAAAGCTGTTTATTCAGCATAGTGAAGCCTCTCCTTCATTGACATCCATTCAAAGAAAACACCCTCTGGTCTCCTTTCCCAGATTGGAAGTGTTAGCATTAGCCGTTACACCTTTTTGGCTAAAGGTTGCAGGCTTGCCTTCTATTGACTTTGGTTCAGTTTAGGGAACGAGTCAGTGCCTGAGAATTAAAGCGAAAGTGATGAAAACGTAAATGAAACTTAAACATGAGCCGCTTAATGTCTTGTGAAGTGAACAGCCAGATTTGTCTGTAATAAACAAATCCATTATTAAGACATTTTAAACCCTTGTTTTCAGCTAAAATATGAGTCCATAATACTGTTTACTTCAGTGAAAATGCCATCTTGTCTGAATCAGGAGAGAAATATGCACAGTTCAAGCAGTTTTTAAGCGAAAAATGGTACAAAACAATTCTAAACAAACATCTTAGGTTATTTTAATGTGAGAAGTAAAGAGTGAATGGACTTCTGGAGGATGGAGGAAGCATTATTATGAATTGTGTAGATTAAGTTGATGCAGTGGAGTCGTGTAAATTTTTTAAAAATGTTTTTATTAGGTGTTTGGACTCTCATTCTGACGGCACCCATTTACCGCAGAGAATCCGTTGGTGAGCAAGTGATAATGCTGAATTCCTCCAAATCTGTTCAGATGAGGGTGAGTACATTTTTAGATGTAAAATATCATACTGAATGTCATACTTCAAAAATGAGACAAACTGAAGACGCAGATGTCAAAAGGTCATGATTTTTTTATTTGGTTTGAGGTTGTTTTAAATGAAATATGTACATCAGAGGGCCAAAACATGAGCGAAAAATAATGTCTATTTCACACACAAACAGTTTTTGCTTCGCTTTACACATACATTGTTTGGGAAAGTGGTGCATGAGAGGCACAGCAGCATTTCAAGTCCATAAGTGCATTAAAATACAGCCAAAACAGTGGAATGACCTTAAATATAGTAATATTGCATTCAGTGGTGCAAGTGTACATGGCATCAAATGCATTCACCTTATCCAATACAGTTCCACGTTTCTGGAATATTCAGCACATCTTCTATAAGTGTTAAAGAACTTCCTACAGATTTTTCATGATCGGGCCTCCCAGAGGCACACTTAACATGCTCGAGTGTGTAACACACCAATCAACACTACTGAAAAGTGTGAGATCTCACTCTGTTTTCCTTTCTTAACCTCTTTCCAACGTCACAACATTCGTCAATCATTACCAAAACATGATTATCACAATTTGTGATACATCACACATCTGGTATAAACCATCCTGTGTTGATGAAGTATAAATGGGGCTGATAGTGAAGGGTTTATTGTCTGTTAGTACTATAGCTCTTGAATCCTACAATGGTTCTCAACCAGGGGGTCTCAGTAAACTCCAAATATTTTTAAAATATTTAAAATAAATTATAATTTAACAATATGAATTCTAAATGATGATTTAGCTGAATTAAGATCTTTTTTATTTGCATCATATTTATTGCATTCCTAAAAATAAGGGTTCTTTATTGACATTGATGGTTCTGTATAGAAACTTTAACATCCACAGAACCTTTCCATTGCATTAAAGGTTCTTTAAAGTTAAAAAATTATCATTGCACTATGAAAAAAAAATTGTTTTGGTTTTGTGAAACCTCCCTTTCGAAACCTTGTGTATTCTGGAATTTACATTACACCACATTAAATTAACACTTATGTCCCTGAAATTAATAATTATCACCCTAGCTTCTTTAAATGAAGAGGTTTAAAAACGTGCATGTGTTTATGTTGTCATTTCATTATGTGTAGGGGGCATCAAATATTGACTTGAGGGGGGGCCTTGGAATTACAAAGATTGAGAACCACTGTTCTTATAATTTGTAAAGACAGATCTAATACAGGACACAAAAGTAAAATGGCATTGTGTAGTAGAAGCTTTGTCCAGGACAGAGCGTCTGTTCATGGTGATTGATGCTGAGAAGCGTATTGCTAATGTACATAATAAATACAATAAAGTTACATATCGCAAATGTTATTACAATGCTGACGACGTGAGTCAATGAAAATAGGCTGGATACAGTTCACTTGTTTTTGGGCTGTGCTGCTATATAAAGAGCTACAAGACAGTAGAGAGCTCCTCCGACTGTCAGTGCCATGGTGGTCCTGTACAAAAGTCTGTCTGGAACACCTCGCTTCAGATGAACAGGAATCTCCTCAGAGGCCTGGATGAAAAAAAAAAAATTGGAACAAAAATTTGAGGAGAAAAGAGAAGGAAGAATTATAATGTCTGTTCCATCTTCCTATGTATTAAAGGTGTAGTTCACTCAAAATTGACAATTCATGATGTTCCAAACCAGTATAACTTACTTTCTTCTGCACAACACAAAAGATTATATTTTGAGGAATGTTGGTAACCAAAACTTACCTACTATTGCATTTTTAATCTATACAACATAAGTCAATTGGAACTGAAACCATTTAGTTACTAACATTCTTCAAAGTATCTTCTTAGTGATACAGGTTTGGAATGATGTTATAGTTATATACATAGCGTAATACATCATATACACACCTGAAATATCCTCTGGAGGTCTGGAACCTTGTTGCCACCCATATACTCCACTGCAGCATTTGATTCAGAAACCAGTTTAGTTGGGGTGGCAAAGATGACGGTAGGGGATTCAGAAGGTATATGTGGCCTCAAGCCCTGAAGAAAGTTTACAAGCAAGTTAATGATATTAATTTTTGTTTCAGAGACTACATAATGTTTTTAATTAAAATGTCATCTATTACAGTGCAAATCACAACCTTTTTGACCCTATGGTACTGTATTGCGCACAACGTTAGATATCAAAAATTTGATATTTACGTAAAATATTTGTATGCACATTTTCTATATGACTTAGTGGAGCTTGGCATAACTTGAAAACAACATGATAAATGTAGTTTCAATGTTTTATACATTTGCATGACTTCAGGTTTAGAAATCACACATTTTGAACTTATTAAAATTCATCATTTTGGCACAGTTTCACAGACAGGGCTTAGACTAAGCCAGGATTAGGTCATAGCCAAACTAGGACATTTAAGATTTTTTTTTATAAATGTGCTTAGAAAAAAAACCCTGTGCGTCTTGAGACAAAACAAAGGAACTGATATATTTTAAGATAAGTCAGAGCAAGTTTCTGTTAGCTGAAACAGCTTAGACTTACATTTTAGTCTAGGACTAGGCTTTAGCCTTGTCTGTGAAACTGGGGGATAAATGAAAAGCATCTGAAGTCATCCTGAGGCCCTATCCTAAGTTTGCTAAGGTCCTCATAGGTGGCCTCCTTGTTGAGAACCACGGTGAACAACGGTCCTATGAACAATCGTGCACATCTATGTAATTAAATGTAGCTCAACTAAGTAGTTGACATCCACTCGTTTTTGGTGTGGACAATCAGCTCTCCGCTATTGATTATAAATCGCATAATAATCATTTAGGTTAAAATAGTGCAAGAGGAATGTATTTTATATACTTAAAGGCTGTTTAATAACACCTCTATTGGTCACAGGAAGCAGGCGGCAGACCAAGGTCACCGAATTAACATTTTAGAAACAGAATCGTACGCACATACCTGCGGGTTATATGCGGATGATGACACGGCTCCCGTCAGTCTTTGTGTAAATCCACTAAATTTGTAATACATTTTGTTGATTAGTGGTAACCGGCGAGGACGAAGAGATAGTGACCGTCGGGAAGTCAGAACTCAACCGGCTTTTTCCTTGTGTAAAAATTTGTCGCCGGAATATGACGTCACAAGAAATGAAAACGGTATGAGGCACGTTGCGCAATATGTAAAAGCCCTGTCAGTTTTTAATTTAAGTTTATGGTTAAGTTTATTATCATTGTCATTCCAATATTAGACTTGAGCTTGCTGACAAACTTTTTGCTTCAGTAAATATAGTTTATAGTATGTTTCGGTCAGTTCGTGAGGCATCAAAAATGTTACCATACATAAACACCAGTTTGCTGTTTTGACCAGCAGAAATTCTAATTATTAAACTGTAGCTTATACAATTAAAAACTTGGCCAAAAATAGCTACATATATACTTTAGCTAAGGAAAAATATACTTATCCTAAAGATTCGCATTGTCTAACTCCATGTGTTTAGTGAATTGTATGTTTTCTCCTGGGCAGTAATGGTGGAAATGGTTTTTGAGTTTCAAAAATAATATTCTTGGGAGTTAAAACTGACACCTAGACCCAGTCATCCCTTTTTAAAGCACTCAGAAGCTCTTTGCTTCATATATTTCAGATTACATTTGTGCCACATTTCTTTCTGTGTTATAATTAGAGAAAGAATAAGGCTTGAATCCATAAACATTTCTTTTATTTTCTTCATACACATAATTAACCTTCTCCTAACCAATTAGAATACATTTTCAGTTACAGAATAGAGCTACATAAGATTTTATTTGCATCATTATGACCCTTTCAAAATAGCCACAAATACATAACTACAAAATGATACAGATATGAAGGCCTACATCTCCTTACAGATGCAAAAATAAACATTGTGAGGTGTGACATCAACCAAGCAATATTTCTGCAATTATTCAAATAAGATCCCTACGTTGACGTGACAATTTCAACTAAAAACAAATTAAGTAATTAGAGGATAACCTGAATTTAACAATGTACTCTATATTGATTTGACATTATCATCAGTTTAGCTAAAAAATCGATATATTCTCAAAGTGTTCTTAATGATGCTTCTATACCATCACATACTATTATAAAATTGACCTCATGTCCCCTAATGGATCATATGTAACATATTCTATTAAATACAATGCAAATTTCTTATTCCAAGAGACACATAAACTCAGAAAGTCCCTTGAATGAGGAAAAGAGGTTTGATTTTGTGCTTGTATTCAAAGAGGAAGAAGGAAGCGAGTGACAGCCCTCCTACTGGTGAGCGTGTGGGTGAGGTGTTTGCTAATCAATTTAGTTAACGCCTCTTGATTCACACAGTCGTGTATGGACAGGTTGCAGATTTGTCGCTGTCTGGATGAACAGCTGATGTTTGTTTTTTGTGTCTTAGTAATGTTAACTACCAATCTATGAGCAAGACCTTTAATTTTATTTAAAATTGCACATACGACAGTGACTGTAATGTCAAAACAATGTGTTTAGACCCATTCAAACCAAGAACTATAACTATAACGATAACTATATTAGCATCCACAGAATACACAACAATGTTCTGTTTATTATAAGCGCATTCTGCAGTTCTGTCATCTGCCGCTTTAAATGCTCGGACTCTGATTGGCTATCAATATTTTTAGTTTTTTATTAGCTGGAAAAAAACTATATTGTTTCTCTGTGCCATTAGCAATATAATGTGGACTCTGCTATTCGTTTTACATTTAGAATGATTTTTAAAGAGCCCTTGTGGTGAAAATCAAGATTTTAATGCTGTTTACATGTCTGTCTGGTGTTATTAATATGCTTAAAGACAAACCATGTGCAAATTCATCAGTCAACACCTTTGCTGAGCAAAAAATGTGGTTTGAAACACCCCTTTCTTTCTGTCACTAACATCTAACTGATCTTGTAAACTTGCAAGGCGGAGCTTTTCATATCATTAGCTGTCTGAGATAGTGATCAGGAACATGGTTTGTGTAACATTGATAATGTATTGAGACCAAACACTAATAATGTAAATTACAGTTAAGTGTCCTTTATTGTAGCGAGCAATACAAATGCATTATGATTCTGACACAACAGTGTATAATTTTCTCTTCCTCTTCTTCAGAATCACTTTTTGGTTTAAACATGTATGGCTAAATTGTTCCAATGTTGCCACTTGCCATTGTGTAGCATTTACTACTTCAGTTAACTAATTGGACGTGCAGTAGGTAGTCCGAGCTCATATGATTGAATGGAGTTGGGGCTAATTTGCATATTGTGTATACTAAATGAGGTAGGGGTTTCGAGCGCTGGTGTTCTGAAATGAGGTGCAAGCACGTCGCTAGTGAACTTATGTGCAGCTATTTTTTACATAGTTAACTTTTAACTATAACTAAGTTTTCGAATCATCAGCCATCAAAACATCAGCCATCTCCATTCTGTAACCAAAGTAAATATTGGTTACAGAATAGAGATTTACTTTAAATTTCACCAAGCTGATTATTCACTAAAAACTCCCACAGATCATGTTTTTATGCCATTTCAAGTCTTATTTTGTTCTGTTTACTTACTTTTTAACATTAGCCTTCCCATTAAATTGTTCATTCAGACTGATTTGTGAACACGGAACACGCATGAACACAAGAGGTGGGATTAATTGCATGAACCAATCACAGCAGAACATAACTAGTCATATCCAATCATATCGCCAAGGAGTGTTTTCCTCCTTAGATGTGACTTTGCCCCATTTATTCTCAATTACCCCCCACCAAACCCACCGCATGCTTTAGGGCAGTGGTATCATGATACAGGGGTTGCGATACGATATGTTGCGTTACATTGCGATATTGTAAACAAGGCAATATATTGGAATATTTCTTATTTTATGAAAACTGTAATTAAGAACACACCGCCATATGCAAACCATTCAATGTTATTGAATCGCTTTTTGTGCAGTACGAGTAAAGGAGGAAAATAAAGTGCTTGCAAGATTCTTTAGTTATTAAATGTATAAAATGTAAGCTTTTATAAACAGACCATATATATTTTTAGACCCTGCTTTACAATTTAAGTTTACAACTGTAACGACATCAGATCATTTTGATCTGAACTTAAGAATTACATCTGCTTAATATCAATAAAAAAATAAAGTGCTTAAAGGATTCCTAAAGAAAACAAAATAATTGTAAAACAATAAAATAAATACAGATATTGGACATTCTGAGAACCTTTTTGTTCTGAGAATTGTAAAAGTTTTGGATTTCGCAAGTTTTTCCGTTTGTAATTATGCTCCGCGTGAAATCGTCGAGCTTGCCATGCGAGCACCACCTCAACTGCACAAAACAGCCCCACCACGAGAGAAAGCGGCGGGCAGCCGCCCGGCTACCCCACTGCGCCCGCCGTGAAGGCCCTTTCATGGGACGCAGCAAGCTGCGGAACCGCGGTGCGGGCGCCGCCTCGGCTACACGGGGCGCTTCTGCTGCACAGACGGTTGGCGGCCGCTCGGCGGTTCCGCTGCTTGCCGCGTCCTGGAGCGAACGTTACCTCAAAAGCCGAAATGACGCCACACTTTACACCGAGGCCGAATCAGGAACTATTCTTTCATCCTCCATTAACGCTAACATTAGTGGCGTGCCCTTATGCTACTATTTTCTGTCACTGTTTAAGTTAGATAAGAAGACTGCAATCTAGCGGTCAGGATATAAGCTCAGAACGAAGCAACTGTCATGAATCTTGTATGATTTTTTTTTTTTAAATATCGATATTCCGTTTTTGATAATCGATACACTATCGCCAGACAAATTATCGTGATACACACATGTATCGATATTTTCTTACACCCCTACTCAGCACATTTTGCATGTCTCCCTTATTTAACACACCTGATTGAGATCATCAGCTCATTAGGAGAGAGATCCAAGAACTGAGCTAACAAGCTGATGATCTGAGTCAGGTGTGTTAAATAATGGGAGGCATGCAAAATGTGCAGAGCAGGGGACTCCCAGGACTGGAATTGAGAACCACTGCTTTAGGGGGTCTGTTAAAGAGCAGGTCATATGGGTTTTCGAAAAAATATCTTTTTTGCCATTTGTAACGTAGCTTTGCTTCAATGTTAACAGTCTGCAAAGTTGTTAATCAAAAAAGTGCATGATAAAGATATTTTCTCTCTCTCAAAAAAAAAAAATAAGCCGTTTTGACGAGTCGTTATAATTTTCGAATCTTCTGCCTGTCATGATATACGTCACTAGGTAACACATTTGCATAATCTCCGCCTGCCCATGAAATACGAACACTCTGACATTTCCAGTAGTTAGTATGCTTAAGTCATGTTGAGAAGACCCTGTGTTCAGTGCTTTCAAAGCAAGTTTGTGTTGTTTTCATTGCCGAAAAGTGATGATGTGAAGAATCAGTGGTTTAAAATAATTTTTCCCAAGATACCACATCAATACAATTTGAACCTTATGTTGTGCTCATTATTTTACTGAGGACTGCTTCTCATGGCTTTTATCTTCGTTGGATTCTAATCTCCTTTATTTGGACTAACAAGCGTCTTTGAACCACAACCTCTAAGTACGACTGATACATTATGTGTACATTTTCAAGTTGTTTGTGCTAATATGTGATGTATACCTAGCGCAGCTTAAGGTTTTCAGGTAAACCACGATATTACTGTCTTACTGAAATAGTTCTGAAAATTCGCCGTGAACCCACTATTTCCTAAGAATGTGTCGATTAATGTAGACTGTTGTTGTTCTAATTACTTTGTGTAATAATGAAGAATGTAGACATATTTTGGTTTACAAACTGTGGTGTAAGTTAGTCATAAGTTAGTCACGTTGAGCACTTGGCTAACGTATCCAACATTATTGTTCTGTTAAGTGTTTACCGTTTAGAAGCTAAACGTTAGCTGTGGGGATGATTTGCTTGCATAAGTGTTCAAATGTTTTTATGTCATTATTTTAATGGATTGGAGCACTATATTAATGTTTTGGGGCATACTTTGTCAATGGTATCCAGGGTTGCCAAGTTTTCACGACAAAACCCGCCCAATTGCTACTCAAAACTAGCCGTAAACTAGCCCAATCATGTCCAGGGTGTAAAATACACGTTTTTTTGTTGGGGTTCCCTTGGTGAATTTGCATTCCAGGGGCTAAATATGACGTTATTGGGTTCACTTCAACCTGTCGACATCAAAAACAACCGCGACCTTGGCAATACTGATGGCATCGCTCCCTAACTTGCTTGAGTACTCCTTTCTGTAACAGTCACAACTGGCTTAGCCAGCTGACCAATCATAGCAGAGTAGGCTTATTGAAGGTAGGGGTTTACAGACCTTACGCTCAGAATTGAACAAATCGTTTCGAAATCATTAAGAAATGACTATGTATAATTGTATATTCTGAGAAATTTCCAATGCTTTCTGACCTTAGATGCATTTAAACCTGTTGTAGGGGAGTCCAACACAATATTAGGACATTTTAAAATACCATATGACCTGCTCTTTAAAACTCAGTGGGCTCAGCGGTGGTAAAAGAGATGTGGATGTGGTAAATTTACCTGCTGGTGTCGCTGTTGAACAATGTTGATACACTTTTTAATGCTATATTTTGTTGTTGTTTTTTTTTGTAGTACAATTTTTTTTTTTTTTGTCATTCAATATTTTGAGGAGACCCTCCCTTGGGTTTAGAGTTATATTCAAGCTGTTTTAACAAAAAAATATGTTCACTTTGCTTATAAAAATGACTACAGGGCGACTTATTTTTATTGTTATCATTATAGTTACCGTTCTTGGTGCGAGCAGGCCTTTTCACAGAATTTGCTTCCCTATCATGCTCGATCGCTTCTATTTGGCCACTCTAAAACCTTTTACTTTTGTTCCCCTTGTTTTGCCACTTTATCGGGAGCTGAATTAATGATTTAGCAAGTCGGAGGGACCTCTCCATGGAAACATGAGAATTCGTGTAAGCTCCTTCTAGGCTGGAGCACTGTCAGGACACAAGGTCCCGCCAGATGCCCGTTTCAGGCAGCCTGGCCATCTGTAGTCGTCAAATGCCACAGTTGTCCATTTCATACATGGGAAATGCTGTTGGATCGGTTTTGTTCGTTCACACAGGAAGGGGTTTACAACACAAACATTGGCTAATGTATTTCCTTTGGATTGCAATGCTTTATTGTGCACTTTCCAGCTTTGGGCTGGGGATTTGTCTCTTTTGTCCAATTCTGTTAGTCCCACAAATTACTCCAGATGCCTGTATTGTCCAAAATCAATGATTCCAGAATTCTCCTTGAGTACAGAGGTACTTGTGTTATTATTTGGATATAATAGGTTCACACAGAAAGTCTAAATGCTGATTTTTCTACATCAGTACAGCGCGTTCCTTCGCTATGTTTCAGGTCTTGTTTCAAAATAAAGGCACAGAAGAGCAGGTGATGTTACTAAGCTAAAGACCAGCAGGTTCTCAGCAGCTACAGTTAGTTGAGAAACTCAGAAGAGAGACTTCGCACGCAGCGTGCTGAGCGGAATTTGAGTTCGTGGTAGCACTGCACAAAGCTGTGGTAGATAAAGGTAATGGGCAGAGCCAGCAGCACAATGCCACTCACAACGCACACGCCACCCAGCACGCGTCCCGGGATGGTGATGGGGTACATGTCTCCATAGCCGACGGTCGTCATGGAGATAATAACCCACCAGCAGGCTGCCGGGATGCTGGCGTAGTCCTCGTTGCTAGTCTCCAGGTCAAGCCCGTGCTCCAGCAGCTGTGCCAGGGCGCTGAATATCGCCATTGCGACGCAGACGAACACCAGGAGCATGACCATCTCGCGGTAGCACCTGCGCAGCGTCAGCCCGAGCGTCTGCAGCCCGAGGAAGTGACGCGCCAGCTTGATTAGCCAAAAGATGCGCATCATTCGTAGCACGCGCAGAGTGACTCCCGCTCGCTGTAGTTGAGGGTTTTCTCCTGTTAGCGCTGTCACACCGACAGACACGTAGTAAGGAGTGATCGCCAGCAGGTCAATAATGTTAAGGGGGCGGCGCACAAACTCACATTTGTCCCGTGAGACAATGAAGCGCACTATGCATTCGGCAGTGAACCAGCCGATGCATACTGCCTCGATAATCCTGCGAGAGATGGGGAGAACAGAGAGAGAGAGATGTGGAAACAAAAACAAATGAGGGAGTTAGAGGGTAGAAGAGAAGACATATGATCAAAATAAATATGGCTTCAGAACAAAGATAAGCTTAATTGACAGTATTTGTGGCATAATGGTAATGACCACAAAAAAATTCTGTTTCTAATCTTCTTAAAGGGATAGTTCACCCAAAAATGAAAATTCTGTCATTAATTACTCACCGTCATGTTGTTCAAAACCTGTAAGGCCTTCGTTCATCTTCAGAACACAAATTTTTGATTAAAAAATTTCTGACCCTGCATAGACAGCAATAGTACTACCACAATGTCCAGAAAGGTGGTAAGGACATTGTTAAAATAGTCCATGTGACATTGTTGGTTTAAGCGTAATGTTCATAATCATGGTTGAACCACTGATGTCACATGGACTATCAATGTCCTAACTACCTTTCTGGGCCTTGAACGCGGTAGTTGTGTTGCTGTCTATGGATGGTCAGAAAGCTCTCAGATTTTATAAAAAATATCTTAATTTGTGTTCCGAAGATGAACAAAAGTCTTATGGGTTTGGAAGGACATGAGGATGAGTAATTAATGGCAGAATTTTTATTTTTGGGTGAACTATCCCTTTAATTATTTCAAACTTTTGTAGCCTGTTTAATTTTGTTTCTTGTTTTCTGTTTAGGCTCCTTCTAAAGCTCACTTTGAAGGTACATATAAAAAATTATTTAGTTAAAAAAGTTATTTAAAAATGAGAGAAGGCTAATCCATTAAAAGATTAGTTTACTTCCAGAACAAAAATAATTTACTCAGCCCCTTGTCATCCAAGATGTTCATGTTCTTTCTTCAGTCGTGAAGAAATTATGTTTTTTGAGGACAACATTTCAGGATTTCTCAGTTTAAATGCGGCTTCAAACGATCCCAAATGCGGTTGTAAACGATCCCAGCTGAGAAAGAAGGGTCTTATCTAGCGAAAACGATCAGTTATTTTCATAAAAATAATACAATTTATATACTTTTTAATGTCAAAAGCTCGCCTTTTCTTACTCTGCCTGGACTGTTTATTTTCCGGTTCATGACAGTTAGGGTTTGTCAAAAAACTCCCATCTCATGTTCCCCCTCAACTTCAAAATCATCCTATACTGCTGTTTTACCTTTTTTGTTAAGGGTGTTTGATCTCCTTTGCATGTTCACTTTGCAAAGACTGGGTCGGTACTTCTGCAGCGATGTAGGATGATTTTGAAATGATTTTTGAAGTTGAGGGAGAAAATACGATTGGAGTTTTTCGACATACCCTAACTGTCTTGAGCCAGAATACACAGAGTTCAGGGAGAGCAAGGCAAGACGAGTGTTCGAAATTAAAGAGTATTTAAATTGTATTTCTTAAATGAAAATAACCGATCATTTTGCTAGATAAGACCCTTCTTCCTCGGCTGGACTCGTTTACAACCGCATCTGGGATCATTTGAAGCCGCATTTGAACTGCATTTTTGAAGTTCAAAATTGGGGCACCAGATCAGTCCATTATATGAAATGATCGTTTTTGTTTTAAATTACAGTTTATATACTTTTTAACTTCAAACACTCGTCTTGTCTAGCTCTGTGTGAATTTTTTCCGGTCATGACAGTTAGGGTACGTCTAAAAACTCCCATCTCATTTTCTCCTCCGACTTCAAAATCGTCCTGCGTCGCTGCAAAAATACTGACCCAGTGTGTACCAAGTGAATATGCAAAGAATATCAAACATCCTTTACATAAAAACGGTAAACAACCATGTAGGACGATGCTTTGAAGTTGGAGAAGAAAATGAGATGGGAATTTTTAGATGTACCCTAACTGTCATGACCGGAAAAAAAACCTAGAAGAGCTAGACAAGACGTACATTTGAGGTTAAAAAGTATTTTTTTTAGAAAATAACATAAGACTGCTATTCCTCAGCTAGGAACATTCAAAGCCCTTTGAACCTGCATTTAAACTGCATTTTGGAAGTTCAGATTTGGGAGCACCATAGAAGTCCATTACATGGAGAGAAATCCTGAAATGTTTTCCTCAAAAAACATAATTTCTTTACGACTGAAGAAAGAAAGACATGAACATCTTGGATGACAAGGGGGTGAGTAATTTTTTGTTCTGGAAGTGAACTAATCCTTTAACATTAAAATACTTGCAGTTTCAAAAGCCACAAAACATAAACAATATGCATTTTTTTATTAACCTTTTAAAAGTGTAAAGTTATATCAAATTTTACAACTTTGGCAGAATGACAATGCAACAACACAAACCTCAAAACCTTTACAGCTCAAATATTACTAGTTTTAAAGTGGAAACTAGTTTAACTAATAACTAGTTTTCTATTTAAAAAAAACAATAAACAAATCAAAATCATTTTATGTGATAATTAACATTATGCCACAAGTGCTTTCGATTCACCTTAACTTCTATAAACACGTCCTTGAATATTACCAGTGAATATGAAGATAAGATAAAAATAATGATAACCACTAAAAATGGTGCCAAGTAGCCTTCACTTAAGTTTAGGTTTTGTTATTGTTAATAAACAAGTCATGCAAAGTATTTAGATCAGATTCCATGCAGCCATGCAGTTAATGTGCTTTATATTGAAAATGTCCTCTCATTCAGATTGTGTAAACAGCTCAAGTGTGTTGTTGATAGTGTCTATGGAAGCTGAAAGGCAGCAAGCTAAACTTGCTCAGTAGTCCTTGAACTTCTAATGCAAAAAATTGCTTTAAATTCATTTTTTTTTATATAATGAAGTACATATTCAACTCAGTATCTGTTAAATTGGAGAAACTGTTGTTTTGAAAGGCTGCATTTACAAAAGCATTTGCCTCTAAATTTGCTCTTTCACTCCGAATGGTTTTACTGTACTGTTCAAAACAAATTCATAAAGAGCCGTGACAGGCTTAGAAATACAGTGTGGACAGCTGTTTCAACAGGAAGGCATAAAGATAGGGCCAAGAATTACTGTTGAATAATCGAGGATGTGATAATATATGTACATGTGCCTACAAATGCCAGACTGTCGGCAGGCATGATGAACACAAAAACTGTACATTTAAACATTTGGACCTTTACAGGCAATGAATGAACGGACATTCAAAGATGAATACAAAACAGGGAATGATATCCACAAAAACATCTTTGACATTTCTGGAAATACTATAAGACTGCATGCATGAAAAACCTCATTGGGTTTATTTCCATCTCTTACCAGCTCATCATACACATATGAGAACACATACCTGAACCCTGAGACAAACAGAGGCCACTGTGGGAAATGGAATCAAGACTGCACTGGATACATAAAGAAAAAACCTACTCACAAATACTTCCAGACAGAGAGAGACGGGGACAAGGGAATACCCAAAATGACAATGTGACTCATAACAGGGAATATGAAAACATGACTGGAATTTGAAATCTCTCATGGAGAGTCCCAAGATGTCACGATTACTTTGAATGACGACAAAATGTTTGCACAGAATATGGGAATCTAATTTTAATCTTTTCTTAACAAGTCTAAATCCAGGGAAGATTGAGGAGTGTTTTGAGATTGAGTAGTGCGTTGTAACACTATCTGTTAACCAATTACGCTGCATGGGTGAAATCACCACCCACTTGAGGTAACACGTTTTGAGTATGTTTGTACAAATATAATGGGTCCAAAGGGCAGAAAACAATTTTGAGGTAATGAAATAGTTTTCATCCGGATTATAATTTGATTTGCGATGATGTTAATGGATGTGAAATGTCATATTGTGTATGCCCAGTGGGTTTTGTTGTTTAATTTGATATATAACATATCCATACAAGCTTTTTATAAAACATAAAACTATCGTGTATGAAAAGATGAAGGGGGTTGTAACGCTACATTTCACCCACAAAGATTACACACATGGCCAAATATACAATCGTTTTCAAATGATGTTAAAAATCATTCATGTGGTGAGGAAGATACCCTCAACCAGGTCCCCAGCTCAAATTTTCAATTTTGATAATATTTTTGCTTAAGAAAGAAAGACATGTATAGTGGTGAAAGCCAAAATATTAAATGTCATGGATGAATATTTACTGTGTAATTCAGTGTTTTGTAAAAAAAAAAAAAAAAAAAAAAAAGCCAAATTACAAGGGGGTAAAAATGACTTCAGAAATGTTATTTTTACACAGAGATTATTAGGTCTGTTAGTAAAATATGTTAACTTTAGCCATCTTTGGTGCAAACAGCACTTTTCAAGCTTTTTCTCTGAAGCTTGCATGCCCATAACTCAAGAAGCGTGAAAGATACCTCAATGCCCTTTTAGAAACTGGGTCTTAACAAACTTTCCTTTTGGCATCTTCATTTTTAAGTGCCTATATGGTTTGGTTCTAGAGATATTGAAATTTTAATATGGCTCCAGGAGTAAACCGTTATATTGTGCACATTTTCAGTTGTCAAAAACCAAATGTGGGTCAATTTGCAAAAATATGATACTTCTTTTCTTTTAAAGAGGAATGTCTGAAGAACAAATAATGTTAAAACTAGAGATGTATCTCATTTCCTTCTATCAAAACAACTGCATTGAACATACCTGAGTGCCATAAATATTCTTTTCCCAAAGTTTTTGTGCCTGTAAACTAAGAAGTATTAAATATCGCAATATGATTTTAGATTCTAGTTCTTAATACATTTTTCTTTCGGAATCTACATTTTCAAGACCCTACATTGTTCATTCCCAGAGATACGGGGATCTCAATGACGCTCCATAATCAGATTGTTAAATATGACCCATTTTCGGTGTTTGAAAACCAAATGTTAGTCATTTTGTATTCAGCTGATACCTATTTTATTTAAAGCTGAATGTCTGAAGAATAAATAAATGCAAAGGGGTTAAAATGACTTCAGAAGGATGGCAGCATCATACAAACGTTGAAACGAAATGTGTTGCAACACTCCCGGGTCTCCCCTACTCGTGCTGACGTCGTTAGATCATTTTAGCGACGTCTACTGGCCAGACGAAGCACGTCGGCTAGAAAACAAAAATCACCCTCGTAATACTTTTCAGGCTTCAGCTTGCATTATCACCATACGGACATCGATGAAATATCATTTTCCCCCAGTGCTAATACTGTTTTTACTGTAATACGTTTTAAAAAGCAAATAATGAACAAAAATAATATTTAGAAAACTGGTAATGAGAGAGACGGACGTATTTTAGTATCACTGCAGATATAAATTATATTATATATTATATTATATATACAATAATATATTATATTATTGTATTATGTTATACTATTGTATTATATGATTACTGTTCACAATATCATGCATGATGCAATATCCTTGCATTTTAAATGTTTTGCATATCTCTAAAACATATCTCAAATGTTCTCTAAACCGAGAAAATGTGTCAATGCAGTGTAATACACTCATTTAGATCTCAGCTGAACTTTAAAGTTTAATTTCAGTTTTGCTTTCAGTTTTCTTTGAGAAAAGATGGAGATCGCAAAGCAACCGGATAGCTACAAAACATGCGTAGAATTATAGACAGACAAGTTCAGGGGAACAAACCTGTACCATCACAGCATAGGCTTTTACATTTTAAGATCCTATATGTGGAGAAGAACGACTTCTTGAATTATATGGAGCTATAGAGGGTAGGCATGCTCCTGTGACAGATCCAGCTAATTTTGCATTGATACCACAGAAGTTAAATTCGTACATGTACCTGTGTTCTTCCACTGTATTGTTTTTTGCTGTATCCCAGTCCGGCAGAGTGCTCGCGCAGAGGATGACCATAGACATAATGACAAAAACCACTGACACTGATGCCAGGATCTGCGCAGCGACAGAGGAAGCTGGTTCCTCAAAAGTCCTCCGCATCCTCTCCAGCCACCGCGCGTTCCCTCTCTCAGAGGCGAACCTGGTGACCTGGTCCTCCTCACCTCTGGACTCCACCTCTGCCTTGATGTCCTCCTCTGAAAAGTACGTGTAAGTGTCGGACATCCTATCCTCCAATCGTCGCTGGCAACAAAACTCCAAATGTGAGCTCTCCAAACCCCAGTAGATCATCTCGTTGTAAAAGGAAAGCTCGCACATCTGCGGGACAAACCTGAGCTTTCCAGATCGCACGTAAAGCATAATAAAGACAAACGCCTCAGAGTGCCTGTCGAAGAAAAACTCGTTCCTCTCTCGGTCATAATCATCACATACCTCCAAGACCTCTTTTTCAGAGGAACAGCTGTGGAGCCTGCTCACTCTTCGCAGGGGAAAATCCTTTATAACTTCTCTAGTGAAAGCATACTTGGTGCCACCAACGTTTAGGATGCATATGTTCTTCCCAAACTTCATTTTGGATCAGATTTGCATTAGCGATTCGAGTGAAAAAGAGAGAAACGACGCACAATATGGCTTAATGATAGTCATAGTTAAAATCCAATATGTTTCTGTATGCACGAGAAAAACCAAACAGTTCCAAAACTCGCGAGTCCAACTCACTATGTCAGATTTTAAAAGGATTTTGCCAGCACAGAGCGCGTGTCAGTTAGGAGAACCGTGGAAAAGTGACTTCTTGCTTTGTGCATCATCTAAACTCCAGCCTTCAGTGGGCTGTTTCATGCAGTGATGTCACAGATCGACAAGCCTATTGCGCTCGATTGCGCGCTCCAGAAGAACGGGCGTTCCCAAACGCAAAACGGGTTTTTCACGACGCATGTCTGGGATTAACAAGTGAACTTGCTGGACTTCACGTATCTCTGGTTTGCAGTGGAGTAGACCCGGAGGACGTCACGTTGGACTGAATTAAATGTTCAATATTAAAATCAATATTGGACGGTTTTTCCTACTGGTTGTCTGTGGACACCCTAAACTAAAATTAGACATTGATCCCTGCTAGTAGTGTTGTTCTAACGATTAGTTTACATTTCTTGGATGCAGCGTTTTTGTAAAAATGCAGCATTCAAGTAGCTAAACTATATAATCGCCTTTCATTGATTTTCTCTGTGTAATTTTCAGCAATAAAGTGGTGAGTCTCGTGTTTTCAGTCGACTGCCGTAAATGAATCACTTTTTTGATCCGATTTCAACAGGTTACCAAGTCTGAATCGGTTCGTGATTTAGTCTGAATGATTCAAACAGCTCACTCTGATTCGCATCATTACTGATATTTACATATAGGCAAATAGCCTATTAGTAGGCTAATATTACGTTTTTACAGGAATGTACATTAACCAAGTTTAATTCACATTTCTAATTTATAAATTAATAAATGAGAGTGCAAAAATAATTAATTAATCGCTCTTTTGATCTGAATCATTCCAACAGGTTACCAGATCTGAACTGGTTCGTGATTCAGTCTGAATTATTTGAACAGCTCACTCTGATTCGAATCATTACTGACCTTATTAATATTTTATCTTTTTTTTTTTTTTTTTTTCAAATGTCGTATCAAAAATATGCATTAATCTCCCAGAGTTAAACGCCTTTAAAGCTTATTTATTTATTGTCATTGTAAAATATTTACATCAGCAAATAGCCTGGCTAGTATTAAAATTTTAAAGAAATGTTAAAAAATATATTTTATATTTTTAATAATTATTATTTTTTTTCAAATGTTACATCAGGAATGTTCATGAATCTCCCAGAGTTAAACGCCTTTAAATTTATTTATTGATTTATTGTCAAACATATTTACACCTGCAAATAGCTTATTATTAGGCTATAGGCCTGAACTATGTTTATTATTCTAAATATTACGTTTTTAAAGAAATGTACATTGACCAAGTTTAATTTACATGTCTTTTTATTTATTTAACGAATTTAAGAGAATGAATCACTCTTTTGATCCGAATCATTCCAACAGTTTACCTATTCTGAATCGGTTCGTGAATCAATTCAGTCTTAATGATTCGAACAGCTCACTCACAAATTCGTTACTGAAATTATCTTACGTTTGTCTTTTATCTTATTATCTTATATTTAAATGTTGTATCAAGAATATCCCAGAGACTTGCAGAGTTTAACGTCTTAAAGATATGTATTGTCATAGTAAAATTTTTATATCGGCAAATATTAATTATTAAAACTTTTTTTTCATGCTCTGTGTAAAAGAGTCGTGAGTGTCAAGTTGAGGGTTCTTGCAGTGTGTAGACTTGATTCACCCTCCTTCTTCCCTCCCTCTTTTCTCTCCTCCTCTCTCTCTCATCATCAGGAAGCTGCTGCGCTCGAGCCTTTTCTAGCGCGTGAGTGAGTTACTGTATTGTACTGTGAATCTCGGGAGGGGGGCTGCAAAAAATCTCCTATTCTTACAGAGGTCCATCCCCCATATTTAAAATATCTTAAGCCAGATTGCTTTCTAACAGGTCACAGGACGTAGATGCCTTTTTGATTCACATATTTATTTTGTTTTTATTTTAGTTTATGGTTTGGTTTTTTTAACACTCCGGGAGGGCAGAAATGGCGGCCAACATGTACCGGGTCGGAGGTATGTCCGTCTATATTCTGAATTAACGCAAGTCAAAACACAGGCACCACCGCAAGACCTGTCTGGGAGGCAGACAACCGAATCGCCGCAACCGGCTGCTCACTTTTAAACTCTTAACACGTGCAGTGTCCTTGCAAAAGAAAGCGATAACGTGGATGGAGAATATTTTGGGTTCTGATGTGGGTCAGGCCTCTTAAACTATCATAGCCGCACTAGCATTTTAGCAAGCAGGCTATGTTGCTAGCTAGCCACATCATAAACAAATAATCATTACTGTATGTAAAACACACGGAAACACGTAAATAGAGCACGGTTCTTTTGCCTTTAAACATGTAGGAGAAAAGCGAGTTGTGCTTGCAACCTGGCCATGACGATTTTTGACGCCGATGTTTTTCTTTGTGATCATTTGTCTCATTTTTTGGCACGTATCCATTAGTTACGGGTCCTCATTCGGCATGCAAGGTAGCAAAGCGAGCTAGCATTTAACACCAAACCCTCGCTCGAGAAACCACATTGAACTTCTGCACACTTATTCGCTGAAACACCATGAATGTTCACTATTTTCAGGTGTATTACTTGTCATGTGTCAAATATAAACACTTATTTAATATAAAACCGTCGCGTCGTTTGTTTGTGCAATTAGCCGGCTACATGCCGCGGAATTTGACATTGTTTCATGGCGCCGTTAATGCAGTGCTATTTAAAATGATTTTGCAGCTTAAGCAGACTTTCAGTCAATTCACTGACGTTTGAATGGAGCGTCTATGTTACAAATTATTACACTATACGCTCCTAATGTGACCCGTTCCTTGTGTGTGTTCGGTTATTCCGTTGATACATGTATCGGAATGTGACTCATGGCCATAAACAGAATACGGTTGTTTGCATGAATGAAGTGTTTGTTTACAAGCATGCAAACGCATATTCTTCACTGATATTGCCTTTTAGAGAAAGGGTTTTCTATATGCATACCAAATATAAACAATTACTTCAAGTCAGTCAAGGCCAAGTCTAAAGTCTTAAGACTTAGTCTGTATGTTGTGGGGTATTTTGTTTGTAAACTAAAGCAAGTGTTTCAAGTATAGGAATTTCTTTAATTATCTAAACATAAGTACAGGAGATATTACTTGATTCAAAAGGTCATTTTATCTTTATTACCTTGTGCTTTATGGACACTTCATTCATTACCTATTATCAGTCTGTGAGGGAGAGGCCATTCACCTAAAAATATTTATTGGTGAGGGCTTTCTTATCTTAAATGCTCAGCGGTCAATTATGAAAAATTTAAATTTTTCCCTGCAGTAAATGAATGAACTATGGTAGCCAGTTAAATCGTGCCCCTGTAGGCTGTATTGTTTTGAACTGTCTCTACACAGTCTGTATTTGGTAAATTTCCACATACAGGAAATGTGTTGTGGTGATATATGTACATATTTGTGACCCTGGACCACAAAACCAGTCATAAGAATATGAATAAGCTTTTCATTGATGTTTGTTTTGTTATGATAAGACAATATTTGGGTAATATTACAAATATGTGAAAATCTAGAATCTGAGGGTGGAAAAAAATCTAAATATTGTGAAATTGCCTTTAAAGTTTCCAAATGAAGTCCTTAGCTATGTATATTACTAATCAAAAATCAAGTTTTTATATATTTACAGTAGGGAATTTACAAAATATCTTCATGAAACACAATCTTTAATTGAAATCCTAATGATTTTTGGCACAAAAGAAAAATCGATAATTTTGACTTGTACATTTATTGTTGGCTATTGCTACAAATATACCCATGCTACTTATGACTGGTTTTGTGGTCCAGGGTCACGTTTACTATATGTAATATACCATTTCTAATTTACCAAGGATAATGAGATACACCGTTTTTATATAATGTGAATCTCCCCAGTCCTTTAATTGTCAGCCAAGCCCTAATATGTGGTTTTTATATTGATACCAAAATAATCCAGTGCTTTTTATCCTCTTCTGCAGATTATGTCTTCTTTGAGAATTCTTCAAGCAACCCTTATCTGATTCGGCGAATAGAGGAACTGAATAAGGTACATTTCCCTCAGGGCTGGGAGGGAGAAGTCTGGGTTGGTGGACACCGGGTGTATTGGTAGGGTGTCGACAAACATTGTCATCATGACATCGGCACAAGAAGCTCAGCCACCTCGCCCAAAGCCAAATTACTTGCATTTCTGTGTGCTTCTCCCTTCAGTCTGTCATATCTCCAATAATTGTTTGCTGGGAAATTGTATCTGTATCTGATACACAAAGCAACAGACTGCATCCTGGGGTCCCTTGGAGAAGTAGGCTGTGGTGTGAAGCTGACAACTTTGTCTTTTTTTTTTTTTTTTGTAAGATGTTTGTATTATGATAAAACAAGATTCGGCTTTTTAAATATTAAATGCTGAGGGATTTTAAGCGCCCATGTTTTAGCATAGCTCATAAGGTACTATGCAGAATCAGGCTTTTTACTCTGCGTTCAATGTCAGCATGCTTCACTGTACAATATTCTCATCTGTTAGTCATCACTTCTTCTGGCGAAGTGACATCTTTTGACATATTTGTCAAAAGAAAGAATTCACTTTTCTAGCAAATTCAGTTTGCTTCCAGGTTGTTATTCTACTTTGGTTTTGGCATCCAAACAATCACCCTGTGGCCATTGAGATGCACTCGGTCTAAATTATCCTTTTCCCACAACCACTTCTAGATATTGATAGTCCTATACAATTGTGTTAAGTATGTGTTTTGGGATATTAATTGCATTCTTAAAGAGAGTAAGTAGAATTGAATGTACAGAAAAGAAAGTAAGTATTTTTAATCCTTTTTTATGAGAAAGATGCTATTTTGGCTATGTAGCATGTGTGGTGAATTTTACTGTACTTATTTTAGAACTGTCAGTTTAACATTTTAATGTGGTAAGAATGGCAAATTATCTTCATATGGGGACTTTCTTAGCAAATATTGATTTATGTGATTAATTGAAAGCATTATTGTAATGTGCATATTATGTTATTTCACTATTTTACTAAAGGTATTTTATTTCGTTATTTTTTAATTTCATTTATTGATAATGGTACGCTACCAATCAAAAGATTTTTGTTTTCTGATGAAGTATTTTCTGCTCACCAAGGCTGCATTTATTTGATCCAAAGTACAGCAAAACGGTAAAATTTTTAAAATATTTTTACTATTTAAAATAACTGTTTTCTATTTGAATGTATTTAAAAATGTAATTTATTTTCAAAGCTGAATTTTTAGCATCAATATTCTGATTTTCTTTTTATTACAAATTTTTTTTTTTTTTTTATTCTTTTATTAAACATTTATTATTATTATGTTGAACATCTGAGTATAATTCTTTTCAGGTTTCTTTGATGAATAAAAAGTTCAGAAGAACAGCATTTATCTGAAATAGAAATCTTTTGTAACATTATAAATGTCTTTATTATCGCTTTTGATCAATTTAAAGCACCCTTGCTAAATGAAAGTATTAATTTCTATCATTTCTTTGCCAAAAAAAAGAAAAAAAAAACTGATTTTGAATGGTGTAGTGTATAATGTTACAAAAGCTTTTTATTTCAGATAAATGCTAATCTTTGGATCTTTCTATTTATCAAAGAATCCTAAACAAAAATGTACTCAACTGTTTTAAATATTGATAATAATAATACAAATTTTTCTTGAACAGCAAATCAGCATATTAGAATGATTTCTGAAGGATCATGTGACACTAAAGTCTGGAGTAATGATGCTGAAAATTTAGATTTGATCACAGTAATAAATTACATTTTAAAACATATTCAAATAGAAAGCAGTTATTTTAAATAGTTAAAATAATTAGCAATATTACTGCTTTTGCTGTATTTTGGACCAAATAAATGCGGGCAGAAGAGAATTCTTAAAAAAAAACATTAAAATTCTTGCTGTTCAAATATTTTTGACTGATAGTGTATATATCATAATAGGTTTTTTTTATATATATATATAATTTTCCTTCGTTATTAAAAATAAGATCTGGAAGATGGAAAAACAATAAGAAAATAAACTTTTACATTTTTCAGATACAGTATGTCTATTTTACAGTAGCATTCAAGTAAGAAATTAATGAAATTTAAAAATAAAACTCTTCATAGTCTTCATGACATGAATTAAATATACATTTTTCCTTATTAAAACTATAAAAGTTACAAAACTTCAATCACATACCACATTTTATTTCATTCACACAAGTTTCTTTATTGCTGTAATGTTTCAATAACTTAAAGCAGTCCTTTGCTGTGTATATTTACACACCACAATATAGTAAAATCTCTATTCATTTTGTATCATTGTCACAGTACATATAGTCATACTGCCCTACTTTACTACAGTATTTGAATTAAGTAATAAAATAAAGAATTAAGTGATATAATAAATAAATATTTTGTATCATATCTTGCTGAATTACTCGGTACCAAATTGAATCTTGTAATTATCAAGTGTATATTGTCAGATGCTCCTTTTTAACCTTGTCTGCTGTTGTCGTTTTTTTTCGATTACTCCTCAGAGGAGTGCAGACACAGCAGGTGTTGATAAATTCAACACTGCACTGCTGATTAATCATAATAGACTGCAACCTCAGGTGCGAGCTTTTTCCGTATTGATTAACAGAGGTGTTAGGTGCTCTATCCCCCAGATACTGTATGAAGTTTCCTCAAGGTGACCCTCTTTGTCTTTCAGACTGCAAGCGGCAATGTGGAGGCAAAGGTGGTCTGTTTCTACAGGAGAAGGGACATCTCACAGAGCCTCATCCAGCTGGCTGACAAACACGCAAGTGAGTGGAACACGAGTGTTTTCCAGGGCAATGTGAATGTATTGTCAAGGAAACCAAGGGCGGTTTATGACGTGGCATGCGTGAGTGGTCATTAGCATGATAATGATAAGTCATTTGAAATTGCTCATGTATATGCGTCTGCGTCTGTCTTCTGGTGTCTGTGTAAGTTAGCAGGGGAGCTGTAGTCAGTGGAGTACCAGAACCAGATGCCCGTAATTGGGCAGCAGGGCTTTCTGATTTCCTAATGTTTCAGAGGCCCTCAACAAATTTGTCTTACAATATGACCAGTTTTGCTTGACTCAGTGTTTCGATGCTGACTAAATGAAAGACTGTAGGAAAAGGATAAGTGAGATGAATCTGTGGGCTTGATAAGTAGTAGCACAGAACGTGGTAGTCATCACATGCTTGCATATAACTAAATTGTACCATTTCCAGTAAAGTAAACAAAGCCGACCTGAAAAATTGTGTCGCAGTTTCATTTAGTTAGACAGCATATTTTTAAGATAGCCAACCCCGGCGGGCTCTCTTTCCGCACTGTTTTCAGACAAGCAGCAAAATCAATTGTGTTAGAATCAAAATCAATTACTGTTATAAAACTGATAGTTCTAGCTCTAAAATCTGATTTGGTGGAGCCAAATTATAAAACAGCTGATGTATGCACTCCTGTGACTACATCATAGTTTTTGGCAAGAATAAACAGCCATACAGTTACACTGTTGATTCATTTTGCATAAGATTTAAATTATTTATTAAGTAATGTACACTACCAGTCAAAAGTTTGGGGTCAATAAATTTTACATTTAAGACATCTCCAAGGCCGCATTAAAGGATAACTCCACTTTCAGAACAATTTACAAATAATTTACTCACCCCCTTGTCATCCAAGATGTTCATGTCTTTCTTTCTTCAGTCGTAAAGAAATAGTTTTTTGAGGAAAACATTACAGCATTGTTCTGCATATAATGGACTGATATGGTGCCCCGAGTTTGAACTTCCAAAATGCAGTTTAAATGCGTTTGTAAACGATCCCAGCCTAGAAAGAAGGTTCTTATCTAGAGTAACGATCGGTTGTTTTAATAAAAATAATACAATTTATATACTTTTTAATGTCAAATGCTCATCTTGTCTTAATCTGCCTGGACTGCTTTTGTTCCGGTTCATGACAGTTAGGGTATGTCGAAAAACTCCCATCTCATGTTCTCCCTCAACCTTGAAATCGCCCTATATCGCTGTTTCACCTTTTTTGTTAAGGGCGTTTAATCTTCTTTGCATGTTCACTTTGCAAAGACTGGGTCGGTAGTTCTGCAGTGATGTAGGATGATTTTGAAATGATTTTTGAAGTTGAGGGACAAAATACGATCAGAGTTTTTCAACATACCCTAACTGTCTTGAGTCAGAATACACAGAGTTCAGGGAGAGCAAGGCAAGATGAGTGTTTGAGATTAAAAAGTATTTAAATTGTATTTTTTTAAATGAAAATAACTGATCGTTTTGCTAGATGAGATTCTTCTTTCTCGGCTGGGATCGTTTACAACCGCATTTGGGATTTGGAAACTACCTTTTGGAAGTTCAAAATCGGGGCACCATACCAGTCCATTATATGGAGAAAAATGCAGAAATGTTTTCCTCAAAAAACAAGTTCCTTATGACCGAAGAAAGAAAGACAGGAACATCTTGGATGACAAGGGGGTGAGTACATTATATGTGAATCTTTGTTTTGGAAGTGGACTTCTCCTTTAATTTGATCAAAATACAGTAAAACAATAATAATTATTAGTACAATTTAAATAGCTTTCTTTTTTAAAATATAATTTATTCCTCTGATGCAAAGCTGAATTTTCAGCAGCCGGTACTTCAGTCTTCAATGTCATGTGATACTTCAGAAATCATACTGATATGCTGAAATCATTCTCGTTTGTGACCCTGGACCACAAAACCAGTCTTAAGTAGCATGGGTATGTTTGTGGGAATAGTCAAAAATACATTGTATGGATCAAAATTGATTTTTCTTTTATGCCAAAAATCATTAGGGTATTAAGTAAAGATCATGTTCCATGAAGATATTTTGTAAATTTCCAACCGTAAATATATTAAAACTTAATTTTGGATTAGTAATGTGCATTGCTAAGAATTTCATTTGGGCAATTTTAAAGGTGATTTTTCTCAGTATTTTCCTTAGTTTCCTGTCAAACTCTCAAATGATCTCAAATTTTGCCAAATATTGCTCTATCCTAACAAAGCATACATCAATGGAAAGCTTATATATTCAGCTTTGAGATGATGTATAAATCTCAATTTCTTAAAAATTTACCCATATGACTGGTTTTGTGGTCCTGGGTCACTTTTTTTATTATTGACAATGTTGAAAACAGTTTTGCTACCTAATATTATTGTTGAAAGTGTATTGGTAAAGAGTATCTTATAGCTAACAGTTAAAGATATCAGGTGCTACTGTTTTTATTACTTAAGTTGTTCAGTATGTTATTGATTGTATTGTTCATTTTCTCAGGTTTTATTTATAGCAGCTTACCAAAAACTCAAGGTTGCTTTACCATAAATGTGCATCCAAGCATCCAACAAAATAAAGATTATGAATAGGGGTTGACAAATTAGCATTTTTATGGTTATCGGTCATTTTCAAAACTGATTTGCTGATAAAATAATTTAAAAGCATTTGAAGAAGATTTTTGTTAGAGCCCTTGTTTTTCTTGATTTTGACATTAAATTTCATTTTTACACCAGATATACGTATCGGTATATCGGTATCGGTCATTTTCAAAACAGATTTGCCCATTAAATAATTTAAAAGTATTTAAAAAAAAAAAAAAAAAAGTTTCTGTCAGAGCGCTTATTCTTAATTTTGACATTAACCTGACATCCAGACATATATATTGGTTCAAAATATTAGTTATCGGTCTACTTGATCTGTAACAATCGGTGTTGGCATTAGCCCTGAAAAACACAAATCGGTCGACCCCTAATTATAAAAAAAAAAAAAAAAAAAAAAATGTCATGGCACTCCAAAGTCTACAGTTTGCTGTAAATTACACTTTATGTTGGTCACAGCACAGTAAACACCAAATGACAATAAGAATGCTATCATCTGTGATCTTTGTGTATGCAAAGACTTATTTGCATTCGGCTGAGTTGGTTGCTCTCCTCTTTTAATGCAGCCACTAATGCAACCTCTCTGTAAAGTAAATACATGCTTTTCTCATTTATATGCTGTATGTGTGGCCATGCCTTTGACAAATGATTAATTCCCTGCGTACAGAGGACCTGGAAGAAGAGAAGGAAAGCCCCTCAGAGCCCGAACTCAGTGAAAAACAGAAACATCAACTCCGCCACAGAGAGCTTTTCCTTTCCCGCCAGTACGAATCCCTCCCCGCCACACACATCAGGTAAACCCACCCACACACATTCTATCTGAAAGACCAAAATGTGTTTAATCCTCAGTTCAAATTTTCAGGGGGCAGTTGAGGTAAGATAACAGCCCCCGTGTAGCATAGCACAACCCTAGCCCACACCAGCCTGTGTGTCAAAGGCCTGGATCCATTCTTTAGCTGGCCAGTGGCACCCCAGGGCTTTTGTAGCACCCGCTGTGATTCAGGTGATAAATGCATTAGCGGCCTGGAGCCGGGTGCCAGTGGTTCTAATCAAAGGGAAGCCTCCTATGAGAAACATTAGCGGTGGTGCCGAGTTTTGGAGAGGCCTGCTGTGCTCACTGAAATTGATATCGGCCTCCAAATAAAGGAAATGTCACTCCCTTTCTTCTTTTTTTGTTTCATTTTTTTCTTTTGGCGTCTGTGATCCATAAATATTGAGCAGTCATTGTAGGGGGCTAGCTGGCCTTTACAAGGGATAATGTATTTTGTGTGGAACTGGACACATGTCAAGATTGAGTTCAATTTTATTCTTTTTTTTTTTTTTAAGCTTTGTCACCCAATAAAGAAGATAAATTCATGTATCAACTTAAATTGTGCATACATAAGAGTCTGTCTTAATTGTGATTTATGCACCAGCTGAATTTGAGTTAATCATATTATCTTTGCTGGTGGTCATTTTTGTGTTGAAATATTGGCTCCTAGGCAGAGCTGTCTGTTGTTTTTCAACGAATTACAAATGAGGGGATCATTTGTTTTAAGAATACAGTAATATAAGCTACTTTGTCTGAGAAATAAATAAATAAAAAAACAAAAAATATGGTGTCAGTTAAATGTTGTTCATCTTTATTTTCGATTTTGTTTTGATTTAAGATTGTTAATATAACTAAATGTATAATTCTAAGACTATTCAGACTACACAATTTTAGCCTGACTTTGGCACAATCTGCTTGATTTAGGATGTTGTCGGAATTCGTAAACGACAATGGGGGTCGGGATGCAAGATTCAGTCGTTTTATCTCATGTAGTGTGTCATAGTGGACAACAACCGATGCCATGTTAGCGTTGCTTCACATTGTCACCTTAGAAAGACTCTTTGTTTTTTCGGTCATCAACAACGAGTTCTGTCACATCTGTGACACTGGTGGTGTCACAGATGTGACAGAACACCCAAGTAAATGCTTTCAAACATACCGAAATGAAAGTGAGACAATGCCATCGGTCCTGTCGAAATGTTTGTGGAGCTATGGCAACAATAATCCTGCAATTATGATGTTTTCTTGAGGGACTACCACTACCAACACAGTGAAATAAGGTCAAATAAAAACTATTTTACCTCAGTTCTCTTTGACAGTCCATACTGTCCTCTTCATGCAATCCACATTTGTATCCACTGTCAGGTTTTCTTTATTTTTCATGCTTTCTGATGACGAGAGAGCAAAATATGCTGATTGCAATCCATTGTTTGTTTACACTCATGGCACCTTCTGTCTAGTCCTGCCTTATCGATGACAGCACATGTCGTTGAAGACAACAAGCAATGAATGGTTGGGTAGCAACGCGTTTCTTATTCATGACAAGATTTTAGGAGTCAAAAATGCATAGTCTGAGATCAGTGACTGTTGTTAAAAAAAATAAAATAAATAAATAGTCTGAAACGCCCATAATTGGGCCCACCGTGGAAGGTTTATGAGGCTTCCTGGATGAGAACCTTTTCCCTAAATTGTCTCAGAGCAGTGGGAAATCTGATTTCAGAAAGTTCATTCAAATTAATTGATTCAAATGTTTGAGTTAATGCACTGCAGTTTACAAAGTATTAGTGTAAATAGGGATCGACCGATTATCGGCACCGATATTAAAGGAGAAGTCCACTTCCAAAACAAAGATTCACATATAATGTGCTCACCCCCCTTGTCATCTAAGATGTTCGTGTCTTTCTTTCTTCAGTCATAAAGAAATTGTTTTATGAGGAAAACATTTCAGGATTTTTCTCCATATAATGGACTGATCTGGTGCCCCAATTTTGAACTTCCAAAATGCAGTTCAAATGTGGCTTCAAATGATCCCAGATGCGGTTGTAAACGAGTCCAGACGAGGAATAAGGGTCTTATCTAGCAAAACGATCTGTTATTTTCATTTAAGAAATACAATTTAAATACTTTTTAATGTTGAACGCTCGTCTTGTCTTGCAATATAGGACGATTTTGAAGTTAAGGGAGAACATGAGATGGGAGTTTTTCGACAAACCCTAACTGTCATGAACCGGAAAATAAACAGTCCAGGCAGAGTAAGACAAGGCGAGCTTTTGACATTAAAAAGTATATAAATTGTATTATTTTTATGAAAATAACTGAGCTTTCTCGGTTGGGATCGTTTGAAGCAGCATTTAAACTGCATTTTGGAAGCTCAAAATCGGGGCACCACAGCAGTCCATTATATGGAGAAAAATGCTAAAATGTTTTCCTCAAAAAACATATTTTCTTTATGACTGAAGAAAGAAGGGCATGAACATCCTGGATGACAAGGGGGTGAGTAAATTATATGTGAATCTTGGTTTTGGAAGTGGACATTTCTTTAAGCAGTTTTATGTTTATCGGTCATTTTCAAAGCCGATTTACCGATAATTTAAAAGTGTTTAAAGAGTTTTTGTCAGAGCCCTTGTTATTCTTAATTTTGACATTAATTTAAATTTTACACCAGACAATATATATCGATTCAAAATATCGGTTATCTGTCTACTTGATGAATAATAATCAATGTTTCCATCGCCCTGAAAATAACCGATGCAAATTTCCCTAAGTGTAATAAACACTAAATTTGACACATTTGTTGTCTGATAATTAGGCTTGTAATTTAAAAAAATATTGGCATTCAGTGTAAGCAGGTGACCTTGGACCGCAAAACCAGTCATAAGGGTCAGTTTATTTGAAATTGTGGTTCATACATGATCTGAAAGCTGAATAAATAAGCTTTCCATTGGTGTATGGTTTGTTAGGATAGGATTTGGCTGAGATTAAAACTATTTGAAAATCTGGAATCTGAATATCTAAATATTAAGAAAATTGCCTTTAAAGTTGTCCAAATGAAGTTCTTAGCAATGCATATTATATTACTAATAAAAATTGAGTTTTGATATATTTACGGTAGGAAATTTACAAAATATCTTCATTTCTTCATATCTTACTACAAATATACCCATGCTGCTTATGACTGGTTCTGTGGTCCAAGGTCATACTTTTATTTTTATTATCTGGTAGTGTGGCTATTATTATATTTTAATTACTTAAAGCAACAGTTCACTTAAAAATGTGAATGTCATTTACTCACCCTTACATAGTTTTATACTTGTATGACTTTCTTCTGTGGAACACAAAATTACTGGTTACCATTGACTTAAATTGTATGGACAAAAGTCAGTCAGTCATACAGGTAGGGCTACACGATGAATCATATTTTAATTGTAATCACATTTTCTGCTTCTCTAAGTATAATAATCTCTGATATTTGCCTGCTGACTGTTTATCCTGAAAATGTTTAATTTACATTTGGTATTTGCGTTATCTTGCATTGCTAATGTTTTTGTGGTTGCAATTGCTAGACTTCAAGAGTTTAAATCTTAGAAATTTTTTATTTATAAATCGGAAACATTGGTAAACGTGCATTGGAGTTTAGTGATTTCTACCGAGATATTCCGTTCAAATAAATGTAATAAAGCCAGTCAGTTTTCTTTCTCACCATTGTTCATGCTGTTTGCTGTGACTATCCCTTTAAAATGAGTATCTTGTAGCTTAGGAAGCTCTGGTTTTAAAGTAGCTTTCCTTACAGTGCTGGTTGGATGTGGACGTGGCAGTGTTCATGGTTAAACGTTCATTCGGAGTAGCAAGAAGTGATTGGCATCAGTTTTTTGCACTCTCCAATAGCTCCATAATGTTTTTGTTCAGCGCGTTTTCATTGTCTGTGTCTGTCTCTTATCTGTTTCCTCTCTGTGCCCTTTCTCCTTTAATTTCCTGAATTTTATTATAGTCCTCTCACCCATCTGCTCTTTTCTCACCTTTTCATCTTTGCTCATGTCACCATCACACACTCACACATTCTTCTGTAATCTTGCACCTAGTGTCTCCCTCTTCCTCCCCCTATTTACTGTGCTGTGGATTAGAGGATCTGTGGAGACAGCTGGATGCAGAACATAACACATGGGGCTGCGTGTTTAATCATTTATTATCTTTTTTTTTTTTTTTTTTTTTTTTTTTTCTGGGGTGGTGTAAATAGGGGGAAGTGCAGTGTGGCCCTCCTGAACGAGACAGAAGCCGTGCTTTCCTACCTGGAGAAAGAGGTACATGAGTTCTTTCTTTAACTGCTATTTTGTATCCTAAGTTGAATAGATGTCTAATTTAAGTAAAACTTTCTTTCTCAGGACACATTTTTTTACTCATTGGTGTACGACCCCACACAGAAGACACTATTGGCCGACAAGGGGGAGATTCGTGTTGGACCACGCTTTCAGGCTGATGTCCCTGAAATGCTACAAGAAGGTTAGTGTATTTTATTTATCATTGATGTCAGTTTAGTTTAAATATTATGAATATTTAGCTCTGCTGTTTTTGTCTCAATGACAAAGTTCAAACTAGAGTGTTTGGTGTGAGTACAAGTCAATAATTCAGCCAAGTTCTTTGGCTGGTAGAGCGAATTTGAAAAGTCCAGTGCAGTCTGTTTGAGAAGTTTTTCTGGAATAGGGTTGCAAAAATGCTGCCAAAATGTACTTAAATGCCCCCAAATCAAGATGAGAGAGCCCCTGAACAATTAAACTACATGAGTTAGGATTGTTGCAATTAAGGTAAAATGTGCAATTGAATTTACAGGATTAAAAACTAAGCTCTGAATCGATTCCAAAGAGATTCACAATGCATTCAGGAATTCTCAGAATCAAGCCATGATTCGCGATGCATTGATTTATTGCTACAGCCCTAATTATACCCAATCTCACACATTTCCGTTGAGCATATGAATGCAGTGGCCGATTTAGATTAGTCACTGGTGATCTGCTGAAAATGCGTGTTTTTCTAAGTGTGTTCACGCTTAGAGACTGAATTGTGCATTCACACTGATTCTCTCCTCATGAACAACAAAATGCAGATGCAGTGTAAACGAGAGATGCATTTTCCCGGTGTAGACAGCTTCAGTGATTATGAGTGTTTTTTTTTTTGTTGTTGTTGTTGTTTTTTCTAGGATGCATAACCTTGTGCTAGACTGAAGTCATGGACCGCTTCAGTGATGGAGAATGCTTTTGCTTGCATTCTTTATTTATAATTTATTCCCATTTTTTTTAAAGGATTAGTTCACTTCCAGAACAAAAAAATTACACATAATGTACTTACCTCCTTGTCATTCCAGATGTTAATGTCTGTATTTCTTTTGTCGTTAAAAAATTGTTTTTTGAGGAAAATGTATCAGGATTTCTCTCCTTGTAATGGACTTCTATAGTGCCCCCGAGTTTGAACTTCCAAAATGCATTTTTAATGCAGCTTCAAAGGACTCTAAATGATCCCAGCTTAAGAAGTCAGGGCTCAACGCTAAGGATTTTTTCTACTGGCCCAGTCGGGCCAGTGGTTAAAATTTTTACTTGCCCGGTCAAAATTTAAACTGGCCCTACCACAAAAAAATTAAATAGTTGCTGTTATCATTGTTTATGACTCTATGTTATCTTTTATTTTAATAAATAAGCTTATATGACACAAATTTTACATACCAAATAAAATTGTACAGTTCTCGATTTCAATTTCGATACCACACCTAAACCTGTTAACCTAACAAACATTATTTGTCTGTTTAAAAAAGATTATTTTTTATTTTATTTTACTAAAAATGGAAAGATACTTTAGGGAAAAACAGCAGATAGACTGAAAGAGCGCAAACTCAGTCTATGCCAGAAGGTGGCGCTTATGGAATAAGAGCGATATTACATTTCTATGGCTACCACTGTAAACAAAGCAGCTCCTTATGAACGCTATTTTAAATACATCATACATGGGCAAATGAAAAGAAAAAGCCATGTAAACAGTCGGTTCCCCTCACAGATACATTCTCATAAACCACAGTTTCAATATTTAGGCTAAAATTTCGTGCATTGTACACTGTGATCTTGGTCTGCCTGCTACAGTATTTTTTCGATCTTTGTGTTCATCTTTACCGTCTTTAGCCTCTGTTAATGGATGTCTAAATAGTTCATCATATTTTTACACACATGACATTTTGAAAGAAGATTGCATGCAGTTCTTGTGCAAGGCCAGAACAAGAGATCGGTTGAAATATGTCCGGTCGATCGGTGCATCTGTCTCGACTGTATAAATTATGTATTGATCATTGTTAAAGCTACAAAGCTAATAGGTTTGAAATGATTTGATTTGATCTGAATTTGAAATGGTCAAGGTTAAAAAACACGTGGAAATGATAAACTTTCGTGACGATTGGGCCAGTGACAGATTCGTAAGCTGTCCCGAGTGTCTTTCACGCTGGCCCCGGGCCATCGGGCACTCCTTATTGTCGAGCCCTGAGAAGGGTCTTATCTAGCAAAACAATTGGTTATTTTCTAAAAAAAAAAACAAAAAAAAAAAAATACAATTTATATACTTTTTAACCTCAAATGCTCGTCTTGTCTAGCTGTTCACGAACTCTGTGTATTCAGGTTCATGACAGTTAGGGTATGTTAAAGAATTCTTATCTCATTTTCTCCACTAACTTCAAAATCGTCTTACATCACTGTTTTACCTTTTTTGCGTTTGCGTTTGACCTTCTTTGCGTGTTCACTTTGTAAACACTGGGTTGGACTTCTGCAGCGATGTAGGATGATTTTAAAGTTGGAGGAGAAAATGAAATAGTAAAATATTCGAAAAAAATAACTGATCGTTTCGCTAGATAAGACCCTTTTTCCTTGGCTGGAGTTGTATAGAGTCCTTTGAAGCTGCATTTAAACTGCAATTTGGAAGTTCAAACTCAGGGGGCACCATAGAAGTTCATTATATGGAGAGAAATCCTGAAATGTTTTCCTCAAAAAAACGTAATTCCTTTACGACTGAAGACATGAACATCTTGGATGAAAAGGGAGTGAGTACATTATCTATAAAGTTTTGTTCTGGAAGTGAACTTTTCTTTTAATAATCACTTTGTTGTTCTTGCTACTAGAAAAATCAATGTGAAGTCTTGATTTTCTAATATATAAACAGCAATAAACTAATCCATAAATGGTTCTTGCTTTGTTTGTGTAGCTTATAGGGATATGCCAAGTTTTCCCACACATTACAACATTTTTTTGGTTTCTTTTTATCAGCGACACTTACCATCTGTTGGTCTAGTTTTTGCGGTTTGATCTGCACCGTAGGAGCTAGTTGAATCCCCATTGGTGGCTCTTTGGCCGATTTAGCATGTTAAATGCGCTGGTCAGCTTAGATAAACAGTGCACAAGAAGAAAACCAAACTGTTGTCACCTGCTGGTATGCAGAGTTGTTTTTTTCTCACACAGATGTAGAATGTACATGCTAGTTGGCTGTAGTCTTTGTGGTGTGTTCAAGCTCAACTTTTTGGCTAGGATGCAGGCGGTGTGATGCAAAGCCATCACTTCTTTGTTGTTGGTTTGGTTGTTGAAGCATTTAGACTAGACCAGATTTCAGAGTTAAAATGAGATTCCATGGCTTTATTTGTGAGGTATTTTTATGTTTGGAGCCTGGGAGGTGATTTATTTTGTGTTTGGGTTGTAAAAGTTTGTTAGGTCTGGAAATAGTAGTCTCATGGGGTTGGTTTGCTGAGTTGCAGTGTCTCAATTTTGGATTCTGAGCACTGGTGCATCACAAGGAAAACTGCACATTTACAGTATCGCCGTGCTCACCAGTCAAGTGTGAAATTGCTCTTCTGTCAGTCTGTGACCCCAATATGACTGCAAGTCTGTGACCCTGCTCCTCTCTCACAAACTTACAAAAATGTTCAGTCAACAGATCCCATTATCTGTAATGAGAGGCCAGAGACAGTGTGAGGGAAGCACTTTTCAGTTCTTGATTTAGACACATCCTGTTTCGGATGGATACAGAATACTGACTTTTTAAAGGATTGGTTCACTCCTGATTTATCATTTCCTGATAATTTACTCACCCCTATGTCATCCAAGATGTTCGTGTTTTCTTTAAGTCGAAAATAAGGTTTTTGAGGAAAACATTCCAGGATTTTTCATTATATAGTGAACTTCAATGGGGATCAAGAGGTTGAAGATCCAAATTGCAGTTTCAGTGCAGTTTCAAAGGGCTCTACATGATCTCAGCTGACAAATAAGGGTCTTATCTAGCAAAATGATCTGTCATTTTCTGAAAAAAAATTTAATTTGTACCACAAATGTTCATCTTGCACTCATCTTGCTCATATTTTCTTGCAATTGCAAGTTTATCTCACAATTCTGACTTTTTCTCAGAATTGCGTAATACAAACTTGCAATTGTTTTTTTTTCTTCAGAATTGTAAGATATAAACTCACAATTGCAAGTTATAAATTCAGAATTGCAAGAAACTTTACATCTCATAATTCTGAGTTAAAAATGAGAATTGCAAGAAAAAAAGTAATGATATAAACTTGCAATTATGAGTTAAAAAATCAGAATTGCAAGTTTTTAGGTCAGAATTGCAAGATATAAACTTTACATCTAACAATTCTGAGAAAGTCAAAATTGCAAGAAAAAAGTCAGAATTGAGAGTTTTTATTTCACCAAAAAAGTCAGAATTTTGAAATATAAACTCAAGATATAGTTTTTTTTCTCACAATTTTGATTTTCTCGCAATTGTGAGTTTATATCCAACTGTTCTGACTTTTTAACTCCTTGTGAGTTTATATCACGCAATTCTGAGAAAAACTCTGAATTATGAGTTTATATCATGCAATTCTGAGAAAAAAAGGTCAGAATTGCAAGTTTATCTCACAATTCTTACTTTTTTCTTCCAATTGACTTTTCTTAGAATTGCGTGAAATAGTCATAATTGCGAAATAAAAACTCTCAATTCTGACTTTTTTCTCAAAATTGTTAGATGTAAAGTTTATATCTTGCAATTCTGACCTAAAAACTCACAATTCTGAGTTTTTAACTCATAATTGCGAGTTTATATCATGAAAAAGGTCAGAATTGTGAGTTTCTCTTTTTTTTTTTTTTTCTTGCAAGTGACTTTTCTCTCAGAGAATTACATGAAATAAAGTCATAATTGCAAGATTAAAACTCACAATTCTTCTTTTCTTGCAATTCTGACTTTTTCTCAGAATTGTGAAATGTAATGCTTATATCTTGCAATTCTGACTTAAAAACTTGCAATTCTGACTTAAAAACTTGCAATTGTGAGTTCATATAAAAGCTACAACTAGCTCCACGAAGTGCGTCTATGACTTTACTCATTGGAAAGGTCATGTGTGGTTAGTTCTTTGTCTGTGTACTTTGGTTCAAAAAGTTTGGATAGGGTGAAAAGCTCCATCTCATTTTCTCCTCCAACTTCAAAATCGTCCGACATTGTTGTTTTACCTTTTTTGCAAAGGGCATTTGACTTTCTTTGCACGTTTGCTTTTAAACACTGGATCGGTACTTCCGCCTGTGTCACACGTGACCTTTCCAACGTGACTACGTAATGCATGAAGTCGAGGACGCAGAACTAGTGCAAGACGAGCATTTGTGGTTAAAAAGTATATATATATTTGTATTTGTTTTTTGTTTTTTTTAGAAAATGACAAGACCCTTATTCTTTGGCAGGGATCATGTAGAAGCCTTTTAAGCCTTGTTGAAACCGCAGTTTGGACCTTCAACTCGTTGATCCACATTGAAATCCACAATATGGAGAAAAATCCTGGAATGTTTTCCTCAAAAACCTTAATCTCTTTTCAACTAAAGAAAAAAGTCATGAACATCTAAGATGGCATAGGGGTGCATAAATTATCAAGAAATTAATTCTTGAGTGAACCAATCCTTTAAATAATAGCTATCTGGTAAGGAAGTAGTTTTGATCTGAACCTACAGATTCTGACCTTCTCATTTAACACATTTTTTTCATCCAAAAGCGATTTATAGGTCAGCATTTCCGCAATGCAGGATTAAGTGCCTTGCTCTTGATTCGTATGACAGGCTGGTGGGCTGATGATGATAATACCTGTCATCATCATCGTTCTTCATGATCTTGCTAAGCAGGCTGTCTTCCATCATTACCTAACGCCAGGTTTGATTTACGTGTTAATTCCCACCGTTGCCACGGGAACAGGTTGTCAGGGTTGTCTTGACTGAATTGTCGATGGTAGCTTTTACCCTCTGGTTTTACAGAGCCAGCTCTGATGAAAGAAATTTTCTCTTTAGGAGAACCTGATGACAGAGACCAGTCCAAACTGGAGATGAAGATGTGGGATCCAGAGTGTCCGCTGACCAACAAACAGATTGACCAGTTTCTTGTGGTTGCTCGGTATGTTTTCGATGCTTTCTATATTTTATTAATAAATCGAACATGCGTGTTAGTGTCCTTTAAAACTGTGATTATTAACTGTTTTGCTTCAGGGCGAAGATTGTACCTTGGACAAAATTCTGCAGAAGTAAAAGCAAGTGTCAAACACTGAAATTTGATTAATATTACCATGAACAATATATTGATTTTGTTGTGTTTTACTTTAAAAAACAAGTTGGCTTGCCTCTACAGTTTGTTTGGTTTCTGAATATCTTTTGAATTTCAATTGTTTCATGTTTTTGCCAGCAAATTTTGTACAAAACTCATTGTGGTTGAAACAAACCATGTTTGTGATCCAAAAATCTGTTCTTTATAGGGACAAAAGGGACATTAGAATTTAAATATACCAAACTGAATTGAGAATTGGAATCAAATCGAATCAGAACATCTGTTACGGATAAATTTGCACCAAAAATTTGCATCGTTTTTTTTCTCCCTCCCTTCTCTTCGTGACCCCATCTGAACAGACCTGTGATCTGTTTTTGGGTTGTGACCTGCCAGTTGAGAACCACTGCTGTAGAAGACACTGGAAACTGTGTCAACGAGGAAACTGATGGCATAATTAAATTTGCATGATGAATCTGGTGATCTGTGTGCAGAGCGGTTGGTACTTTTGCTCGAGCGTTGGACTGCAGCAGCTCCGTCAGACAGCCCAGCTTACACATGAGCGCCGCGGCAGCCTCACGAGACATCACACTGGTACCCATCTCATCAGCACCATCTGTCTCGCTCCATATATCCACTGGAGATGTTAAAAAACCTGATTAATTCTCCCCCATATCTGTCTCACTCTCTCTAGTTCCACGCCATGGACACCCTTCACCGGCACGGCTATGACCTCTCCAGTGCATTGAGCGTGCTTGTTCCTCAAGGAGGGCCCGTGCTGTGCCGGGATGAGATGGAGGAGTGGAGCTCGTCAGAGGCAAACCTGTTTGAGGAGGCGCTGGAGAAATACGGCAAAGACTTCAATGATATCCGGCAAGACTTTGTGAGTGTGCACAGAAAGCAGGGGTGGGGGAAGAATTAATTGTGATTCTTTTTCAAATGATTCTAACGCTATTATTCAAAAGTTTGGGGTCTGTGTGATTTTTTTTTTTTTTTTTTTTTTTTTTTTCTTTCTCCCTCTTATGCGTACCATGGCTGCATATATTTTCATTCATTTATTTTTTCCTCCACTGAATAAAAAATAAAAATGGTAATTTATCTCCCAATTCTGACTTTTTTTTTTTTTTTTTAAGAATTGCATAATACAAACTTGCAATTCTGTTTTTTTTTCTCTAAATTGTGAGATATAATTGTTATAAAGTTATAAAGTCAGAATTGTAAGATGTAAACTTCACATCTAACAGTTCTGAGAAAAGCCAGAATTGTTAGAAAATTTGTGAAAATTGTGATATATAATACTTTTTAACTCATTGAGTGAGTTTATATCATGCAGTTTAGAGAAAAAAACAGAACTGCAAATTTGTATTATGCAGTTCTAAGAAAAAACACAATTGCAAAAAATATTTTATAGAGTTTTGCTCACAATTCTGACTTTATTTCGTGCAACTGTGAGTTTATATTAAACTATTCTGACTTTTTAACTCATTGTGAGTTTATATCACACAATTCTGAGAAAAAAGTCTGAATTGCGAGAAAGTGTCAGAATTGTGAGATAAATATTCTGACTTTTTAATGCGTAATTGAGTTTATATCACTCAATTTAGAGAAAAAAAAACAGAATTGCAAGTTTGTATTATGCAGTTCTAAGAAAAAACAATTGCAAAAAATATTTTATAGAGTTTTGCTCATAATTCTGACTTTATTTTTTGCAATTGTGAGTTTATATCCAACTATTCTGACTTTTTAACTCATTGTGAGTTTATATCATGCAATTCTGAGAAAAAAAGTCTGAACTGCGAGTTTCTCTCACAATTCTGACTTTTTTTTTCTCAGAAGTATGAGATTTAAAGTATATTTTGCAATTCTGACTTTAAAAACTCGTAATTATTCTGACTTTATTTTTTGCAATTTTGAGTTTATATCCAACTATTCTGACTTTTCAACTCTTTGTGAGTATATATTATGCAATTCTGGGAAAAAAAGTCGGAATTGCGAGTTTCTCTCACAATTCTGACTTTTTTTTTCTCAGAAGTATGAGATTTAAAGTATATTTTGCAATTCTGACTTAACTCGTAATTCTGACTTTATTTTTTGCAATTGTGAGTTTATATCCAACTATTCTAACTTCTTAACTCATAATTGTGAGTTTATATCATGCTATTCTGAGAAGAAAAAAACTGAATTGCGAGTTTCTCACGATGCTGAATTTTTTTTTCTTGCAATTCTGACGACTTTCTCAAAATTGCATGAAATAAAGTATTATTATATAAAGTTATATAGAGTATATTAGTTATATAAAGTATAAAATAATTTTTTCTCAGGATTCTTTGAAGAACAGAAATTTTGATAAATTTTATGCATATTTGCTCTTAGCATTTCTTAATTTTTTTTTTTTAATTTATTAAAAAAAAAAAATCCATCTTACCCCAAACTTTTGAACAGAAGAGTACTCGGGACAAAACATTACAGATAAGAATGAATATCTTGAACCCCTTGAAAATACATTTATTCTTTTTTCAAGTGTCACTTCACAGGACACACTATATCATACTTTTTTTATTATTATTATTATTATTTACTCAGTATATAATTTTCATGCACTGCGACAGTAAATGTCCACTGATTGACAACAGCAAATTTTATGGTCGGTATGATTGTATACGTGTTTTGTTTCAAAGCAGGCATATTTCAGTATTTTAATGTGAAATATTTACACAGTTTTGCCATGAGCTACTTGATTTGCTAAAAAACTGAGGTGCATCGAGAATCATTTTGGAATTCAATCATGAGATGCCCAAAGATTCTCACCCCAGCAGAACGATGTCTTGAAAGGTGCCATGTGGAAAAGAAGAACAGTTTAAACTGGATTGTTATATGTGGTGCTGTTAAAAAAAAAAGAAATGGTACAGTTTAGAGGAGCAAAGCAAAGTACGACACTTCAGTTGAAGTGATAAGAGTAGCAGCAGTGATGAGGTGATGTGAGGCTGAGCGATGGCAAGATTGGACCAGCTGAAAGGGTTTGGTTTGAAGCGTGTTGCTTCTTGACCTAACTTGAGCATATTTGATCCGTTCATTCAGAGACAAGGGTACTTATTTGTATGGAGGCTGGAGTGAGAGCTTTGGTGTTAAGGTGTGAACACAAGGAAAAGCTGTTTTCTATTGCTTTGAGAAATGGGATTACTTTACTCTGGGGCTTTACTTCTCAAAATGGAATGGAAAAACAACTGCACTTCTTCTGAGCCACTTTGTAACACACAATAAGAATCACTCATTCAAGAACACCAAATAGTCCCATAGAGATCGACTTGGTGCAGTGGTTTAAATGGTGCACTGGTTTTCTCTTACTGTTTGTTTCTCTTTCTGTCTTAAAGCAGTCATCGATAGTGATTGATCTGTGCTGTGATTAATAGATAGAAGAGCAGGGTTTAAAACCTCATCGACCATGTAGGGTTTAAATATCTAATTGAACTTGTCTGGCTGAATCTGCATTCATTCTGTAGATGTAGTTTTAAAGATCTACAAAGTATTGAACTGTCAAGTGGTCTAGGTGTTGTATAATAATTCATAAGTTTAAGCTGATATGTGACCCTGGGTCATGAAAGTACATTTTTTGAAATTGAGATTTATACATAATCTAAAAGCTGAATAAATAAGCATTGATGTATGGTTTGTTAGCATAGGACAATATTTGGCTGAGATGCAACTATTTGAAAATCTGGAATCTAAGGGTGCAAAAAAAATCAAAATATGGAGAAAATTGCCTTTAAAGTTGTCCAAATTAAGTTCTCAGCAATGCATATTACTAATCAAAAATTAAGTTTTGATACATTTATGGTAGAAAAATGTACAAATTATCTTAATGGAACATGATCTTTACTTAATATCCTAATGATTTTTGACATAAAAATCGATAAATTTGACCCATACAATGTATTTTTGGCTATTGCTACAAATATACCTGTGCTACTTAAGACTGGTTTTGTGGTAAAGGGTCACATTAGTTACTATTTTTTTTTTTTTTTCTTTAAACCTTGACAAATGTAGGGCTACATTTTTTATTTTATTTATTTATTAATTTTTTTCTCTTAATTTTTCAATTAAACATGCCATTTCTCATCGTTTTATAAAACTTAACATCATTTGGTTAAAACAATACATTTTAGCTGTTTTTTAAAACGCAACTTAAGTATAACATTTAGGAAGATCATAAAACTTAGATTCTTAGAGAGGAACTGTAATCTAATGATTTCCGTCTTTATTCCTTACCGGGTTCAAAAACAGAACGAAAGGCAGAGAAACCAGCCACTAAAAATACATAGCACCACCTCAGGATGTTAATCTAAATGTTCTTCATAACACCAGCTGTCAGCTCAGAACACCTCTGTGTTCATTTTTACATTCTGCTCACCCTCGCATAGATCCCGGCCAAAAGTGGGGGCTCGGCCAGCTTTATATTAAGATTTCTTAAATTCTTTGCACCCGTTTCATGCACGTTTCCTTGCGCTCAGCAGGTGCTCATGAATAATCATGTGCGTCTGCATGTGCATTGAGACATATCATGCTCAGAATAAATATTCCATAAATTCTGACCACTTAAAGAATTAAGACTAGAGCTGTATCTACAGTACGCTAACACCTCGTGGTTTTTGACGTCTTAACCTGTTTTATTTCAGCTTCCTTGGAAGTCGCTGACCAGCATCATTGAGTATTATTACATGTGGAAAACCACAGACAGATATGTTCAGCAGGTGAGCAGCACTTTGTTTAAAAGCTGAAGTTAGATTAATTATCTGGAAATCTCTTTTTCTGTTTGCTCTGACTATCTTTGATCTCACTTAATACTTATTATTTTGTACAGAAACGGCTGAAGGCAGCTGAAGCAGAGAGCAAACTGAAACAAGTCTACATCCCCACATAGTGAGTTTTAGCATCTCTGAAATATCAGCTTTTCGAAGATCTCTACACATTCACATGATTCATATTGTCACTAACGATTCTTTTGGTAATCGAGTAATCGTTCGATTATTCTGTGGATTAATTGAATAATGACATATATTTTTGGTAATAAAAATAGACCTAAGCGAACAATAACTTTTAAAATGACTTAAAATACAAATATAATAGCAGTGGGGTAATAATGATTGGTTCAAATAAAGTATATAAAGCAAGTAATCATATGGTATATACATAATGTATTATAAACAATAGAGTTAACGTACATTGCGCATCATAACAAATGACTGCGTAGGGTGCCAACACTTTTTACACTTTACTGCACAATCTAATCTTTGTTTAATATTGACTAAACAATATTTAATTCAAATGTCCACTTATTCTGAAATATTTGGCCATTTCTTCATGACAGAAATGCTGCAGCCACTGAAATTTCTTAAATATGTGGACATCAAAACGTGTAAACAAGGTTTTAAAATTTTATTTTGTAATCGTGATGAACAGTTAGCATATTTAAAAAGATATTGATGTATTCTCCTGTGTTTGCGTAGGTTTATAAATGATTTACCTTATAAATCTGATGAAATGGCACATGTTCCCGGATGAATGTTAAAATAAACCCAAACTCACAGCAAAATGCAGAGATAACCATATGATTACCTGCTTTTGATACTTTATTTGAACTAATTATTATTGCCTCATTGCTATTATAAATGCATTTCAAGTCATTTTAAAGGCTATTGTTTACTACAGGTCTATTTTTATTACTACAAAAAAAAGAGAGAATTATACTTATCAGATTACTCGATTAATCGGTTGAATAATCGACAGATTACATGATTACCAAATTTAATTGTTAGTGACAGCCCGAGTTCATATATCATGCAGCCTTGGAAAACGGTCTAATAATGCATTTTAATGGATTCTTGTCCATGAAATCCGCCACTTTCAGTATTTTGTCGGTTACTCGACACAAAATGCAGTCGAGGATTTTTTAAAATCAAGTACTTGTGACAGCCCTTATTCAAATGGTCCTTTTATATTAGAATCAGTCTCGACTGCATCTCCAGTGAGCACTTGTGATCGGATTTCGATTTTGCATGTTTATAAACTTTCTGTGAAAGATTGTAGTGTGAAATCTAATTTGCTTTTTCCCTTACAGCAACAAACCCAATCCTAACCAGATCTCCGTCAGTAATGGCAAAATGGCTACTGTGAACGGTGCAGCAGGCACAGGCAGTTTCCACACAGCCGGAGGCGGTCGTGCATGTGAGAGCTGTTTTGGTGAGTAAAGACCCTCTTCGCCTAATTACAGTCAACACAGCCATCCAATCAATTCGCTGCTTCTCCCGGAGGACATGTCACGCCTTCTGTAATCAATGGGGCTGGATACTGCATTTTCACCTTTTTATCTTCCAATCAGATCAATCAAAGCTGCCGCATCACAATCTATGTGATCAGCAATGATTAGTCTGGATCAATATTGCTTTTTAATAATGAATTTCATCCCTCTCGACACCTAATCTTTTCATTGTGTTGTAGGACATTGCATTAGTTTGCAATAACGCTGCAACACGAAGGCTGCATGTTCCTTTAGCCAAGATTTTAGACACTGTAGTGCGTTTCTGGGTCATTTATTTATTCTTCTCTGTTTACAGCCGTACAATCTGCTCAGTGGTACTCGTGGGGTCCTCCTAACATGCAGTGTCGCCTTTGTGTGTCCTGTTGGATGTACTGGAAAAAGTATGGTGGCCTGAAGATGCCAAGCAGAGCTGAGGGGGCAGAGGAAAAAACGCCTCCAAGCCCTGCACCCAATGTAAGTACTGTTCTGACTGTGTGGATCTGCATTGAGCTCTTGCATTGGCTCATACTAATATATAGAGCTTGATGCTGTTAATCACACATTTTTTTATGAAATTAATTGCAATTAATTGCGATTAATCCACCTAAGTTTGTAAATGTACTTGTATATTGCAATAATTTCACATTAAATTTTTAAATTAATGTAGAAACAACATAAACACAAGGTATATTTTTAATAATTGTTAACTGTTTATTTATGACTGAGGTGAGTATCATTGATACCAATAATACTAATGTCTGAACGTAGCCATTCAGCATTACAGTATGATTGAGAGCTATCAATTTTAACATTTATTAGACATTAAAAAATAACTTCTAATTTAAGTGAAATTAAAACAATCTTCACTTAAACCCATTATTTACCTTTCCCCTTCAAGTAGGAAATATACAGAAATTGAATCAAGTTATCAAACACTAAATACCAAATGAAATATAAATGAATCCTTAAGGCTACAAAAGTTATTGATTTTCCTCTTTTTTTCCTTTAATTAATAGACATCACAGCAGCTGGGTTATTAGGTAATTTGGCTGCTATTACTTTAAGAGCTGCCGCTGCTGAACGTGACATGAATCTGACACGCATGCTTGTAGTTTCATTTTTGCATACATATATGAAATGATACAGGCTACAGCGCGTACCGCCGCATTTGTGCGTGCAATTGAACCGTGTGTGCTACAAGCACAGTATAACAGCTGATAGGACAGGTAAATTCATTTTTACTGACATATGGTCTGACAACAGTTCGCTGTTGTTCTACTGAAGCTCCCACATCACCTGTACCTTTCCCGTGCTCGTTTGACTAGCACCTGTCGCTGAAGTGAAGCTGGAGTGTGTATCTGAAAAGTCTCCCTTTTGATGTTGTCGTAAAGACGTTCTGCGACTAAATAAATGCACTTCTTGTCATGAAAAAAAGAGACAGAAGTTTTAGCCAACCCTAGCCCCACCCCTGCGTTAACGGTGTTAAATATTTTTAACACTGTTAAACTGGAAAAATGAATCACCTGCGTTAATGTGCTAATTTTGATAGCACTATATTAAAAAGTGTTACCATAGTACCATTATCACTTTAAATTACATTTGCATTTTGGGAGGCAGAATTTCAGAGGAAAACACATTGTGATTGGTGCAAAGCATTTATCCTGGTTGCAAATAAACAGAGGTCAGGAAATACTTTGAGGAAGCCATGATATTCTCTTTCACTTTCTGCAGTTTTTCCAGTGTAGGTCTTATTAGGGGTTCAACCTTGTAGCGCTGAAACCTTGTTGTAATTGTTAGAATGGTCACAGATCAGTGATCACCATGTAAAACTGATCGTGCAGACCAAACCGTAAGTTGTAGAGACTTGAAACTTGGAGGGATGGTAGTACTCAAACCGCCTATGATGTGACCAAGGCATGCCCCAATCGGCCTAACGGGGGTGCTACAGCCATAAAAAAAAATATGAAATTGCTCATAACTCCCAAAACCGTCAGTCGCACGTCAGATGTCTTATGCCGTTGGAATCCTTGGCTCACGCCGGACAAATCTCACTCCTCGGATTTGATCGTGAGTCTGGCGAAATTTTCAAATTTTCACATTTCACTTTTTTTTTAAATCCTACTTTTGCGAATTAGTTCTAGGTTTACCAAACCAGTACAAAAAGATTCTCAGGAGAGTGAATATATTGATAATTATCAAAAAGAAAAGTTTAACTTTCGACCGCCATCATAACTTACCATCGCGAAGGGGCCAAAACGTTCAAAAGAGGCAGGGCCACTTTTAGTAAAATGCCTATAACTACTGAACGGAGTGAGATATCTCGCCAAACTCAGAACACTTATGTAAGAGCTCAATCTGAGGTTACAGGGGAAAAAAAAAAAAATATGGGAAAAATGCGCTATACGGGAAAAAACATAATGGCTATAACTGCGCAACCATTCGTCCTATAAACATGAAAATCAATGTGCTTGGTCCAAAGTGCCACAAGTGTCTACAAGGACATTTGCGTATCTCGAAAAACATGGCTGCCATCGGCCAACGAAATTTGAGCACCTGTTAGACAAGGTAATGGAGGCTGATCAGAACAAAACTAGGTAGGCAATATCGGATTTTTCAAGGGCACAACTGATTGTACTTCACACGGATTTTCGCACATATGCACAATATTTGTATTATACGATAGAACTCATTTCTTATAACTTTGCCTCTAGAACCATTGCTGTTAATCAAATCATTTGATAAATGATTATTAAGATGTAAAAACATACTAGTCCGAACTAGTCCTAGGTTTTTGCTCAACCTGGGAAAAAACTGCACTACAATTCTCTGGGCTCTTTAGGTCAATAATTATCAAAAAATGTTGAAATTTACCCTTTGGGAGGCTATAGCGGGGCCGTTTAGAAAAGGGGCGTGTCCAAATTTACCCAAAATCCTATAAAGCCTAAAGGAAAGCTCAAAACTTCATAAAACCTGGTGAGGACAGGTGATTCTAAACAAGCATGGACCGTTTTAAGGAGATCAGACCACAGCTGGTGCTATAACAGTCATAACTGTTAAAAAACAATAATTTTATGGTAAATTTTCTGGATTTAAAAATGCTTTTTAAACAATTGATTTAGGTTGCTAAATGTTTTTTTTTTGTGTGTTTGTTTTTTTTTTTTTTTTTATCTGTGCTTAAATTCCTTATAGCGCTTGAACCCTGGTAATTTCTGCTTGCAACTATATTTTTGGTTGTATTTCCATTGTTTTTTTTCTGTGTCAATCTTTAATTTGCTTTATCGTCTGTCTCTCAACAGGAGATGCGTTCTCGTGGCCATGGCGCCCGTCAGTCTTCCCACATGGTTCCTATAAGGAACAGCGGCAGCCCCAAATCCTCCATGAAGACTAAGCAGGCGTTCCTCCTGCAGGCCACGCGCCTCACCAAGCTGGCGCGTCACATGTGCCGTGATCTCATCAGGCTGCGCCGGGCCGCGCGCCGCCCCTTTGTGCCCATTAACTGTGGTGCCATAAAGGCAGAGTGTAAGAGCTCTTTAAATTCCTAACTTCAGCCTCGCGTACAAACACACACACACCCACCCACCCACCCACACTGTCCCACCCACACTGTCCCACCCGCTCTGTTCCCCGACCACACCTGTCCACATCTTGCTGTCATTCCTCCCCTCCATCTTCTGTCTTGTACTGTTTTTATTATTATAATTATAATTATTGTTATTATATTTTATTTTGGGTTTTGTATTCTCCCCACCCCATTTCCAATAAAGACTGCCTGTCCTCCATATTTTGCGTTTCAATCATCTTTTCAGTTCAAGCTCACTTTTCCCCCCACATTTGTTTGACTTTGGGATTTATGATGTTGTTTAATGAACATAAGCACATTTTTTAGCACTTCTCTCAGTTTGTTGAAGAGAGTTTTGTATGCACACATCACACACACAAAGACTTAACAGATGCCCTATTATGCTTGCTTCACCGTACTTTGTAATTATACTTGAAATGCATATCATAGTCTGAGCCTTATATTTATTAAAAGCTTCAGTGAGAGACTTGAAAGACTTTGCCTAAAGAAAGCTATATTTTGCACACTGATGTACTAAAATGACTAGGGGTACTGTTTAGTTTAAAGTTACAAGTTTTACTTTTTCTTTTTTTTTTTTTTTGTCTTGGTCTTTTTGAAAGTCTCTCTTTAAGTGCTGAAGGACAAGCTGTTTTGGTTTTGCATCTTTTTTCCCCTAAATCTCATTCTGTACACTCCTTTTATAGTGTTTTAATGCAATTGTCACTACTATTGAAGGGGATGGGATATATTTTTGTGTATTCAAGGACTAAATTTGGTCTCAGAGTTGGATTTGTTATGGGATTTAGTGAGTAAAGTAAAAAATGTATACATATTTTATGTGTAAATACTGTACATTTGTGAATAGTCACTGTTAGACTGGTCTTTAAAGTCAAGATTAAATGACACTAGGTTGCGGCGTTGGGACGTTTTTGGTACAGTTGGTTCAGGCAGAAGGATCTCTTTGATTTTGCACAGAGCAAACATTCTAATGCCAATCTGGGATATTTCTTTAAATATTTAGTTGATTTTAAGATTATACCCACAGATGCTTTATCAAATCTAAACAGTACAATTAGTACTAGGATACACATTCAACATGTGATCCTGGACCACAAAACCAATCTTAAGGAACACGGGTACATTTGTAGCAATAGCCAAAAATACATTGTATGGGTCAGTTTTTCTTGTATGCCAAAAATCATTAGGACATTAAATAAAGATCATGTTCCATGAAGATATTTTGTAAATTTCCAACTGTAAATATTTCAAAATTTAATTTTTGATTAATAATAAACAACTTTAGAGGTGATTTTCTCAATATTTAGATTTTTTTGCACCATCAGATTCCAAATTTTCAAATGGTTGTATCTTGGCCAAATATTGTCCTAAACTAACAGACCATACATCAATGGAAAGCTTATTTATTAATAAATTTTACTCTTATGACTGGTTTTGTGGTCTAGGGTCACATGTTTTTCCTTTTTGCTTTGGCCTTTTAAAATTCTCTTTGTTTACCCATTATAAAATGTGCAATAGGTTTTTATTGAATTATTAAGATAATTTGTCACATAAACAGAAGAAAGTACAAAATCATAATGGTGTGTGCCAAGATTTATAGTTGAAATAGTGTCCCTGTCAGGAAAATTTATGGAAATATGTACCTCCTGAGTGTGGATTGTCGGTTAGTGTGCGCTTTAATTTTTGTCGCTTCCACTCTTGAATACACACAGTTTCATCACTGATTGTACCCAGGAGAACCTTAATGTCTCTAAGGGAAGAATATGTCTTAATTTTACTATAGCAGATTGCTTTACAAAGCAATATTTCATGAAGTATTACGTGGAATTGCTAACTGAACTGCTATTACGTGTGCAACCAATCAATCATTCGGTAGCTAACATTGACAGGTTGTTCAGAGGTATGCATGTATGTAATGAGATGATGAAGAGTTGGTTAACAAGCAACTCTCAAGCAATTCTGATTTTCAGTAATGCAAGGATGATGGACTATCAGTCACATTTTGGTGGATTTTATGATCTAATTAATTAGATGCAAGTTGGAACAAGGGTAGACAGAAATTCCCTAATGTTTGTTGTTCTGGTATTTAAACTGAAGTTTGTTCTCTTAAGAGTTTGCACACTAGTCTGTAATTTTTTAAAATGCTGAGGAAGTTGGTCAATGGCGGTAACTGATTAGGACATTGTGTCTTGGGAATTGTTGCATTGGCACAGAAAAGAGAAATGGCCCAAGGCCAGTGTTTTTTTTTAAGGGAAGGATCTGTAATGATGGCAATAATTTAACGTTTTGGGGTTCTTAATTGGTTACTGATTTATTATTTGTCATAGAGCGCATGTGAGTGGATGTTAATTAATAAAAAACCAAGTTGGAATGAAAGGGAAAGATTAATCATAAAAAAAACCCAAATATGCAACACGCTTTTAAACAAGCCCAAAGATGAGGTTACAGATCATGGCCAGGCTTTGCTCTAAAGGCAGCCAAAGGCACTTGTAAATAGGTCAGTTTTACAGGAAAAGCGAGCCAATCACCTGCTCTGCGTCTGTCCAATCAGAAGTTTTTCCACTGAGTTTTGCATCGCCCCCTCCCTCCCTCCCATTATGCGAAAGCTTCATTCTGTGCTTCCATTCCACCTCTGTCTCCACCCCAAACATGTCTGTATGTATCCCCAGCCATAAGAAGTTGTTCTGACATTTGTGTCCTGAAGCACGAGGGACCCGGGTGGGGGCAGCATGCTCTTTGGTTTGTCTCTCTCTTTTATTTTTCTTTGTGTGAATGTCTTGTGGGCAACCAAAACACAAATAAAACCATGGCTGAAACCATCCTCTCTGAGTCCTTGTAGTTTCATGTGTCTCGTGTACCTGTCCATCACTCTGTTGCACGCACACCGACAAGCCGAGCAGAGCGGCAATCGTGTGAAATCTCCGACAGCATGAGCTCCATCGGCTCCTGCCTCGCCTTCATGACTTGTTTACATGCACACACTCATAAGAAGCCGCTGTGAATGCAACATCGCATTTGTTTTCCTCTTTCCAACCTCATTCAACATGCTGGCTAACTAGGTTATGTTCAACATCTTGCCTGCCCATCAGAAAGTGTGCATGAAAATCATGGAATAATCAGGTTTAGCACTTGGAAATGTGACATACAGATGACGCTATGAATCATGGGAGTTTAATAAGACACATTTGCAACCACGAGGATTCTAAGGTGAAGAAAACAGTTTGTTACACACACATAAAAGTCAGTGAATGTGCGATTTCAGCACTTCCCCAAGGCACAGATTCATTCAATTTAAAGAATGGATTTTGTGTCAGTAGATAATGCATCACCCAGTTCAGCCATGTTTTTTTTTCTCTACATTCGATATATTGTTGAAAAGGTAATGAATTGAAGTTATATCGGTACATCTTCAAGACACCTTCTCTCCAGGTTTGCCAAGTCAACAAGAAGAACTGCCTGAAGAGAACGGCTTTAAACAACTTCCGACTCCAGAGGAGTTTTAATGAATTTTAAAAACGAACCAAAGAAAGTTGGAGTGATTTTAATAGGTTCACTGTGGTCAGATCAATGTTCCGGAGTTCACCGGGAAGAAATATGCTCACTAGGGCCTAAAGAACGAACCGAGCAGCAAATGAGATTTGACTCTGCTTGCTGCTCCCATGAAAATCATTGTCCAGTCAGAAAGATTAGTCACCGCAGGGTTGGCGAACTTGGCTTTTCGCCGCAACATCCATCAAGCCGGCCTGTTCATGTTGGTGTCTAAGTGTGAATGTCTCTTTCTTGCTCTTTGACTTGCTTCTATCTCCGTTTGTCTGTTCTGTACTGCTGGTCGATGAATAGACATGATCCGGGTGTCAGAGGGCATGACAGGGCGACCTATGAAGCCCAAATCTTCCCCGAGGAGCACCCTGACGAGCATCTTGCAGTATCTTGGTGAGCCACACAACATTGGAAATGTCTCAACTGAGCTTTAACTCTCACATCACAGTGAATATTCTGTCATTTCAGAGACTCGTCCAGCAACTCACGTCCAACGGCCTCATCGCACCCCTGGCCTACAGGTGCAGCCCCCACGGCGCCTACTTTCCTCTCTTCCCAGCCATGGCCAACACGGCATGTTGGGAAAACGAAGCTACCATCACCACAGCAGAGTTGAGTCTGCAGAGAGGAGGGCCAGCGCTGCAGGACAAGGTGGGTTTAGAGATAAAACACATAGCGTTCTTAAAAATAAAGGTTCCAAACAGGATATTTTTTAGGGTGATGTCAAATCATTTTTGCTTCCTCAAACAACCTTTCAGTAAACAGTTATTAAAAGAACCATTGTCTTAGTGTGAAAAACATGTTGATAATCAAAAGAGCCTTTAATATTAAAGGGAACCTGGGGTGTTAAGACTTGTATGGCTTAATATAATGTAAATGGTGTCTATTACTGAAATATGTAGTAGATAACACATGAAAGATTTATGTAATTTAAAAAATTCACATCGTTTTATACATATTTTGGACTATGGGGGTGCTATTATTTCAGTGACATCACATGATGACACTGGCACTACCTTTTTTTTTTTTTTTCACCTCAACACAACTCAAAATATACAACTCGGAAAATAAAATACTGATAAGAGGCCACGTGCGGCTTTCGGTTGTAATTTTCAGTCGAAGGGCAACAAGAAGCGATATAAGTCTTAACTGCTTTTCCTAGTGCCTGTGGTAGAATAAAACTTACTAAAGACCCGCGTCTTCGTTCTCTCCATTTTACCCCTGATGTCTTTGAGGCTTTTAGTAGACCTCAGCTATTGAAAGAGCTTACAAACAGCAGAGACCAGAAATGTCAGACGCCATCCTGACCGGTAAAACTTTTATGAATTACAACAATGCAATGCAATAGCCAATAAAATGATCTTTTCCGAAGACAAAATCATCGTGACTGGTTAGCTGTTTTGTCATAAGGGACAAGAGCGAATCAAGTAATAGGACACAAACGGGCTGATAAACTCAGAGCAGTGTGAAGGCTAACTCGTCCATAAACAATGTTTTAAAAACTATTACCTGAGAAGATATTGCTGCTTTATTTTGGAAGATTAACTTTACTCTTCTTTATCCACCTTATTTTTTCCATAAGAGTGGGTGCAGCCATTTGTACATTTTTTGTGTCTGGCTTCCGGTCTCATTCACTTCCAGCTATTTTTAGCTGTACAAAAAGCTCGTTTTGCTGCTTGAATATTGCAAACTGGTGTGTCTTACCATATTATTTTAATGTATTATCTTAATTATGAACACACTGGTTTGTAGTGCAAACTGTTTTACCATTTACTGCACTTCGATATTCTTCTCGTTATTTCACTATGGTGGATTATGAACCGGACGTCTAACACATTACCAGAAAACAGCTTACTTCCGCATTGAAAAATAAGGTGGATAGAGGGTTTGCACCGACGTCACATTCTGGTCAGTTACCCGGATGCGCGGCCATTGCAGCGATACTCGTATGCAAACAGAAGCATTGATTACACGGTTAGTGTACCACTGAAGACATTGTTCTGCTGACTAAACCACAAAAAATGTGTGGGAGCTGGTAAATCATATAGAGAAGGACTTAGTAAGCAGGAGAGGTTGTTTTATTTTGACAAACTAAAGTTAATACAGGGCTCAACGCTAAGCAGCGATAGTGTTTCCTTGGTTACTTATGGACAAAAAGATGCGCTACGCTTCATAATGCGTTATACAGATGCTAGATGAAAAGAAAACTCCATGTAAACTTTTTAAAAACAGACAGTTCCCCTCAAAGACACAATCATATAAACTCCTACCCCCAATTAATTATTTAGGAGTTTCTTCCAATATTTCGTGCATCGTGAACAGTGAGATTAATTCGGCTGCTACAGTATTTTCTCCTCTTTATGTCCGTCTTCAGCTGTTAACGGCCTTTTGCAGACTCAATATAATAAAAACTTAATATTTCCACACAAATTACATTTTTGGAAAATGAATGCAGTGTACGACGTGCACGGGCCACAGGGCAGTCCAAATTGTCTAGCCCTGTAATAGGTGGTAAACATCCGTACGATCTGCCTCTTTTGTAGACAGTTCTTTCCATTTCTTATCCTGACATAGTGAATTACTTTCGTTTTTTCGCCAAGCCCATTAACGAGTTCCGCTCGGTTCAATGGCATTGTTTACACTCAATGCCGCCGCAATGGCCGACTTGCGGATTGATGACGTGACGTGAAAACACTCTGAGAATGTGGCGACACATACCTGGGGTTACGCTGGAACGGAAACATGATGGACAAACATCATAAAGTCATGACGGTTCTCGGTGTTTTAGCGAGAGGTGGTTTTTCACGGATAAAAGAGAGACTGGCTTGTATTTGATACTGTACGCCTGTTTCACACATACTCCGTTTGCCGTGCATATGCTGTGCGTATTTTTTCCGCGCTCATGTTAACGGATTTGAGCGTTCACACTCCACACGGTTGCGGTCCGGCAGCGCGTTCCAGGCGCGGTGCGTCTGCAGCAGTACAGCGATTGTTTCCGAACCGAGTCTATTTTGCTGTGGTGGACGCGCTGAATTAAAGTCACAGCTCATTGTTTGCGCTATATGAACATGGATTGACTCGAAAATGTAATAATTACACCATAAATGCACATAATTAAAGTAACTGCCTGTTTTTGCAAAAATAGTTTCATGGCTTTTTGGCTGGCAAATTTTCTCATGTCACCGGCCATTGACAGGTGTGGCAAAAGGTTTTAGGCCCTGCTTATGTCCATCACCACCTGTAAGCTCTTACAGTAGCTGTGGTCATCGTATCAGTATTTTATTTTCCAAGTTGTGTATTCTGAGTTGTATTGTTGTAAAAATGGCAAAAGGCAGCGCTAGTAGCTCACAGAGTGCAACCATTTCACGTCATCGAAATAATGGCGCCCAGTAGTCCAAAATATGTATAAAAGATATGTTTTTTTTAAATAATGTAAGTCTTTCATGGGTTTTTTACTATGAATTTCAGTAAGCGACATCCTTTACTTTATATTAAGCCATACAAGTCTAAATAATTTGTTGCAGTCTTAAGTTGCTGGGGTATATTTGTAGCAATAGGCAAAAATACATTGTATGGATCAAAATTACTGATTTTTCTTTTCTGCCAAAAATCATTAGGAAATTAAGTAAAACTCATGTTCCATGAAGATATTTTGTAAAATTCCTACTGTAAATATATCAAAACTTAATTAATATGCATTTTTAAGAACTTCACTTGGACAACTTTAAAGGTGATTTTCTCAGTATTTTTTTTTTTTTTTTTTTTTTTTTGCACCCTCAGATTCCATATATTGAAATAGTTGTATCTCGGCCAAATATTGTTCTATCCTAACAAACCATACATCAATGGAAATCTTATTTATTCAGCTTTCAGATAAATTTGAATTTTGAAAAATTGACCGTTATGACTGGTTTTGTGGTCCAGGGTCACATATGGGTTGGTCTATCAGCAGTTGTGGGTGGGGCTTGAGCAAAAATGAAGTAATACTGCTCAGAAAATCAAAAAATTTGGTAATTTAGACTCTTTAGGTTTTTGGCGGATTAAAAAAAGTGAATGGACTTTTATCATTGTAGGGTGGTTGTGTCCACACATTGCTAAGACATTTATATGCAAACACCATGCAAAAGTGAATTTTGCCTCCGATGTCTGCTTTAAGAGCGTTAACGCTATAAAAATAAAAGTTACTTGACTTCTTTTATCTTGGTGTAAAGAATATTTTAAAGAACTTCTAAACATCTAAAGAACCTTTTTCTAGTATAAAGAACCTTTATTTTTAGGAGTGTAGATATCAATGATGGACATGTCATTATGACGTGCTTATTTCTTACTACACACCTCTTTTTTTGTTGTAGAAAATCCAGCTCATATTGTGGGACCCATTCTGGTAAGTAACAATGACTTGATTCACTGATATTCCTGCTTTAGACTAAAGCAGGAAAGTCTCATTATAAGTGTCCTTTCATCAGACTGGAAGACAGTAACTTCCTGGCATTTGTGTTGCTGAGAGAGCGAGATTCCATCTTATAACATATTCAAATGCAGATACTGTGAATTGGTTCAGGTGACAGCTTCAATCTCCGGCCTCGAAGGTTTCCCACAGATTATTGCAGCTGGCTGAAATCGAAATGAGAAGTGAGAGACATCAAAACAAACACAAAGGCACTCACTGTGTGTTTATCCATGAAATGAATAATGTAAATACAGTGGATGGATCTTCACCTCATTTTTGGCCTGTCATTTCTGAAACTCAGGAAGATTAAAAGTTGCTTTATTGTTTTGTTTATCTCTACAGATATTATTTGCATCTAGTGGGACCAAACAAATTCATAAGTCTCAGGCTGAGTTTCAACCTAGGACACCAATATAAGAAAATTGCTTTGTTATTAAGACTTTCTTTGTGCATCTTGTGATTTAAAATTCATTAAAAGTTTGTATTTTGGGGAGTAAGTTAGTAAGAAACACCAACAAGGTTATAATAAACAGCCATCAGTAAATTATTGTTTATTACATGACTGCTTAAAATGCAAGCAAATTAAATGTAGATTAATTTTACTATAATTATCTTTCATTTTTTAGAATATTTTAATGGAAAAATAATCAGTTTAAAAAGTCAACCTATATCAACAGACTAATTTTCTATTTGTAATTTTTTTTTTCTAAACTGCTCTTACACCTTTTTTTTTTTTTTTGAGACTTTTGAGGTGCATCTATCAAATGTTTTATGTTCACTATAAAATGAACTCTGAAGTCCTCTGAGGTTACATAGTAACTCTTCTGCAAGAGTTTTGCAAGTGTGCATCAATGTTCAGAAGTGAAAATTTTTAAGACGCCCATCTACTTCCCTCTTTCAGCAGCATAATGGAAGCAGCACCGGTGCCTCCAGCCTTCGTGGCAGTGGCCTGATGCTTCGCAAGAGACGACCCAACTGGATCGATGCCCCCGATGACAGCTTCTTCCTGGTTTCCCGAGAGACGAGGTGTGCAAACCAACCTCGCTGTCTATTTCTCATGGCATCGCATTCTTCAAAAACCCAAACTTGTTGTGCCTTGTTCACACTGAAATACACTTTGGTGTGCTCTCGTTTGGTTAGCTTTACTCAGGCTCGTACATAGAGCCTAGAGACAAATTTAATAGAAAACAGCAGGGCAGACACACTCCATGTCAAAAAGCAGCCCTTACCTTGTTCTTCCATGATTGGCACCTGCAGAGATTATCCCCTGAGATGGCATGACACATCTGATTAAGTTTCCTTCATTTTGATTCAACCTTCAGCTAAGAGTGACTGATCTTGGTGACAGGATTGGCACATGTGTAATTACTGCATTGGTCATACTCAGTGACAGTGGCGGGTAAGAGGGTCTAAGCCGGAGTTGTCAGTGTAGGAAATGGGCGAGTCAATCTCGGATGTCAGGGACAATTTTTCAATAACAAAGATCCTATAATTAACAATACCCATGATCCCATTAATCTGTGGTGGCATGGAGAGACAACTGAAAAATGATTTTTGATGCAGATTGAGGTTAGTTTTAATCCAGAGAGATGAGACTCCACAGGTAACTTAACGCTTCACAAACACACATACACTGCCAGTCAAAAGTTTGAACACACAAGAATTTTTTTTTGTTTTTGAGATTTTTAAAATTTTCATAATCCTAAAACCTGAAATGCTTAGATGCTTGAAAATAGTTTTGTAGACAAATTGTCTTTTTTTTATTCTGAAAAGATAGCATTTTGTACATTATATAAAATAGGATTTATTTGTTTATTACATAAACCCTAGTTATTTCAGTTTTTGCTGATTTTGTTTTTGTTGTTTTGTTGTTTCTTTTTGTATTTATTTATTTGTTTGTTGTTTTTGTTTTGCTAGTTTTGTTTCACTTTGCTTGTTTTATTGTTTTTGTTTGCATTTGCTTTGCTTGTTTTGTTTTTTTGTTTAGTTTGTTTCACATTGCTTTGCTTTTGTTTTGCTTCACTTGTTTTTTGCATTGGTTTGGTTGTTTTGTTTCGCATTTGCTTTGCTTGTTTTTTGTTGTTTGTTTCCCATTACTTTGCTTTCTGTTTTGTTTTGTTTAACACTGATTTGCTTTTTTGTTTTGTTTCATTTAACTTGTTTTGTTTCGCTTTGCTTGTTTTGTTTTGCATTGCTTTGCTTTCCTTTTTTGTTTTGTTTCACATTTGCTTTGCTTGTTTTGTTTTACTCTGCTTGTTTTATTTTTTGTTTTGTTTCGCATTTGCTTTGCTTGTTTTGTTTCACGTTGCTTTGCTAGTTTTGTTTCGCATTGCTTTGCTTTGCTTTTTTGTTTCGTTTCACTTGTTTTGTTTCTGTTTGCTATGCTTTTTTGTTGTTTCACTTCACTTTTTGTTTTTTGTCGCTTGCTTTGCATTGCTTTTTTGTTTTGTTTCATTTCAATTGTTTTGTTTTGCATTTTTTTGTTGTTTCTTTTCACTTGTTTTGTTTTGTTTCACTTTGCTTGTTTTGTTTCACAGTGCTTTGCTTTCCTTTTTTTGCTTTGCTTTGTTTTTTTTTTGTTTTGCTTTACTTTTGTTTCACTTTGCTTGTTTTGTTTCATTGTGCTTTTATTTTTTTGTTTTGTTTCGCATTTCCTTTGCTTTTGTTTTTTGTTTCATTTAGCTTTTTTCCACATTGCTTCACTTTGCTTGTTTTGTTTCGAATTGCTGTGCTTTTCTTGTTTGTTTTTGTTTTGTTTCGCATTACTTTGCTTTTGTTTTTTGCTTCGTTTGCTTGTTTTTTGTTTTGCATTGCTTTGCTCTGCATGTTTTTGTTTAGTTTTGCTTCATTTTTCTTTGCTTGTTTTATTTTGTTTTATAGAATTTATTTGTTTATTACATAAATCCCATACTTCCATTAGTTGCTTCAGTTTTGCTAAGATTTATGTTGTTGTTTTGTCTTGTTTTATTTTCGTATTTATTGATTATTTATTGTTTTTTGTTTTGTTTTGCTTGTTTAGTTTAGTTTTTAGTTTGTTTGTAGTTTAGTTTTGTTTATGAAATAATCAAAAATAAGTAGTTGTGTCCAAACTTTTGATTGTTAGTGTACTTGTCTCACTACCTTATGCAGACTTTTGTGAATGTGCTTTTTTATTTCCTTCTACCACTGTAGAGTCAAAGCAACATTTATCAGTAGAATTGTTCGGCAGTGTTATTTAGACTGGAGATGGTTTCCACAGCCATCCTCCATCATTTTGCAGTAATATGATGAAAGGATTAACTTATTTGCTGTTAATTCTCAGTCAACTGAAATGAAATATAAAAGGATTAAGAGCTGCAGACACTAATGGCTCATTTTTTACCAGCTATGCAAGACTGCATGAATTTAACACATCCGCAATGCTAATGACATCCCTGTTTGCACTGAGTTTAAAGTACAGACTGGATGTGAAATGTTTCTGAAGTTCTAGTTAGATGCAAATTACGCTAAAGTTTATTCAAGTGAATTACAAACGAAGATGTTATTTTGAGCAGGGGGAATTGGACACATGATTTGCCCTGTTGTTTCATGGATCAAAATGTTTTTGACTACTTTTTAGTGACTGTTTGCTTGTCTCGTTTTGTTGCTGCAGCTGTTAGACACCTGAACATGGTAAGATCACACGCACCGTACACAAAGCCTAAACCACATTACCTGTGGAGTCTTGCAAAATGTATGAAATGTATGACCAAAAGAGACACTCGATTAACTTTCACACTCTCCATTTCTGGTGGCTTTTGACACCTCAACCTGCAAATTGTGCTTTAATGCTTAATGTAGATCAGACAGATAGAAGTCAGATAGTCATAATAATTCATCCACAGCAGCAAGGGGTTTGGTTTTAATATCTTTGGCATTGAGAAGTAGATGTGAGCTGGAGCTTGAAGAAAAATGCCTCTCCATTACAGCCACATCCATATGAGCCATGACTTGCACAGCTCCCCATGGCCTCCAGCGCTGGAGCGGATGCTAGGCTAAATTTAGTGCCCCTGCTCTGAAAGATTAGCCTTTAACTAGGCAGGAGACCCAGAGACAAATGGGATCTGGTCTGGGACTCAGCCTGGTTCTCTAACAGGTTTACACCAGACTGTCAGGAGTCTCTCTCGCTGAAATGGCACTCTGTTTGAGTTGATGTTAAAATAGATTTGTAAAATATATTTGTAGTGTTAAAGGTTTGCTGTTGCTTTGCAAAAGAACTAATCAAATCCATTAATGCAAAAGCATGCAACCTAATCATAGTTACACTGAGGCTTTGTGCTGGTAATGAATGAATATGAGCATTTGTGTTAATGTCGTGTGATTAATAAAGCAAACACATGCTACAAATGCAGGCACACGTACACAGCACATTTTAAAACATCATCATGCATTTGTTGTTCGAGACCCAGTTAACGGTTCTTTCATTACGGCCAATCTAATCTCAGGGCTGTCCCCTGTGGATGCCTGTCGGCCTCATTCATTTTGCATGAACATTAGACCCAGACGATTCTTTCATTTCTCTCTTTGCTATATAGACCCGATCATGAATAGAACATTATTTATGTCACTAAGCTTTGTTGATTTATGGAATTTTGCTTAATAAATACATCCTCTTATTTCTGCAACATACCGAGCTGAATGCAATTTTGCTGTGATGCACACAGGAAACCAAAATTCAACTTTCTTGATATTTTATATGCAAGTGTGATCATTCTCCCTTCAAATTGTAAAGCTTGCATAAACATGATACAGCATGTTCTTCGTGTGTCGCAATATTTTAGAAATATCCTGTTGCACACAAATTATTGCGCAACACACGAGATTTCATGGTTCTTAAATTCTAAATTATCGCAGTGACTCGTTCTAGTCAAAGTTTTACTTTAAAGAACATTTTCAAATATATATTCAGTAACATATATTAAAATATTTAAGAATTAATACACTACCATTCAAAAGTTTAGCTTGGTAAGAGGAAGAGTTTTTGAAAAAAGTCTCTTATGCTTACCAAGTCTGCTAAATTACATTTTATAAGAGAAAAAACAAAACAAAACGGTTGTCTTAAATTGTAATATTTCGCAATATTTCTTTTTTTTTTTTGATCAAATGCCTCATGTAATGGCAAAGCTTAATTTTTAGCATCATTACTCCAGTTTTCAGTGTCACATGATCCTTCAGAAATCATTCTAATATGCTGTTTTGCTGCTCAAGAAACTTTTTTTATTATAATCAATGTTGAACACAGTTGTGTTGTTTAATATTTTTGTGGAAACCCTTTTTTAGTATGTTTTGATGAATATAATGTTCAAAAGAACAGCATTTAGTTGAAATAGACTTTTTTTTGTAACATTATTGATGCATCCTCGCTAAATAAAATTATTTATTTATTTTTAAAAAAAATAAAATCTTACTGAACCCAAACTTTTGGATGGTAGTGTACATTTATTGTATTTATTTTATTGTATTTAATTGCTAAAAACATTATTTTCCAAAATTTAAAAAAATGTGATAAACTACCAATTGTGTTAAATTAGCTTTCAGAGATAATATGAGATAATATACCTTGAAGTATATCAATTATCGTAAAAAATTACATGCTTTTATCCAGTTCAGTCACAAATAATAACTAAAAAGTACCTATTGTGTATTGTTAAATGTAGGTTTTGCAAGATGACAATGACACGTTGTGTTTTATCTTCCCGTTCCTTCAGGAAAGCCAGAAGGCTGCTCTCCCGTTCCCAGTTAAGAAGAGCGTGCAGACAACCATGTGAGCAGATCAGCCTGCGCAGGGTCCCCCAGGGGCCTGCGCAGGTACCCGTCCTGGCGCCCCCTCACCCCAGTTTACGGATGCGAGGCCCAATCGTCATCCACGACTGACCCTCGTCCGCATTGTTCCCTCAGCCTGCTCTGTCAGTTTTTCATTTGCTGCCTAATTCTGCATTGCACAGGCCACAAGCCACTAAAACACTTCTTATTCTACTTCTTCTTTCGCTTCCTCTTCAGGACAAAAGGCTCAGAATAATAAAGCATTTAGCTAATAACCTCAACTAAAATTATACTTGTATATTCAGCACCCTCTTGGATGGCAGCCTGAAGCCCTTCAATGTCTTTCTAAGTACTGAATGCTCATTAAAACACTTTTACCTTGCAGCAACTTATAACATTAGCTCTAAGCACTTGTTCAATGAGAATCTATGGCTGTGGAAACTAAACTTACAGGGTTCCGCAAGTGGCCATGCCACAAATGTGTATCAATGTACAGATCAACACTATCTGATGCTAACCCCTCAACAGATAGTGTACTCTTTGTAAATTCAGTTAGCTCTGCATTGAATGGTTTCCTTTATTTCTCTGTATCTGTGCGTATCATGACAAGTACAAGTTTGTGAGCTGTTTTTTTATATTGTATTCAAGCGAGGACTGGATTGTGTCGAGTTGCTGGCTATTAGATGGTCTTAAATGAGAGCATGTTCAATAGATTCTTTTAACTGGAGATGTTGTAATGATTCGTGGAAGTCAAAGCAGTCTTTGCAACTCTTAAATATTCATTCAGGACATTACGGTTCTGTTCCCCTGGACATTAAAGACTCTTTCAGATGCCAGTAATACCCTTTGGATGTTTTTAAGGAAGAAAATCATTGGCTTTTTAACTTCAAAGGGCAATGTGACAGCATGTGACAGTGAAACAATAAGCTATTTTGTTTTCTATGCCTCATACATTTCTGTTGTATTTCATTGTGTGTCACACATTTACTGAAAAATGCTAAATAAACAAACGCAGTACAGATTGTACGTCTGTGTATTAATAAGAAAAGCAATTGATGATGCATATTGGTTATAAATACAGACAGGAAAATATGACAACAAACTATAGAAAGCTGTACAGTATAGCATATAGATCTTATTGTGCAAAATAATCATCCATTAAGTCTGTCTAGAGTTAAGACCCATTCACACAAATAACAATAACTACGATATCATCTGTTAAACTAGGGTGACCATATTTAGTTTGCAAAAAAAGTCCAAAAAAGACTCTACTTTACAAAGTTGCGCAATGACCATATCCCATATCAAAACTCAAAATACTCCATTTCCATAGCTAAATGTATATTTTACAGTCACCCTGCAGTGCAGATTGATCATAAACACAGCTAAAAGGCTTCCTACCAGTGACCATCACAAAACATCTTGCACAGTTTTATCACAGGTAGAATGCAAAATGTTTCAATGCAAGCATTTCAGTCAAATGTCATTTATGCAATATTTCAAACATTTAACCCACGGGGAATACATCAACCCTTTGCAGCAGAAAATCAGTCCAATTTCGTGCAAAAACAAAAACAAAAACAAAACAAAAAAAAAAAGCGGATTTGGCAACCCTGCATCTAACACAAAGCTGCCGGAAGCAAATTTTGATCATGGGTCAAGACAAGAGTAAGAAGAGATGACTGAGAAATCATGCTGCTCAGCAGATAATGTGCTCATATCTGATCTTGTAAAATCTGCTTTCTTTATACAGTGTGATCGCGAAATTTAAAGTGAAAAGCCGCTCATTCAAAAGAGATGTAAATACTCCGCTTACGATAGCGGCTCCCTGATGCGCGAAAATTATACTCAATATTAGAATGATTGTGTAAGCAGGCGGTAATGGCCCGAAATTTAGCGGGAGTGGGATCAAGAAAACAGTCTTGATAAAACGCAAACAATGAATAGCGACTGTAGGAAGCAAAAGCCGAATCCCGGATATTTTCAGCGATTTAGTTTTTTTTTTAAGATCCAAAAACAGGACATGTCCGTTCTTAAGATGGAAAACATCGTTCTGAAAGTGATTCCAACGATGTCGTTTCTCTGTGCCTTAATCGTTATAGCTGTGGCGTGGACTATGTGGCTATTCTATTAGAACGATTTTTAGAACTATCCACCTAAGCGGAAGTAAGCCTATGGACAAGGCTTCTGGTTCATTAGCCGCAATAACAACGTGCCGTAAACTGTAAAACTGCGCTACAAACTAATGTTTTCATAATTAAGATACAATACGTTCAAATATTATGATAAGACATACCGATTTGCAATATCAAGCTACAAAATGAGCTGTTGTACAGCTAAAAATAGGTGGACACGGATGAAACCGGAAGCCAGACCCATATATTTTACAGATGCCTGCGCCCAAACTTACGAAAAAAAAAATAATAATAAGGTGGGAATCCATATCGTTATTTTTCTAGTTATGGTCCTTGGTGTGAACAGCCTTTAAAGAGGTAGTTCACATAGAAATTAATTTTCATGTTGTTCCAAATTTGTATGACTGCTGTAGAACACAAGAGAATATTATCAAAAACCAGTTGAAACATTGGTTCTTCAAAGTATAAGGTGAGTAAATAATCAAGGAATTTTCATTTTTATGTGAACTATCCATCTTTATTCTTTAATGCTGAAATAAGCCTATGAGTGAGACTTTAATTAGCAGCTATATGGAAACAATGAGAAGAATAACAACGTGCAGTAAACGGTAAAACTGTTTGCACTACAAACCAGTGTGTTCATAATTAAAATAATATATTAAAATAACATAGTAAGACACACTAATTTGCAATATCAAACAGCCAAACGAGCTGTAAAAATATCTGTACAGCTAAAAATAGCTGGACGCGGATGAGACCAGAAGCCTGACCTATAAAATTTACTTATGGTACCTTTCAGACATATTTGTTGATTATAAAAAACAGCAGTTTCTCGGGTAGATCAACGTTTTCTGTTTGTCTTCGCACTCATATTGAACTTCGTCAGCCCTAGTGAGTTAGTTTTGCCCTTTAGGGTGTCACGGAACCAGGCGTTAATGTGGCAGTAGATGACTGAATCCAATGCACTATTCATGTAGGCTAAAGCTAAAGAGGCATGAAAACACACCATGAGAATTTCCGAACAGGACAACACTTGAAGGAAGATGCCAAAAATTACTTTAGGCAGAAAACACAGAACAAACATGATCACAAGAAACAGAAGCAATCTCACTGCCCGCTTCACCCTGCGGTGAGCTCCCTTAGACTGGCGACCTTTGACGTGACAGGAAACCTGTACAAAACAGATAACCACCAATGCAAATGCAAACAGGACCTCTATCAGCTGTACAGAATTATATATCCTCATTTGAACCGACGGCCACGTCCATGAGAGAAAACTGTGGCATGAGAGCTCCGAAGAGTTTTTCTGTGATGTGAGAACCAGGCTCAGGGCGGTTGGAAGGCGAAGGAGTAGAACAACCAGCCAAACTGTGGTAACCAACATTATTGCCTGTCTCACACTCATTCGACAAATGCAATGGTGTGGGTAAAGGATCCTGAAGAAGCGGTCCACAGCTAAAATTGACATGAAAGCCATGCTTGCTGAGTAGTTCACTGATATGATGTATACAATGAGGCGGCAGAAGGGTTCGCCATATATCCAGACCTCACCACGAAAGAGATAATCTATGCGGAAAGGCAGCCCGGTGAGGAGTAGGAGGTCAGATATCACCAGGCAGAAGAGATAAACATTGCAGGCTTTCCATGGAGACTTGAAGAACAAAATCCACAGAGCAAACACATTTCCAGGCAACCCAAAGATGAACTCCAAAATGAAAACAGGCTTTAAAATGGAAGAAACAAGGGTCTGAGGTTCCATGCAGGAGGTGATGTTACTCATGATGAAAAGTAGAGTGATTTTGCAACCTAAAAGTAAATTAAAATTGTGTTAACAGAATGTTAAAAAGTTAAAGGATGAGAAAACTCCTCATATAAGATGTTTTCCAATTCTGCTTAGTTAATGGTGAATTCTAGTGGAATAAACACTCCAAATTATTTTTAATTAATCTTTGTCCTTTATTAGTCTATTTCTGGCAAAAGAGTGAGGAAAATGTAATTTTAGATTAAATTCTTTTGTAAACTTACCAAACGATCAAGGAGTTGGCAGGAGTTGTCGTTGTCGTAAGTTAGAGAACAGTTTTGTAGGTTTCAGTAAGATGACAGGAAACGAGACCGCTGAGGGTGGAGTCAAGGAAGATCAACTGATCTTTGCTATCTGTTTCTAATTTTATTTAGATCGCAAATCACCTCACATGATTTGTATGCGGTTAATTTTATGATGCTATCATGCTGGGAAATTAACAAATCAGAAGAAGAGTCGAGATGAATTCTCGAAATGTGATGTCACTTAAGGGCAGTGATGTACTGTAATAGTTCTGGGAAATGTTGCCATACCATATGGAATACAACTTACCACATATGTGATAAGAATCGATATATGTCATGTCATATTTTATTTTAAAGTGTAAAAACTCGCAATAATTGTCAAGCTGGATATGTGCTTCTAAAAACGCCTATATTCGAACGTTTTAAAAAGGTGAGGCGGCAAAACACGTATTACACGAACAGACGTAATCACGCATCTATCACTCATGAGCTGTGTTATTGCACTGAGTCGCCGAAGCTCCAGTGGCGCAATCGGTTAGCGCGCGGTACTTATACAGCAGTACAAAGCAGAGCAATGCCGAGGTTGTGAGTTCGAGCCTCACCTGGAGCAGAGTTTTGCACGATTAAAATATAGGGGTGATTCTGTAAAATCGCATATGGATGGTAGACTGTCACTTAAACTAAGTTTACGCTGAAAATAAATCCAGGATTTCATAACTCAAAATGCAGTTATGGTGTTATTGAGGAGTCAATGTGTGGACATAACAGAGGAAGTACGTTGTGTGTAAAGGAGCAACACGGTTGGATAGTCGCATTGTGTTTGCGTCTGCGTCTATGGCGGGCAGTAGCCCGTAGAGGGCAGCATTACATAAGTTTCAAGAATTTCGAGAATCATGACAGATTCGCCACGTGTTAAGACCGCAACGCTCTGGAACGTTATTTACCCTGAGGTGTGTGAAATGTGGTCAAGAAGGGTCATTCTAAATATACAGTTAAGAAATATCGGTTACAGTTTATTTTTGTTTTGTTGTTTTCTTTTAGTCTCGTTTTCCTTGGCTAGCTGTGTTTTCTTTACAGTGAAAATGCTTCAAGTGTTTATTAACAGTTTTTGTCATTTGTATCCTTGATTGTTTAACCTTACATTGTTGTTATTTTAAAAGTCACTGTTGTCTTTTTTTTTTTCTTTACACGGTTTAGAGGTCTGTGTTGGATGTAGGGTTATATTAGTCATCCAGAAACATCTCATCACAGCAGTGATTTCATATGTTTCTTTTTTAATTTATGTTCTTGGCGCACATTTACATGTAAACATCACATTTACATATAAACAGCACAGCCTTGTCAAATCTTTTGGTCTGATCAGATTTCATCGAAGCTTTACCACTGCCAAAACTGTCATGTCAACATCCCACAAAACAACCGCTTTTAATTTTTGACTGAGAAATAATCCTAGAGAAGAATTCTGAAATAATTTATCTTGTGTGTGTGCGTGTTTTTTTTTTTTTTTTTGAATCAATTTATTAGGACACTGAGAGCTGCAGGGATCTCTCTCTCTCTCTCTCTCTCTCTCTCTCTCTCTCTCTCTCTCTCTCTATCTATCTATCTGTCTGTCTAATTATGTTTTAAATACACAAACAGGTTTATGTATTTATCATTAGTCAATCCGATTAGTTTCAGTCTCATACATTTTAACAAACTGAATATATTGTTTATTCCACACTGTCATAAAACCATATTTTAAAGATGCTTAACTGCATAAATGTACAGATGCAAATAGTTAATAACAAACTAAGGCCTAAATCTCAGTACAGAAATCTTAAAGATTTAATTTATATATGGCTGACAAGTTTATTAGTTTGTTTATGTTATAACCAAATGGATCAAAAAAGCAATTCAAATACATAAATCTTAAATTTGAAGCCTAATCTATTTTAAATAAATCTTATAAATCTTAATCTATCTATCAATCTATCTATTAAACAAACTACCCATACGATAAGCAATATCATATGAGAGAAACCATTATAATTTTTTATTAATATTCTAACGTAAACGTACTTAATATTCAAAGCACAATGTATCTATTTTTTCTTTGTGTCTCAGTATAATAATCTCATCACTTGTAAAAGCATTGAACTCAATAGGGAAAAGGAAAACGAAAATCTCCCTCCTCTGCCTTTATGTGCAGAATGAATGACCATCTTTAACTTCTCAAGTTTTATTTTATTGCCTTGTCACGGCTCATGGATTACCATTAAAATGCAATCAGCATGAGTGCTTGTGTATGAGTGTGAACCTGTGCTTGTAAAGTGTGTGTTTGAGTGCACACATTGAGTAATCAGTGGTTAAAGAAAGGAGAACTTTGTGGGAACCACATTTGAAAAATAGGTTTAGGCACATTTTTGGGAGAGAAGGGGAGAAAGAAAGTAGATAGAGGAAGCAAGATAATAGAGAGAAGAACACACGCACACACAATGAAGGAGGCTGAGTGGATTGTCTGGATCAGATTTCTGTGGTAATGGTTGGGTGGGTCAGTGGTTAAACTGCTCTCACAAACACATTCCAGAGCTGAGGCAGAGCGCATCTGGTGTGCAAGTGCAGACAAGCAGAGCCAAGAGCTTCCTCACAGCACCTCTCTCTCTGCCTCCCTTTCTCTTTCTCTCTCTCCCTCTCGGGCTCCCCTTTCCACATCTTTCTTTTTTCTCGAATTCTTTAACACCATGGTTAACCCTCATGTTCTGTTTGAGGTCTCAAAGACCCCAGGGCCCCTATAATAGCTAAAAACAAACTTAACATAAATTATCAGGTTGACATTCCCTAATATTATAAGAACTGATTGAAAAAGAATTAATAGCTTGATAGCTAAATAATAAAAACGAATATTTTTAAATAACACTATACATTTTTTAATTAAAAGGAACTCCGGGTATTAAGACTTGTATGACCTAATCTAATGTAAATGATGTGTCTCACTAAAATATGTAGAAAACCCATGAAAGATTTACGTTATCTAAAAAAATCCTCAGCGCCATTATTTTGATGACGTAAAATGGTTAAACTCGTTGAGCTATTGACACTAAATGTTGCTATTTTTTTTTTACTGCAACACAACTTTAATACACAATAAATAAAATACTGGTACAGTGCCACATTGTGCGGTTTTTGGTTGTAATGGACTACTTGCACAACTACTTCAACGTTCTACTTGTTACGACTCGGGAGTTTCCGGTTAGCGTTCAGCGCACCTACATACAGACAGTTTCTCATGAGAACGCAGATTATTACTACATTTTAGGGATTGCATTTATTAAAAAAAAAAAAAAAACAAACAAAAAAAAAAAAAAAAACTGTTAATCATATTCTCTGCGTTAACATGAATCATCTTCAACCTGCTGAAATGTTACTATAAATATATTTCCCTTCCCTATGTTAAATCTGAATAATAATTAAATATATTTCCTCACTAATCTGCCGCATTCTCAAAAAAGTATTTTTCTTTTACTGACCATATTTCATACCTGATGAATGCACAGTTTTAAATGAGTTTGACTGATAAACACCCTTACGAAAATTAACCAAGGTTTTACTATATTAAAAGTGCCATGTTTTTTCTTTCTTTCTTTCTTTCTTTCTTTCTTTCATTTTTACCATTGTATAGCAACACTTTTACTACAAATAGCCTACAATCGTTAAACTATGGACAATGTAGTAAAACCCGAGTTAATTTGTTAATTTTCTTTTTTTTTTTTTTTGGTTTTTGGTTCTCAAAACTTCACGTTCCGTTGAGTTTGGAAAATTCTGTACACAGTAATCATCAGAATATGTCTTTGCCTGTGTCTGAAAAAATCCGAATTTGAAATCATCCCGCGAACTTTCATTTTATTAGTCCTTTAAGTCAACTAGATGATTACAGCGCATTGAAAATGTGCATAACCGGAAATAACTGAGCCGTAAGATTTCAAAACGAAAGTGCGTCACGAGACTCAGTGCAAGTAGTCCATTGTTAGTCGAAGGGCAACAAGAGAAGCGATGTTAGTCTTCACTGCTTTCCTAGTGATTCGAAAAGGAGAAAAGAACGTGAAGATGCCTGTGGACAAATAAAATGTCCTAAAGACAACAATCTTTGTTATCTCCACTTTAGTAGACCACAGCTCCTGAAAGAGTAGTAAATGCTATCCTGGCCGTATGTAAACATGCCGACACTTGTCATGATGCCGCAGCCACTGAAAGAGCTTCTCAGCGCCGATTTCACTTGATATCCTGGGGCGTTTAGACTCTGTGTGAGGAAAATTAAATGCTACTGCATCTGGTTTAAGACTACGTTTATCGCCATCGTCACCTGTAACACTGTGTCTACACCGGACGGGACATTGTAGCGCCGTAACAGCTAAAGTCTGTCTACACTGGACGCGACAAAGCGATCGTTGCAGATCATTTGAAATCTGGAACTTTTTTGTGAGGACGTCATAAATAGAACGCGGGAACAGTTTACTGTGGGGGATTTAGCCGCTTTTCCACTATCGGGTCGAACCGTTGTCTTTGCTTAACCGTTCCATTTCCTGCCAATCCGGGCCAGTCAGCACGGATACGGTTTCGTTTTCCTCTGTGGTGCTGATAACGGAACTCTTTGGAATGTAAATACAAATGCGTCAGTCGTTGCCGTGGTAACGCAGTTGTAATGTATACAGCCATATGGACAATGATCAGATATTTCTGTTTTTTTTTTTTTTTTTTTAATATGATATATGATTTATATATATATAAAAAAAAGATATTTACTTCGTTAAATAACAGAAAAAAGGACATCTCTTGGCGCAAAAAATAAAATAAACAGAAGGCGACCACAGATATAACGTTACCAACAAATGCTGAGGGCATATGCACGCCAATGGAGACGGACACAGAAGTAAAATTCCTTTATAAAAATATCACATTTATTGACAGAATCAATGCATGAGCTATGAACCCAGCGTAGCTGTTTACTTGGCTGTTTGATCAAATAGTGCGCTTCCGCTTAGCACACACACTCTATCAGCACAGAATTCCGGGCCGAGAACGGTTTGTAATCGTGCCATGCCGTACCAGGCTCAGGTGGAAACACAGCTGGAACCGTACCTGACCATTCTAAGTACCGTTCGGCCCAATAGTGGAAAAGCAGTTTTTGTCGTGTTGCGCATCCAGTGTAGACAGCATCACTGATTATAATCGACACTGAATTTACGTTGAATCGACATTGAATTTTGATCACTTGACGTGGCAACCGAAATTTAACCAAATATCACTGTCTTATGAAGTTGCTAATTTTACCAGGGGAACCCCGCCAAAAACTTATTTTACCCTTCGGAACGCGATTTTTAACGGGACCCCCCCCCCCCTCAAAATGTGATTGGGCTACATTTGGGCTAGTTTTGAGTAGCAACCCTGAATTAGACCTAGAACAGACACAAGGCATTTGTCTTATTCAGTGCACCATCAGAACGATTTTGAAACTGATATTTCAAGGTAAAAACATAGTTACTTTAAATGTTTAAAAATAATAAAGGATTCTTTTAAAATCAATTAAAATAATAAAAGCTGTTTGAAGCTATGTTCTGGTTGCCCATCTGTGATTCATGAGAAGGGTCATCATAAATCTTCACTTGGGATTTAGTGCTAGTTAACCAGTTTAGTGCATCTGTTACTCATATGTGTTCTTCAGTGGTTTGTCTATAAAATACGAGCCTTTCACGCAATGGATAACATCAGCTTTAGCTCCTTTACACAAACACACATGTGCCTTAACCCATGATGCCCTGTGAACAGGCTATTGGAGTTCTTCTCTGGGGAAATAATGGCTTAGATCAGAGATTTGATGCTTGGGCCTGAATGTCCATCACCAACCTTTAGCTTAAAACATCATCTTGAACTACTCATTTGAGCGTTAATGTATAGTGCAGTTACCAGTTGCTCAATCTTACTCATCTCAGTCCACACAGCAGCGTTCTACACATTAACTGATCTTTCGATATGACTTGTGTCAAGATGTTTTTGTCAGGTACAGTACTTTCATTTGACCAAAGGAGATCATAGCTACATTCTCCACTGACTTGCTTACATTGCTTATGTTGTGTTTTCTCTCGGCAACAGTAATAAGACCCTTGGAACATTTCGGTTCTGTTTTTTCTCACTTTGGCCGAGTCTCTAACAGCTGCTTGGGTGATTTGCACATACAACATTCTGTTCCTCTCCTACTCCACTGAGACAACATTCGGTGCTTCTTCATATTCCTCTTCACGCTTTCTTAAAGCGTTATAGTTCCAAAAATTGAGTTCAATTTCTTCACTTTCACAAATACAGTCTCTATTCAGCCACATGGGGGGCATCTGGTTTTCATTTGAGGTATGACTCACAGATAAATTGGAGAACTATGCGGTGAAATTCCTGATTAAAACCTTGGCAGTATTTTTAATTCTCTCAGAGTCACGAATCTTGGAAAAAAAGACTACAATTTTCAACTTTAACCCTTAAAGTTGAATATGTCAACCACAGATGCATATTGTCTAGCAATTCTCGGCCAAACAAAAATAACAATAATAAAAAAAACATGACATGACTTGCATTGTATTTGCTTAATACCAAGATTTTTGGAACGCTCATAATGTTTCGACATTGTCTGTTAAAACAGCCTTGCGAAAAAGAATGTTAGAAGTAATTTAATATTTACACAAAGTAGTGAAAACCGACACGCCAAGCTGGCCGGATTAAACTTTGAGATGTACCTAATGCTGCTTTCTGCATGATGGGACTGACATGTTATCATAATCGCTCTCTTCTTATCTGTTTTTTTCCAGTGACTGAACTTCATTCCCTCTCGCCTTTATTTGAGCCAAGATAACCTGCGTCAAACATATCACTGAGGAATGCTTCACAGAGGCCTTTTAATCACATTTTTCTTCTGGAAGCACATGACTGAAAGTAATAGGACTCCTAATTGAATAGAAGTTTTGGACATCTATCTCTAAAATCAAGACTTTTGCTTCCCATACGCTTAAGAATCAAGACAGCATCTTCACGGAGCTGGCAGCACCTGGGAAACATCTCAAGCACTACTCATTGTTCATCTGACATAACCGTTGTCATAATTGTCATGCCATGTCTCTTTCATTGTCTGACAGGCTTCTGCATGTGCTACACTGCTAAATGCTTTGTAGAAATGAAATAATACATGCCTGTGAGGTTTCCAGACAGTTATTCTTGCCTTCCTTGTCAATTCCTGTGGATGATGGAGTGTGTGAATGAGGATGATGTTCCTGGAGAATGTGGGCTCTGCGGCCAGTGAATAAGGGTCTGCGCTAGCAGTTCCGAGCCATGATGTTTCCAGAGGAGGACATGCCGTTCCTGTCCCTCCAAATGCTTGGGAATAAGTAGCCGCCAAGCTGCGGCTCCAACGAACCATAAATTCTGCCTTTTTTCACCCTTTAGGCTGCAATTATGACTAATTTTAGATCCGCTGAGTAACAGACAGAGAGGTCAAATGTCCACGGTTCATATTCTGAGCTCGGAATAAATGTTGGTCATATGAGAAACCACAGTTGCCCAAATCTCCCGCTCGCTCACCATGCTGCCATCTCTTCTCCAAGCACAGGGAATGGATCATGAATGGACCATTTTGTAGGCCACACATTTCACACAGTACATGCCAAAGGTAAATGAGGCTATATAAATTCATGTTAACACAATTTGTGAAAATGAAACAGCTTAATATGCTTCTGCGTCTTACATTTAAAAACGAAACTATGATCTCAGCCCGGATGCTCAGTTGTGCCCAACAGCACATATCTTGGATGAACAAAGATTCTCATGGTTGTGGTTTATTTTTATAGGAAGTGAAATTATTTCCACAGAAAATGGAGCCATAAAAAATGCATAAAGCAGACCACTTGGACAATGCTGTGGCAGGATATTCTTCTCTGTCATTTCCTGTCACTGGGATGTTTTCCATTTGCTGGCATGCATTGTGTCAGATAAGTCTGATGCCAATAGGACAGTAAGACACAGTGAGGGATGCTGAATATGAATGCATTTTGTCTGTCTTTCCTCTGTGAGATGATCAGATTCACAATTTTCTTGTTATCTTCCAACGACTGTAATATTGACTAACTCCCTATTTTAACAATAGGGGTTTTCAAGCCTGGCGAGTGTCTTTCTTCTCAAAATAGTCCACATAAAAAGCTTCTTTTGAAAAAGCCAACATTTTCAGGTTTCAGACAGAGCCCATGTGTTTCTTGTACGAGATCTATACCCTCAAAGACATGATCTGTACTGTCAAAGCTCCTTCAGTGATTCGTGCCGTAGACTTTATTTAAAGAACATCAAACAACTACACTGAAAGTGTTTTGAAACATGGACTGACTTATGGTAATGCGTTGGTGCAAAGCTTTGTACATTACATTGCGTGTCAATCCTAAAAACCATGAACATGTCTTGGGATCAACAGGCTTTTAAGATGTACTCATTTGAGGTTTCAGGGTTTTTTTGTACCATCATCTGGTTCAGCTTGTAGCGCAGCCTCGCTCTTTCCCACCTCCCCCGGTCCCATATGATACTCCCTGTGCTCTTAGGTCTACTAATGACATCACAGCAGACATCTCGATAGACGTCAAACATTTTTCACCACAACCAGGCTCAGATGGCACAACTAATGGTCTCCATATGAAACATACATAGAGAAAACTGTTGGGGTTGGGGGGGGGGGGGGTGGTATGGCTTTTGCTAAGCAGAACTAACCTGTGAGAATCCCGCTAAAACCTGTGTGACAATGGAACAATTTTTCCAAGTGTAATCCAAGGAGTCTGATGTATAGCATTTCTGATTGTTAGAATTTGGTAGTTGTTTAATGTACAAATAATGTTAGATGAAATCTCAAAAGTAAACCTCATTACCTCATTAGATAAAATGCTAATGTTACTATGACAGAAATACAATATAGTATACACAGCTATGTTTTCAGATGTGTATAAAAACCTTACATAATGAACTGTTATATTTAATTACCTTATTATGGGCAATTTCTATCTACATACACCGCGGGTCCCCTTCATTGAAGTTGTGATTTTGCGCAATGTTTCTACAGTAGCCCTAAATGGATGAACTGCTCTATAGATTGTGTTTCTTCACTATGTTGTTCTTGCGAATAAAACACTGACACAATTATGAACAAGTAACAACAATATATGCAATTAACATATCAGTTTACGGAATAATTAAGTAAATATAATAATTTGCCATGGCTACTCTCTGCTGTCTTTTTGTCTTCTGTCGGCCACCTCCTCACGAAAATAAACCACGGTTTTACTACAAATAAAACCAAAACAAACATTGTTACTATACCTAAACCATGGTAACCACAAACTAACCATGGTTTTGCTACACTAACCATATTTTAACCATGGTATTTGTAGTAAAATTACGGTTAAACAAATTGCAATCAATCAATCAAAAAAAAAAAAAAAAAAAAAAAAAACATGGCTACTACACTTTTACTGTAATTAAACCTCGCCACTAGATGCCGCTTAAATTTACACACTGGACCTTTAAGCTGTAATTTGTAATGCCAATACTTACTGAAAATGAATGATGTTAGGTCGCTTTATTGCTTCAAATCCCTGAGACAAATTTGACTTATCAAACGTGGTTCACTTCACTTAAACACCGCATTAACGATTACGCAAGAATCAATGAGGTTTGTCTGGCGTTTCTGCTCTTCCGCTCTTCCGCCTTCTTCTCCTTATATGGTGTTGAATGTGCTCAAGCAGTGCTATGCTTATGTAAACAAGCAGATATTTTCGCGGGCGCCCAGATTCGAATTGGTGTAAATTTTGTGTTAATAACAAGTTAGATGTATTTTGTCCACAGAATTATTATCATATTAATTAAAAACACTCGAAATGTAGTACATTATTCATATTGATTATTTTGTGTATTATCTTTTGGAGCTTGTCCGTTACAATTACCATCCTCCCATTCCTTATCTTTGTGGTTCACAAATGAAAACGTCTAATGAAGGTAAGTAAATTAAAGGATTTCCCCCTTTCATATAACTCCTTTAATAAAAACGTAATTTGATTTATTTTACAATATCATTAGAGGCATTTTTTAATTAACATTTTTATGTATTTGCTTACTGCTCATCTTCTGGCTTTCAGCTTAGTTCTTTCCTTGTTTCTCACTTCTGCCTGGATCTTTCCAGAGCTCCAGGCAGAGTGTATGAAAATCTCTCTTCTCATTTTTTTCCCCCTGCGTTTCTTTTTCCCATTATGCTCGGTCTAGTCATCCAAATGTCACAATTCCCCAGAGTTAATTGGTTTGATTTAACTGTTTTGTTAAATAAATGACATAATCATTGCTGTAGAAACTTGTAGGAACACGATTTTGACATAGTCATCAAGGCAATTTAATATTTTGAAATCAAAATGAATCAGAATATGATAGTAACAGGTCCACTGGTAGTTCTCAACAGTTGCCGAATGCAAATATTCCACAACACTTCTTCAAGGAACACTCCACTTTTTTTGAAAATAGGCTCATTTTCCAACGATATCACGTCAACTCTGCCAGCTGCAACTCTGCATCTACACAAACTTAGTGCTCACAAACTTTCAGGCGCTTCGTAATATTATTGTGCCTGCTGCATCCATGGTACGGCAGCAAAGTTCCTTGATTATTATGCTGGAATGAGAGTATAGTTCCTAGACATATCAGCCTAGAAAACTGCAACTTTTCATTTTCCGCCAGTCTTAGTACACGGTGTAACTACAGAAGAATCAAGTTTTAAATAGGAAAAATATTGTCATTATATATGGTCATTTTTGAGTGAGATGCTATCGGTCTAATCAGATTCAATGATCTATGCTAAGCTATGCTAAAAGTGCTACCGCCAGACCCGGAGATTGGGTAAATGGATTTGAAAATGGTAACACTCAACTATTTAACTCTGGGGAGTTGGACAATGAGCCCATTTTTAAAAAACCAGGGGCATCAGCGCTTATAATTATTGCTGCTGTTAGTCAAAAGTTGCATACATACAGTGTTTTCAATAATTTAGTTGTTTAAATGTCATGTTCCCATTAGCTAAATGTGTGTGGGTGTTTACTTTTATACACAGTATCATTTATGTTTGATAACACAAGCCTGAGGCCTAGATGTCTTGTACCTCATTTATCATCAGCAGCATTCATCAAGCAAAAAACAGCAGATGCTGTCAAAAAAAAAATTGTAAAATATTGATGGACAGCTTTTTTGATAGGCTTATATGATATATTTTGTAACATATCACACACCAAAACAATACTGTGTACTGGTCACAAATTCGCAATGCACTTGTTGTATGTGTGTACATAAGAAGGTATTTTTTACCAACTAACTGCTAACCCAAAAAAAGCTTATAAAATGTTTAAATGTGTCCAACCAGGAATTCCTCCATTGCACACACACAAAAAAGATCTTCTGCAGGGAGATGGCAGTTCTGACGCCTGTACCGAAGTGTAATGTGCAAGAGAACTGCATATGCTTTTTCATCACATCCTGTTTTTGGTTCATTTAGTCTGTGTTGCGTTTTTATTCAGTTGGACCACACGAGAGTTTGTTTGGAAGAGAAAAAAATGAGTGTGACACATCAACTCACTCATTTTCAGATTATAGCAGGAGACTGGCTTTCTCCTACAAAACATGAAAACCCTTCTCTCTCCAGTTTCTTAAATATACCAGCAACTTTAGAGGGCTTAAAGAGGTTGATTGTAGAAAGATAAAAATGGAGGTAGGAAGGAAGGGAAGTAGATGAGGTTTGTAGCGTGTACAGCTGGAAAGCTGTGCAGCAGAAGCCAAATGAGTTAATTGTATACTGCTCTTGACTATCTGGTACATTGTAATCACTGCACTGGGAACTCCCCATGCTTCTGCAACAGAACATTTGTTTCCTCTGGGACAAATATGAGATCTGTTGAGGCTGCTGTGGCATGTGCGAAGCTGGGTTGACCCTACACTGAAATATGCTTCTCCATCAATCCTATTTTTAGTTAGCGGCAGTCGTATAATGCACCGATGCACAGCCTGGCCATATCCTTGTGTCTGGTTGGATCCCATCTCTAATCTGGAAAAAAAGTTTCATATCAGTCAACACTTTTTAAATGAATTTTATTGCTGTCTGTTCTGTCTGGAGACCCTCCAGTTCCTGGAAGAGCTGAGATGTTTGAGAGTGCTGTTCAATACAGATGCAGGCTATCTGTCAACAGATATAGCTTGGTCTATGTTTGATGATTTTTTTATGTAATGCTGCCTGATTGAGTGCACACACATGCACATAAGGATCTGTCTACAGTATACATCTGCCTCGATCACGTCTCATAAGTGCAACACAGGCCTAGTTTTAAAAATAACTGCAGTCTAATAAAGGCAGATGAACTGGTGGGTCAGGGAGGTGAGGCGAGGTGAAGAGAGGAGCGCGGGGTGGGCAAAACGGGATCAAGTAAGCATGAGCTCGATTAAAGTTTTGTTTTCTTAGAATTACTCGAGAGAAGACATATGATTAGATTTCCAGCTGGTCCCTGGGGAGTTCATAAGGTTAAAGATCTAGTTTACAGGCTGTTTACTCTAGATGCATCCAGACGGTGTAAGAGTTAGCTGTAAGAGTTTAGGCCCAGATGAAATGCTTATTTAGCAACTTTAATATTCTGAAATGTAGAGTACTACACTCTTATAGATTGCTAAATACATAAGTGAAGAAGATGGCACATGTGTATTTAGTTGCATTCCAAATTATGCACTTACAGGCTGCTTCACACTATGTAGGCTACTCTGCTGTTCAATGCATGAATTATAGAGCGTTAGCCATTTTATATGAACATTCAACAGTGTTTTGTTATTAGAAGCATGTGTCATTTTTAAGGCTTTTTCTGGTCGACTAGTAGTCATTCATTTTAAGCATTAATTGACTATTAGTTGCACGTTTAATAAACCATATAAATCATAATAGCTTCATAAGTGCTCAAGCGCACACAAAAAAAGCTTGCCACAGCGCACCAGCAATTATAATAATTATGAATGTTTCTGAGAAAAACAGCAAGGAGACTATGCCAACGTTTAAATAATTTATTGATAACTAGTGCTTTCTTTGTTTTTGGTTTAAGAGATGAAGTCCGCAACGCTGACTCGTCATCCCCGCAGTAGTGGATGTGCCTGCATGTTTCATACATATTATATAATCTGAGAATATTTGTTTTCTATTTGAATTGTTTCATTTAAAAGTAGATGTTTTACTCTCTATAGATTGCCTATATTTTTCATGTCTGTAAAACAAGTATACGTAGAGTTTCGAAACTTCGCACTCAAGTCCACAGAGACAGAGACAGCGCATTCTGTTTGTTTTCATTATTTTACAAAAGCACAACGTTTAGTTGTTATTCTGAGTTCTGAGTGCATAAACATAGAGTCTTTGCAGGTTTGAAAGATGTATTACTTTTATCTGTATGACCACAAATAACAGAGTATTTTAAGAGCAAGTTCCTTTTGCTACACAGAGAAAGCTGCAACTCTTGAGTGCATAAAGTGTCTAGCACACTTTGTTCTGCACAGTATCATCTTTCACTTATCTGTTACCTCACTGCTTTTTTATGTGAACACACTTTGTGTACTATAAAATAGAATAGAATAGTGTAGAATATAAAATAGAAAAATAGAATAGTGCGTAAGTATGAGAAATGGGAATAACAGGCTTTCAAATTATGCTGAGGTGAATGTGCTCAGATTTCATGGGAGCCTGATCATGTCTTCTAGAGTTTTAGATGGCCATTTTGTTCAATATTTACTGTTCTTGTTTTTACTTTAAACACATTTTTCATATCAAACATGATGTGACAACAGTGCACTAATGTTCAAAAGTTTGTGGTCATTAAAATTTCTTTTGAAAGAAATACCTTTATTCAGCAAGGATGCATTAAATTGATCAAAAGCAACGTTAAAGACATTTATAATGTTCTAAAAGATTTATTCTTCCAATAAATGCTGTTCTTTGAACTTTCTATTACTCAAGAATGCTTAAAGGGATAGTTCACCCAAAAATGAAAATTCTGTCATTAATTACTCACCCTCATGTGGTTCCAAACCCGCAAGACATTTTTGATGAAATCCGAGAGCTTTCTGACCCTACATAGACAGCAATGACAAATGTCAAAACTGACTCAGAGGAGAAGACATTGTTGAATAAAGCTGTAATGTTTGTTTACTTTGTGCACAAAAAGTATTGTCATGGCTTTATAAAATTAAGGTTGAACGAATGATGTCACATTGACTATTTTAACAATGTCCTTACTACCTTTCTGGGCCTTGAACATTGTAGTTCCAGTTTTGTCTATGCAGGGTCAGAAAGTTCTCAGATTTGATCAAAAATATCTTAATTTGTGTTCTGAAGATGAACAAAGGTCTCACAGGTTTGGAACGACATGAGGGTAAGTAATTAATGACAGAATTATAATTTTTGGGAAACTATCACCTTAAATAAATGTATCATGTTTTTTAAAAAAATAGATAATAATGAGATTAAGAAATGTTTCTTGAGCACCAAATCAGCATATATGACCCAGGACCACAAAACCAGTCTTAAGTAGCGCAGGTATGTTTGTAGCAATAGTCAAAAATACATTGTATGGTTCAAAATGATCGATTTTTCTTTTATGCCAAAAATCATTAGGATATTAAGTAAAGAAGATATTTTGTAAATTTCCTACTGTAAATATATCAAAACTTATTTTTTTAATTAGTAATATGCATTGCTAAGAACTTCATTTGGACAACTTAAAGGCGATTTTCTCAATATTTAGTTATTTTTTGCGCCCAGATATTCCATATATTCAAATCCATATTCCATATATGCATTCCAGATATTCAAATAGTTGTATCTCGGCCAAATATTGTCCTAACCTAACAAACCATACATCAATGGAAAGCTTATTTATTCAGCTTTTAGATAGTAAAAGATTATAAATTGAGCCTTATGACTGGTTTTGTTGTCCAGGTTCATGTATTAGAATGATTTCTGAAGGATCATGTGACACAGAAGACTGAATTAATGACATTACCAAAATAAACTACATTTTAAAACATATTTAAGTAGAAAACAGATCAAACTGCAATAATAGTTCACAATATTACAGTTTTGATAGTAGTTTTAATCAAATAAATAAAGCCTAGGTAAGCATAAGAGAAGAGACTTCTCTCAAAAACCATTTTAAACGTCTGAACGGCAGTGTGGATATGTGTATCTCAGAATGAGAATGTTTGATTCATGACAGATCACGAGAGATACATAGTTGCTCTGTGAGCTAAAGTTACGGTAGAGCCAATCTCGATGGCTAGCTGCTGGACAGCAGATAAATATTTGAAGAGAAATGAAAGAAGGAGGCCTAAGCCAAGTCCAGGGTAAAGTAAGCTTTCCAAATATTTAAGGAGTTCTACAGTGAAAACACTCCTCTCACTTCAAATAAAATGCCCGGAGAGCTTGCTCTAATAAAAGCTCAGGAGGATTATTTATTTTTGAACGGAGAGGTTGGATTAATGAGAAATAGGGCAATGAATGTGATTATGTGTTATTCATTAACCCACAATAACTGGGCTCAGGTATCTGCCCTCAGTAAGATAGCAACATTTACTAATATCGGCACAGCACCTGCATCCACTAGGGGGTGGTCTCATGTCACAGGACTTACAGGCAAGGAAAACACAAGTTGTTTTTTCAACAAGTTGTGCCATATGGCATGCAAATAATAGTTATCGTTTTAATGTGAAGGTCTAAGTTTTGCTTTTTTTTTCAAAACACTACTGTATGCACAAGGCATACAGTTTTTTTTATTTTGTGCCTTTAAAGAAATCAGTCCAATCTGCATCGGTGTGAGGGCCTGGCTGTGACGGCTGTCTGCTGCTGTGTGCTGGTGGGGTGAGGTAGATCTGTCCCTCCAACCGAATATCATAAATCAACCAAAGGCCCTTCAGAGCCTCACACTCTGTGTCCACAGCCCACAGGGGTCTTCTAATCGTCCCAGTAATCACTATAAACTCAACAAAGCAGGCGTCCTGCTGTGGAACGTTCCGGAGTCGTGTGTTATCTGAGAGCGTGGTGCTGGACGGCCAGCTGACTCTAACAAACACAGCAGCGCACTCCTGCCAAGGCAGGGTCAGAGTCTCACCCAAGACAGGAAGAGCAGTGCAGAAACTTATTCCTGTTCTTTATGGATATCATAAGGATCAGCTGCTGCATTCCTATATATATCTACTGAGATATCAGGTTTCTTTTTTAAGTTCAGACTGGACAAAATGATCATAGTGAACTTACTCTGTTGGCACTTTGGTACTTTCAATCATATGGCAAAGGCTCCTTCAGACAGCAGGGGCCTCATAAGTGTGTGTATGCTAAAATACACACCAGCATTTAGATTTATAAAAACTGGCTTTGAAGTGGGAAAAGTGCTTAGCGACATGTTAGCAGGCCACACTTTTCATTGTTGCAGTGGCAGAGTACAGCAGGTATTTGGAATTCAAATGCTAATAACCATAATTAGGGGGCGTTTACAAGGTAGAGATCTGAAGCCATTCAGCTGCACACAATTTCAAGATCTTTTTAGAGATTGGATCTAGAAAAAAGGCGTACACGCTTTTTTGTGTGTATATTTGTTTCTTTGAATCACATGTATGCACAGTTGAGAAATGATCTTAGATCAAATGAAGGACATTTTCTACGCAACATTTTATAAATGAGGCCACTAGCAGATCAGATGGAGAAGATTAAAACAAAAACACAAGTGTTGCTTTAGTTTGATTTTGATTGAATCTGATTGCATAATGATTGATTTGATAGAGGTTTCTACCACCACCCCCATAAAACACAATGCCAGCCCTATTTTTAAAAAGCCACCTACATCTGGAAATGATTGGAACTTCACACATTTCTGGCTTCACAATAAAAGCCTTAGACAAAACTGCTTACATTATTATAACCTTTGAAATTAGTAGATTGGTACTTTTCTAAAACCAAAAGGTAGAACATTTCTTTCTTGTTAATCTGTATTATTTCTGTCACCGTTTACTTACCCTCATGTCGTTCCAAACCTGTATGACATTCTTTCTTCTAGGGTACATAAACCAAGATATTTTAGACACATCTCAGTTTTCTTTTTTTGGCCTATCAAAGGACCAAATTCTTCAAAATAACTTCTTTTGTGTTCTTCTGAAGACAGTAGGTCATACAGGTTTGGAAGAATTTAAGGGTGATATCTCTTTAAGACTTATAGCTGTGCTCCTTGGCAAAGCTATATGTGTTGAACCCATCTGTTAAATGTTATAGATGCCACAAGAGCTAAAGAGGAAGCTGTTTATTGGCTGTAAAATGCAGGTGATAGAAGCTCAGTGGAGAAGTTGACGTGGGATATAACAGCACCCTCAAATACCTTCAGTGTAGTGTAGCATAATGTAGCCTGTCAATGAAATTGGTAGTTTGACAGTCTACCTCAGATCAAAGCTGACCTCTTCTACATATCTTGCCTCCCTGTGACTAGAGAGAGCACTCAGATAACCTAAGTAGAGTTACGGTGAAGAGTTAAAGGTTGTTCCGGGTGATAGCATTGTCTATTGGGACAATCACATCCTTTTTTAGTGAGGTTATCTAGGCATGCATGATATATCAGTACCATATCGGTTAGGCCTAACGATCAATATTTTTGTATTATATTGTATTTCCTACGTCTTCTGCCATCACATTCTCTCTCCCAGCTTGTCACATATTGACGCTTGGTCAGGACCTCTTGGCATCGCTTTTTTAAGCACAGGATCCCGCTTTAGCGTCATTTTTCAACATGGAGGGTCCTCCATTGCTTTTAAAACCTTTGGCATCAATATGCTGACACGAAAAGCATTGGGAATTTTATTGTCATGTTTACATTTCATATTGGGTAATAATTTTGCCATTATTGCATATATGTTGGGTTGTGTTTTTTTCAACGTAAACAGTCAAAACAATTTTTTTACATTACACTATTTACACATTTATGAGCACGTATCCCAACCTCTGCCCCTAAAGCTAACCATTTGTCAATATAAAACACTGGATAAAACAGGCAGATACAACTACAGTCACACATTATGTAAAAAGTATTAATATCCCAAGTCTTCCTATGCAAAACCGTTGATTTGTGAGAGGAATAGATGCGAACGCAATCTCTCTCTGCTGTAAAACTCATCCTGTGTACAGTCTGTGCACAAATTTAAAAATTGCCGCCAAAAGAAACGTTACGTCCGCTTTGGTTGTGAAATGCCATTGGCTCTTGTGTGTCTCCTGACCAATTGCATCATGCTAAACAGTTCTGCAGTATCATTTTGAATGTGATATGTGTGGGAGTGAGATCATCTTCAGCGAATAAAACCTTATGATTTACTCTCTTCTTCGTAAAAAAAAAATACCGGAGGACTTGGAATGCAACGCGATTTGTTTTAAATACTTTTATACTGCTATTTATGGTTAGTTTTTGCAATAAATACCTGTCAGTGTACTGTTATTAGCCTGTTGCATGTTTTAAATTGTTCAGAAGTGGGTAGGTTTAGGGTAGGGGTGGGGTAATGTGCTCTAAAATATCAATAAAAGTATACATTTATATAAAATGATATCTGTTTTTGCAAATGCATGCAAACCATTAAATGTGACACATCATAGAAACAAATAAAAGCAATGGAGGACCCTGCACGTCTAAAAGTGACGCTAAAGGGGTACCCTGAGTGGCAAAAAAGTGACGCCAAGGGGTCTTGACCAAGCATCGAGATGCGAGTTGGTGAGTAGTGAAAACGTGTTGCATCTGCTGGAAGGCACTCTCTCATGAATGAAAGTTGATGTATGACAGTTAGTGGAAGCTAGAGATTATTGTTTATGAAGTTTTAAATATGGATATTTTTCTTACACAAATGCATTGATTCACTTCAGAAGGCCTTTATTTGCTCCCTGGAGCCATGTGGAGTACTTTTATGATGGATGGATGGACTTTATTTTGCTTCAAAGTCTTGGCCACCATTCATTGCCATTTTTTAATGTAACTCCAAATGTATCTGTCTGAAAGGAGAAAGTCATAGGATGGCTTGAGGGTGATTAAATCATGGGGTAATTTTCATTTCTGGGTGAACTATCCCTTTAAGTCTTTCAATATCTGCTTCCTGACATCTTATCTCAATAAACCCCTCCTGGACCCCCCACTGTTCATCTCCTTCAGAAACAGGAAGGACCCTTCTCGTCAGCTCCAAACTCTCTGCTTACCCCTGTATCTCTGCCATCTTTCCACAACTTTGTCAAAAGACAAACATCACCTTTTTGTGAAGGCTAACATAAAAAGTTCTGGAGTGGGGGATGGTGTTCATCTGTGTTTATGGTCTTACACCAGTGCTTTGCTATGGCTAGTTTCCTATGTCCTTTCCAGCGTTGAGGGATGAGTCCTGGGAGGGGAAGTGACCCTGTTGCCGTTGGCTATGCTAGTGCTGGTTGCTCAGCAGGAGTCTAGGTCTGTCCACCTGGAGAGGGCAGGGGGGCACTGGGGAAAGGGTCAATGACAGCGCTCTCAGAGCAGTTTCCTGTGTTCTTCAACATCTGCAGCCCACTGGGGTTACATCACTCAGCGTCATCTGCAGCTGTCAACCCCAGCACACCAGCTTCCCCAATGTGCCCGGATTCTGCTCTTGACCCCCTTCCTGCCTGCCCCACACCGTTCTGTGCGCCTGTGCAACCCCCCCCCCCCCCCCCACCAACCCCAGAGATAAACAGCAGCGAGTCAGATTACCCAGAGTCCCCACTCCTCTGAAGCAGCCCATTCACAGGCCTCTGGATAGCGATAAGAAGATGAATCACAGCACTGTTCTGAGCGCTTTGTGGAAGCCGCGCTGCTCCATCTAAGAGGCTCTCTTTGTGTGGTGATGCTTCAGCTGTGTGTGTGTATCTGTGTCCATGTGTTTCAAGAGTTAGTATGTGTGTGCTCTGGCAGTGTAACTATTTCTTGTGTATTAGAGGCCAAGATGAGCAACTCTTTAAATTGTAACAAATGACCTGGGACAGAATGACCTGAGTATTCTGGACAAGAACATACTGAGTAGGGCTCAACAATAAAGATGGATGCCTGCTGGCCATGGGCCAGCATGGAAGAATTTCAGGCCAGTTGATGAGACTGGCACTTGCTCTGCAACAGTGTTGCAGTGAAAATTTAACTTCGCTAATTTAACCATTTGGTTTCCTGTCATGGATTTTACTTTGTTCTTGCAACATTGATTTGTTACTGAGGTTTTGCAAAAAAGACTTGTAATATGTTTGAAAGCATCAGTAAGAATCTGCTGGAAATGGCTAAACAATTGGAAAGGTTTTACATCATATGTAAATAAAGTTTTAGGGCTGCCCTCAACTAAAGATTTTTCTGGTCGACTAGTAGTCGTTCATTTTAAGCATTAGTTGACTATTAGTCGCACGTTTATTAATAAACCATATAAGTCATAAAAATGAGCCTTTAATTGCCTACATGGCGTAATAAGCATCCTGTTTGCTTTATTTATTTTACCAAATCACAATGTTACGTTGTTATTATGAGTGCACACAAATAAACATAGAATCTTTACAGATTTGAAAGATATATTACTTTTTCTGTATGACCAAAAATGACTATATTAAGAGCAAGTGACTGCACCAGTGCCTCCATCTGTCAAGTAAGTGTGCTACTATTCAGTTCCCACACTGCGCGCAGACACTTGAATAGCACACATTTTTCTAGGTTAGCATTAGATTGAGTGGCCATGTAAAGCTACTACTACATAAATTTTTTCAGATGAAAAACCATATTTGACGTCGATGAATGATAGATGAGCATTTGGATGTCCTGCCCAATGTACTGAATTACCACAGACCAGCAGTTACTGATCTGTCCAACCTATTTTGGGTGCATTTAAGCAAGAAATATGGTCATTTTTAAGCAATAGTTGAGTTTAATTTAAGGTCATTGCACTGAGTCCGAAATCTTCGTGTGCGTTTTTCCTTTTTTTTCATATTCGTCATCCTGTCTTATCAAAATGCTTGTTACATACGCAAAAACGCAGAAAATCGAACCTGATCCGAACTTTTTTTATGATGGACGAAAGTTTTGGACGCAGTGTGTAAACTCGATTGACACAACGTGAGGTCGTATTTATTTTTTAACATGCGAAAATTTCGGATGGAAAATCGGACTTTGTGTGCAGTGACCTTTACTGTCATTTTTGACCAACATCACATTCTTTGAGTGCAGAAAACAGTCATTTGCATGGTTGGTATATGTTCCCCACAAAACTGATTGCCAGGACTGTATTTCTGTCAGACAATGTGGTCTTGATCCAGATCAGATGACTGAAGTTCAAAAGCCCTATAACGCCACAAGTCATTACCAACACCCAGTGGGTTGGTAAGTGCCTCATGCAAAATTTAATCCAAGGAAAATTTACCATTTACATATGTAATTGCATTACACACAGTCAAGAGAAAAAAAAAACATAAAGACACAAATTGTGTAACAAAAATGCATTGTGCCCACATATTGAGTAACATTGATGAGGCAAAACACACAACCAACTGATTGACCACTAACTGTGGTGAGTTAAATAAAGGTCAGGCTAGGTGCAGGGTCTAGACAGACATTAGGTTTTACCCTGTCACTCCATCTTTAACGTGTTTTATGAGCCTCTGTTGGGACCGCAGGCTTGCGCAGCCATAAACTAGGAACCTGCGTGTCACTCTCGAATGTACGCTTGGCAGGGATACACAGTTTGTGGCCGGATGGGAACTCTATTTACAGATGCTCTGTCAGCCCAAACCATATTCAAAATGTTGGATTTCCCCTCTTGCACTGGATTGCTATGTTTGTAATCAAGTTACTCATCCACATGGCTGGAGTCATTGGCATTTAGTCATAACGGTTCCATTCAAGTCTTCGTTTTCAGTTTGTTGCACTTGCAAAATAGCATGATCATGATGATGTGAACTTTGACCTGATCATGGTAATGTTTTCCTTAACCTCTTCATGGGAAGTAGACCATTGAATTTGGAAGCCTAGTCTTTTGTACTGAAAGGGTGGTGAATTTGTACCATAATCAGCAGGATTCAGCAGGTAATTATGAGTCATTTGTCATGAAGTGGCAGGATGAGCAGAAAGCTTAATTGTAACTTGCAGTAAATCTCTGACTTAGCTGAGTTTCCACACCCTGTCACACCTGATTTTCATTCTCATGGGTATACCATCTCTGGGTAACCCCACTCACCCATCTTTTGTTTGAATAACAAGAAGCGTTGAGCTAATTGTTCAACCTGGCACAGATAGGCCAATAGGAAAATAGTGTCTGTGCTCAAGTCTTGACGTATATCCAAGAAAACAGCTATTGTAGCCACTGAGTGGGTGTGGTGTGTGAACTGTTTGGAAGTTGTTGTTGTTGTTATCACTCTGAGGTAGCTTTTTCATGGACCATGGTTAGTGCTGGGTGACTTACCAGTTTAAATAGTAAACCGGTTTGAATTACACAAATGGTATGAATTAAAAAAAATAAATGGCATACTGGTGCAAGTGCCTAAGCAATGTAACATTACACAAAATGGATAGGAGATTCATGTTAACTGCATACACTTCTGACTAACGGTTGGAAAACTTTTACAACTATTAATAACACAATTAATTTTTTAACTGGGCAAATAAACCAACTGTAAAAGGCCATTAACAGAAACCAGAGACGCTAAAGATGAGGCAGATCAAGCCCACTATTTACGATGCGTAAAATATAGTGTTTTCACGACACGTCATCAGTTGGCCATATTAGCGACACTGAATGTAAACAGTGCCACTGAATCAAATTATTGCTATGTTTTGGGCTGTACTAATCGTTCGGAAAAACATTTGGAGTTGGCCTACTATAGGCTGCCAAACGTTATAACAAATTAAGGAGAAGAGTGCAAAAAACTGTCTGAGGAACAAAAAGCATTTGTCGTTGTCCAAAAGGCGTTTGTGGTTGTGGTAACCAAGGAAACACTATGTCGCTGCTTATTTATAAGCGCCACCTGCTGTCAGAGAGTAAATTTTTGTCTCATTTAGCCCGTCTACTGTTTTTGATTGGTTTATTTGTTTTATGTAGCATGACCAGATGGTAAAATGGTAGCATCAGACCATTTTGTTTTTGCTTTAAATTTTGAAATTATACAATCTAATTTACATGAAAAACTGATCATGCTATATGTAGCATGTTTGTTTGGATCGTGATTAAAATGCGGTGGTTCTGTTCTGGTTTCATGTATTCTAATTTGTATAAAGGCACAATCTGGGAAAAACCGTGATAAACGGTCAAACCGCCAGAATTTTGGTCAAACCGCCCAGCACTAACTAATGGATCCCATATGAAAATTAACAATAGTTTTACTGCAATAAAACCAAAAAACCATGGTTACTATAGTAAAACCTTGGTAACCACAAATTAACCATGGTCTCGCTACACTAACCATAGTTCAACCATGGTATTTGTAGTAAAACTATGGTTATACAAAAGGTAAACAAAGCACCAAAAAAACATTGTTACTACACAAGGGATGTGTTTGATGTTTTAATTAGTTCATGTTTCATTTAAAGGTGACTTATTATAACCCTTTTTTACAAGATGTAAAATAAGTCTCTGATGTCCCCAGAGTGTGTATGTGAAGTTTTAGCTTAAAATACCTGACAGATCATTTTTTATAGCTTGTTAAAATCGCCAATTTTACGGTATGAGCCTACATTTTTGTGTTTGTCACTTTAAATGCAAATGAGCTGGTGCTCCCGCCCACTTTTCAGAAGAAGGTGGAAGTTCAAGAGCTGGCAAAAACAAAAAAGGGCAATCTCATGCACTGAAAAGGTCAAAAATGTTCGGCTGTATATGTTCAAACTGAAATCGTTTAAAAGTCAGTCATCTGATTCTGAATCTGTACTTTGCATAATAAATGCACGCTTATGAATTACACAGCCGGGGAGCATGGTGCAATAAAAATACCAGCATAGCTGGTCTCATGGTGCCTTCGCGTGCTTTATAAGTTGTGATTATGAGCTCGACAAATTCAAGCGGTTGACTTCACTATGCTTTTATATGCAATTTTTAATTGCCACATTCTTATTTACGATCGTTCTGGTAGCACGTGAAGACAGCATCAGTGAAAACAGGCAGAGACAGTGATAGCTTTAGCAACATTAGCCTTACAGAGTGCCAAGAAGCTCTTTCAGAAAGACAATTTGAAAAACAGTACTTACTTTAGCCGGAGCTCATGTTTGTGCACAAAGCATTGGTACTGATCCCTAAACATACAGGGGACTTTACAGTTTTTTCCTTCGGAAATGAAATTTAACCACAGTGTCCTCATATAGAGGGAGTCTATGGAGACTCCTGTGCTTGTTGCTGCAACCCAAAACACGACACTTGTAATTTCTCTTTGTATATCTTCAGCAGCTACAGCAAGAAAACAGTAATGGCAGACTGCTGCTTCTTACTCAGGGCTGTGTCTATGCTAATAGGCCAGAGATTGTCACAAATGGACAAGATTTCTTCCTATGATGACGTGTACGTAGACTGTTCATGATTTATTGGGATTATAAAAGAAAAAACAGGCTGGTTGTTTTCACACACTGTAGCCACACAACTGTATTCAAACACCTTTTAAAAGTGATTTTTGCATAATGGGTCCCCTTTTAAATACCAAGTTTTTCTCAGATACACTGCTGAAATTTATCTCAGATGTTTCTCCTAATCCTGTTGCTAGAAACATTTGAGATGTTGGAAATCTCGTATGAATTTTATCATTTTTATGAATCCAGATCCAGACCTTAATTATTACAGCAGACACAACAAACCTGATGACAGATCAGCATAAAAAGGGAATTTCTCTTTTATGCCCAGGCCCTGCGCCACAGAACTGGCAAAGCCCACGTTGGAAAATAGTTTCCATAAGATGGCTCCCATGGGTTTATAAATAAAGCACATGCTGAGTGAGTTACTCATAATCTTCTCCATGAAAAATCAATCCGACTTGTTTGGAGAGAAGTTGTGTGGGGGTAATAGAATATTGTAAACCGTGCTAACTTGTACCATCTGTGGCGATCTCTCTCTGACTTGCAGCTTTTGTAAATCGAGAGTTATTTTTGGTTCGAGCCATAGTGATGAAGGACATATGGACAGCTGCAGTGAAGAATGATTCTGCTGATGGTTTTCCTATGGTGAAATATTTCAACAGTATCTTTGACAGATACTTTTGCATGATTAGATTTGCAATAACGCTGAATGTATATAAACATGAAAATACTGGGTAAAAACATTGACTTTTCCATTTGATTGCTATCTCTCATGGCGAAGAAGCCATATTTTACCCAAGTTTGCTGTTTGAATTGAAAGCCTGTGCTTGAAAATGATGAAAAAGTAAACATGTCTTTTTATTGAGCTGTCCTTGCAGACTGCATGCAATACAAACATGATTCTTTTGATCTGGCCTTTTTAATGATTAATTCCAAATGACTCACGAATTGAACTGTTTTGATCAATCTGACAAATCATTCACTGAATATGTCAGAGTGGTTACCAAATTGCTGTATAGTTCTCATTATTTCCATACCCAGTGATGGAACATTTTAAAATATTGAGATTATATGGAGCCGTCCTCAATTAGAATGTTGATTCATATGTGACCAGTTGTAAATGAATTGAAACTGAATTGAAATTAGAATCAAATCAAGAGCTTGTGAATGAGAATCAAATTGGAAAATGTGTATACAAAAAGTACAAGATCAGAATAAATTAGGTGAACGTCAGAGAAATACAGAAGCACAGCTGTATTTTTACATGTATGGATGTGGCAAAAGGCAAGGGCTGGATAATATTCTCTCCAGATGTATTCCATCTCAGGAAGATCTCCTCTCCCCCGAACCCAACTCCCTCCTCTGCCTCTGATGTCGTAGGCCATATAAACGCCTCCTCTCATAAATATTATTTCAAAATGGGATTTAATAACCGGCCCATGACGCATTCTCCCCTCTGGAGATCTTTCAGTGGACATCAGAGAACACCGTAGGGGGATGAAGCACAGAAAAGCCAGAGTGTGAGCTCCAGAAATATCGTGCAAACTAAGGGTAAGGTATCAATCATAATAACAAATCTCAATCTTAGTAGTTAGACGCATACTGAAAATGACTTTGAGAAAGAATGTGTGTGTAGATGATGCTAAACCAGGCACAATAAATAATCTAAAGGTGCTCAGACGTTACCCATCTGGATTTCCCTTTTCATCATCCAAAAAAAAGGTTACGGCCCCCATCAATGTCAAACTGTCGAATATATAAAGCTTTCTATCTTTTTGTGTTTGTTTTTTTTTCACCGACCTTTGTCTTTGTTTTTTAAGAGTTCATTCTTCACACTGTAATGCATAAAACTGACAGGCTTTAAAACAGAGGCAGACGTAAGGAGGTTTTCTGTGTGTGCAGGACACCAAGGAGAAAAAGATGAAGTCCAGACCTTTGAAAAGACCCACATATGCAATCCAGGCAGGGGAGGGTTTGACCCAGAGCCTCTCTAATCTCCAGCTGAATTATCCAGAAGAATTATGTCAGAGCACTGCGTGTGTGTGTGTGTGTGCGTGCGCGCGCAGGAAAAGAAGAGGGCAGGTCAGTGGAAATAAGTTATGTAACCGACTCAAGGGACGCAGAGGAATAGGAGGTCATAGGAGGGGCCGACAGCGAAGCGGTAGGAGCGAGGGGGAAGGAAAACTAAACACAGAGCTCCTGTGACACCTAAACATGGTTTTATTCTGCTGCATCAACACATTAGGCCTAAACCTAAATCAATGGATTGAATTCATGCTGTTTTTTTCGCCCTCCGGCTATTGTATACTAAAGCTGTTCGATTTACAAAAGAAAGGTCTATGCCGCCACCAGCGTGGCAAAATGAGCACAATGTTCCTGTTTACAAAGAGCTCCTTAGAAAGCAAATTGATTTCTCACACTCTTTATGCCCGTATGCTTTATCCATGTTCTGGGCAACTAGGTTTGCATGCTAGCGCCGATTTCTTTTTCCTCTTTATTTAAGAAGCAATTCAGACCCGTATTCATCTTTTCCGCCAGTGTTCCAGTGTCTTTTAGCGAAAGCAAAAGGCTTTCATAAGAGCCGTGCAGCTGTTTGTCTGCATAAGACAGGACATCAAAAGCGTCTTTGGGAGCTCTTTTCTCTATTAGAGCAGAGAGTGGAGCATGCAGGGGTTTGGGGCTACATTCCACTAGATCATTGTTCCCAAAATGCACCTTTATCTTCAACTTGGGGGACCAAGCGGAAAAAGGGGTTTTAATCACCGCAAAGCCTTTTCAGAGAAATATTGTAAGAGCTTGTGTGCACATGAGAGAGAGAAGAAGAGGGAGAATTGGTTTCTTTCTTTTTTTCTTCCATTCAGGTACCATGGTCATCATTCTCGCAGAAGTAATAATGGTAATAGCTGGTAAGCCTTAGTGGTTCATATCTTGCACTTGTCACATGCATTAGCAAGCCTTTGGAGTGACATAATGAGCAGCTGTCTTTATTAACCAGGAGAATGGGAAGAGACATCCCTGTATTTAGGGTTTTGTGCATGTATGATCACACACACCTAATGTGTGACATATCAAGAATTGGTCAATGTTAAAGAGGGGGTTGACCCAAAAATGAAAATTCTGTTACCATTTATTCTCTCTCTTGTCATTCCAAACCAATATAGGATATGTATATATATGTTTTTATTCATTTTAGGTCCCACTTTATATTAAGTCCGACTTTATAATCAAGTACAATGTACTTATTGTGTTTATATTGTATTGCAAAACACTTTTGTTTTAATTGAGGTGGACAGGTTTGGTGGTATGGGTGGTTTTAAGGGAGGATTAAGGTGTGGGTCAACAGTGTCAACAGTGTAACTATAAATATAATTACAGAAATTAAGTACAGATGTATTTACATGCAGGTATTTTTTAACATAAGTAACATAACTATTAATTTTTAATGTAAGTACATAGTAGTTAAAGGGTTACTCCACGCCAAAATGAAAATTTTTTTGTTAATCACTTACCCCCATGTCGTTCCAAACCCGTAAAAGCTTCGTTCACCTTCGGTAACACAATTTAAGATATTTTGGATTAAAACCAAGAGGTTTGTGATTGCCAGGTAAATACCACTGTCAAGACCCAAAAAAGTATGAAAGACATCGTCAAACTGCGCACGCAAAATGGCTTTATGCTGACACGGTGGAGACGAATTGTTGAATAAAAAAATAATTCTTTTTTTATCGTCGCTTCATAAAATTCTGATTGAACCGCTGATGGCAGATGGACTATTTGATGATGCCTTTCATACTTTTCTGGATCTTGACAGTGGTATTTACCTGGCAGTCAATGGGACAGTCGCAAACCTCCCGGTTTTCATCCAAAATATCTTAAATTGTGTTCCGAAGACGAACAAAGCTTTTATGGGTTTGGAACGACATGGGGGTAAGTGATTCATGACAAAATTTTCATATTGGGGTGGAGTAACCTTTTAAAAGTCCACTTCCAAAACAAAGATTCACATATAATGTATTCACCCCCTTGTCATCCAAGATGTTCATGTCTTTCTTTCTTCAGTTGTAAAGAAATTATGTTTTTTGAGGAAAAAATATCAGCAATTTTCTCCATATAATGAACTGATATGATGCCCTGATTTTGAACTTCCAAAATGCAGTTTAATTGTGGCTTCAAACGATCCTAAATGCGTTCGTAAACAATCCCAGCCAAGAAAGAAGGGTCTTATCTAGCATAATGATCGGGTATTTTTTTTAGCAAAAATAATACAGCTTATATACTTTTCAATGTCAAACGCTCGTCTTGTCTTGCTCTGCCTGGATTGTTTTTTTCCGATTTATGACAGTTATGGTATGTCGAAAAACTCCCATCTCATGTTCTCCCTCAACTTTAAAATCATCCTATATTGCTGTTTTACCTTTTTTGTTAAGGGTGTTTGATCTTCTTTGCATGTTCACACTGGGTCGGTACTTCTGCAGTGATGTAGGATGACTTTGAAATGATTTTTGAAGTTGAGGGAGGAAAATACGATTGGAGTTTTTTGACATACCCTAACTGTCTTGAGTCAGAATACACAGAGTTCAACTAGAGCAAGGCAAGACGAGAGTTTGAGAATAAAAAGTATTTATATTGTACTTTTTTAATGAAAATAACCGATCATTTCGCTAGATAAGTTCAAAATCAGGGCATAGCAGTCCATTATATGAAGAAAAATGCTGAAATGTTTTCCTCAAAAAAACATAATTTCTTTACGACTGAAGAAAGAAAGACATGAACATCTTGGGTGAGTACATTATCTGTAAATCTTTGTTTTGGAAGTGGACTTCTCCTTTAAGGCCACCTAATATAAAGTGGGACCTTTTTTTTTTTTTTCCTGCTGTGTAACGTAAAAGAAAATGTTTTGTAGAACGTTTTTTGTCCGTACAGTGAAAATCAGTGTGTATTTGTATAGAACATTTATGCTGAAAAGTACATCAAAAATTTATGCCTGTATAATTACATTTTATAGATTTTTTAGCCCCTGGCCATTTATAAATATAATAGACAGTTAAATGTAAGTGACAATTTTAGTTACAATCAGTGTTGGGAATGCTACTTTGTAAATGTAATAGGTTACAGATTATAAGTTACCATATTAAAATGTAATAAGTAGTGTATTTATTACAATTGCTTTATTAATGTAATTGATTATATTTGATCACATTGCTAAATGTCTAATGTTTTCTACTGTTTATCATTTTCAAACATTTAAACTAGGCAGGTTTAACCTTACAGTAGTACTCAATACTGATTATTGTCAGACTTTCAAATTCCTTCATTAATTAAGATTATAATATTTTAAAGCACAGCCACCAAAATCAGACTTAGCACCTGTTTTTACTATGAGATCATTCTGAAGTTAAATATTGATTTAAAATCATAACAAGAAATAGTTTAATAGCTATGATACTGTTTTTGAAATCAAATGTTTGCATCAGAATGATAGGAAACTCTGGCATCTAACAATGCTTTGGAAAAAAGTTAATCTTAAAAAATAAAGCATATACATAAACCCACATAGGAAATCAGACAGTTGTTGAATAAGCATGTGTCCTGTTCTGTGTCCTAAACTCCCTGGTGTTTCATATTTTAAAGCAGCCAATGCAATTTATGAAAGAAATCAATTAAATCTTTATGTGGGTGTGTATGAAAAATTTCAGATGTAACCTGCATTGTAATTGTGAACATTTTCAATAATAACTGTAATTTAATTACACTTTTTTTTCTCAATAACTGTAACTGATTACAGTTATATTTATTTTGTAATTAAATTACATAATGCGTTACATGTAACTAGTTACCCCCCAACACTGGTTACAATACTATTATATAGATATTTTTTAATCAAAATGAGTTGAACATGGCACCAGAAATCACATAAAATTAATATTTCACTGTCTGTGGAAATGCATGAAACACAGTTGTAACCCTGGGCCACAAAACCAGTCATAAGGGTCATTTTTTAATTTTTTTATTGAGATTTATATATCATCTGACAGCTGAATAAATAAGTGCTTTCCATTGGTGTATGGTTTGTTAAGATAGGACAATATCTGGAATATGAGTGTGCAAAAAAAACAAAAAAAAAAAAAATCAAAATACTGAAAAAAACGCCTTTAAAGTTGTCCAACTTAAGTTCTTAGCAATGTATATTACTAATCAAAAATTAAGTTTTGATATATTTACGTTAGGAAGTTTACAAAATATCTTCATGGAACATAGTCTTTACTTAGTATCCTAATGATTTTTGGCATAAAAGAAAAATCAATTATTTTGACCCATACAATGTACAGTGTATAGACTTCGCACCATGAATGTGGACTTCACATTAAGAGCACCTGTCATAGACAAACACACACATACATAATACATAATATCTTCCTGCTAATTGACGATACAAGTGTCTGTCCTGTTTAACCGGTTTGTGTGTTACTGTTCACAGTCAAGAAGCAATTACACAATTTTTTTTCTTTCACCATCACACAACTTACAATATCTCATGTCAACACTGTGAGATTTTTATTTGTGTCTGTTTGTGGGGGGCAAGCCTCAGCTGGTTGAAGTGGTGTGACTGTTAAAAACAGGTGTGGGCATGCCTGTTGCTTTAGGATCAGTTGTAGATCTCTTTCTACATACTGCATGTCATTCCAATTCCAACCAATCTCAGCTGTTGCCAGGCAGCTCAGCAGATCAAGCCCTTCGATCTTCAGAATCCTGTGATTGTTTGTTGCAGGAACATCACGTAGAGGGGCTGTCAAAACCTGTGGTGGTAATTGATCACCATGGTGGTGGAGATGGTGTGAATACAATTGATGACCCACTTTGTTCTTTTTTCCTCAGCGAAGTCTCCTCCAGCTCTCTCATAAACTCCAGTGTTCTTCTTGGTCGAGTTTTACTAAGTTTAGAGTCTGCCTCCGGGAGTCTTTCTTTCGTCATGTTCAGACATTGAACATTCTCTAGGTCTACACTAATAGACTGCACTCTGGAGACGCAAATTTTACCCTAGTGATCCATATGTTGCTTTGAAATACATCTTAGGTCTTGCAATCTTTTTAATATCCTTACTAGATTGTAAATGACAGACAATAATGAAACGCAAGTCTATAAAACTTCAGGATGGCAGATTACGCACTAGCGAACCGAGACAGATTTATTGCCATCTAGTATATTCTGCATTCATATTGTGAATGTTTTATATGCTTCATATTGCTCAACATGACACATGTTCTTCTCACCTCAAATGAATGTGTCAGTTAACTGACGTCTGTTCTTCACATCTAAACAGATGATTCTTATAGCATTCCATATATGACATTGATGGAGCGTTCAAGTTCAAAAAGATTGCACGTTCAAACATGTTGATCCTGTTTTACTGTAAAGTTTTGCATCTTTATTATTGTGACTTCTTGACACCACCTTGAAAGAACAAAATCACTTCAGAGATTTAGGATACTTCATATGCCTGTTCATGCATGTTGGCTTATTTTGGCACTCTGGTGTGTTAAAACTCACATTTGACTCTAGTTTTAGCCATGCATCATGCTTAACATGATTGTGACAGATGAAAAGTAATTTCATCTTGCCAGTCTGATTGCATGCTTTAATTTAGAGATGAGTTGAGTGTCCATTGACATACTTTCATGTTCACTTGGACATAGCAATGGCATGTACACACCTGCTGCAGACCAGGGGACCTCATGGTGGATTTATATCAGGCTGCTTTTGATGCTTTATTGGGCTGGAGACCTGTCCAGATGGGCCTTGTAAAAAGCCCAACAAACCCGCACACCTCCTGCCTGGTTGATCTCCATAAACCACCAAATGAGATTCACAACACAGACAGCAGCAATGAGGGGAAAATAAACCCAGAATGCAGACCACAAAAGCCTTGACCGTCCACCCCCACCCCCAGACTGGACAGCAGGAGATGGGACAGGAGGCAAGAGAAAGCAGGCTGTAAATACCCGCATGTCTGTCTCCATGACAGCCTGTGGGACATTCAAGGACAATCCCATGAGGCTTCATTGCCAAGGCCTGGTGCACATTGGCATTGTGGTGCACTGGTGTGCCCGCTACCATTTGAGCCTTAGAGTGAATGGAGATTTTAATCAAATGAGTGGTTGACATAGAGTTCATGTGCAGTGTTTACAAAGAACGACGGCACTTTACAGTTGTTGTTTTTTTGAGTTAAGCTTGTTTGGATCTTACTTGAACTTGGACATAAAGTTCTTCTATACATTTCAGCATATGTATGCTTAAAAATGTAAAACTGTCATCATTTACTCACCCGCATGTTGCTCCAAACCTGTAGGACTTGCTTTCTTCTGTAGAACACAAACCATATTTCAATAAATGCATCAGGACTTGCAAAGTTGCATGAGGACTTGCGAATATTCGCAACACGTTATGTTTTTTGTGTTACTTGCGCAAATAAAAATATCGCTTAATACTTTTCTCCATTTTCTGATACAACTGGACATGTCAAACCAGACGTGTGTTCTTGGTTGACTGGCTTGCGTGACAACATGTTGTGCGAATTTTCTGCTTGATGTGAAATTTTTCAACTTGTACGGAAGACGCGACTGAAGGGTAGGCAGCAATCACGTCGCCTAATTCACGTCATTCGCATCACTGTGTGAATTTGCGTCTATTCGCATCTTTGTATTGACTTTGTACACTCTAAAAAAATGCTGGGTTAAAAACAACCCAACTTGGGTTATTTGGCAACCCATCGCAGGGTAAATATTGGACAGAACACATGCTGGGTTATTTTGACTCAGCTGGTTGGGTTAAATGTTTTTACCTGACATGTTGGGTTATTTTATTTAAGTCAACTATTGTTTAAAAATTATTATATTGCTGGCTTAAAATGGACTGGAACTTATGAAAAAAAAAACCCACACAGAATTACTAGAGGCAACAGCAATAATCAAAAGATGAACATTTAGTATTACGCAAGTAATTTTAGTGTATTCAACCGTTCTTTGTAATCACTTTTTATCAGAGTAGCGCTAATTCTCATGCTGGAGTGTCACTGAAATCTGAGCTGGTGAAGGGCTGCTGTTTGCCGGGTAACTGCGAACTTCAGACCACAGCATCACGTTTCATTTGTAGCTGAAAGATGCAAACAAACAGTACTCACAGTAGAGAACGTATTTTAACAACAAATTCAATTAAACTCAGAACTATATACGAAAATAATCTATTTATTTTATGCAAGGCAAAAGGTGTTTCCATCATGCGAAGTGAACGCTGCTGACTAACATCTCGTTCTTATGTTGCGTTGCGTAAAATAATACAATTTACAGCACAGTAAAGACATTATAAATTAAATAAAATGTATACAAACCTTTATTTCACTGAAGATGTGAAAATCAGCGGTGCTGAGAACTGGTCTTTCAAAAAAATTCAAAAAGCCCGCACTCTGACCGTAACTCAGCAGCTGGGTTATTTCGTCAGAGACAGGCTTAACCGAGCGGTTGGGTAGAAAAAAAAATAACCCAGCATTAAAAATGACTCAGCAACTTAGTTACATTAGTTACAGAAAAACTAACCAGCACCTAGGTAAAAAATATAAAAAATAACCTACTAAAATGACCCAACATGTTGAACCTAGCATTTGGGTTAAAAAAAATAACCCAGCATTCTTTAGAGTGCATGTAATCTACTCGCGCAAATAATTCAATTTATTTTTGGTGTGCAAACACCATAAAGGTTTCAGTCATAAATGCGTCATACAAGTGGTCCATATCACATAACTCTTCTGAAATCATGCTATAAATTTATTGATATCACTGATATTCTTTGAATTACAGATTGAACCTGAGAATCAGATCAATTCGATCTGTGAACGAATCATTAAAACATTTTTTTTTTTGTGAACTGGATCAGTGGATTAAATAAAAAATCTGGCTCAAAAGAATGATTTGTTTACAAATCAGGCACTGCTACATAGCTTGTGATTTTGAATGGTGGGGCGATTGGCAAGATTTTTAGTGAATACTTACTTTTGGTCTGTTCCTCACACAAAGCATGCATATTCAGACACATAATTAGAATGTACTACATGAGCTCAATGTACTCAAAAATTCACCTTTTCTGTTCCACAGAAGAATGAAAGTCATGCAGGAACAACATTTGGGTAAATTATGACAAAATACTTATATGTAGATGAATATTTAGACACACTGTTTTATACATAGTTTGGACTATTGGAGGAGCCATTATTTCAGTGACATGAAATGGTTGCACTACCTGTTGATATTTTTACCACAACTCAGAATACACAATTTGGAAAATAAAGCTACTGAAAGAGCTAGGTGGCGATGAATATAAGCATAGGCTTACCAAATGCCATACCAACGATTTTTCCCCACAAGAAGTCTAAACGCCCTGGATATCGAATGAAATTCACACTGAGAAATTCCTTCAGTGGCTGCGGTGTCCGTCGGCATGTTTACATCCTGCCAGGATGGCATCTAGCGTTTCTTGTCTCTGCCATTCGTAAGCTCTTTCAGTAGCTGTGGTCTACTAAAAGCCTCAAGGGCATCAGGGCTGAAGTGAAGAGAACAAAGACGCAGGTCTTTAGGAAGTTTTATTCATCCACAGGCATCTTCCCATTCTTTTCTCCTCTTCTTATCACTAGGAAAGCAGTGAAGACTTACATCGCTCCTCTTGTTGCCCTTCAACTGAAAATGACAACCAAAAGCCACACAGTGTGGCACTGTATTAGTATTTTATTTTCCGAAATGCTTATTTTGAGTTGTGCTGCTGTAAAAATAGCAACAGGTAGCGCCAGTAGCTCACCGAGTGCAACCATTTTATGTCATTGAAATAGTCACCTACCCTGGTTTTCTACTCCATATTTTAGTAAGAGACATTATGTTGTATTAAGCCATTGAAGTCTTAATACCCAGGGTTCTCTATAAGATTTCTGTTTATGATAATTAATGAGCTAGTAAGGCTGTTTCTACATTCCGTTTCCAAAAAATCCCTGCACATTATAGCTTCTGCAGCCCACTATATGCCAGCCAGGGAGAATAGACGTGGAGATCCGCGACCCGAGATCTTAATTCCGTCAGGGAGCGCATTCACTGGAAATGTTAATGACAGTTTTGTCATGCAGTTCATTACCGCACCCATGACTCCTCTAGGCCCTCGCTCAGACGGACAGAAAAGAGAGGGAAGGCCTTTAAGCTTGAAAGAAGGAAGAAAAAAGAAACCTTTTTGAGAGCAAGCACAAAAGACACAGGGAGATGCTGAATGTGGTGGCTGCCAAGCGCTGGGAATTCATGATTGGGTTTTCTTCCTCCTCATTGGCAGTGGTTCCTGCTTGAAAAGAAGGTCGAGGGGGTAAGTTTGCTTGAAGCGACAGATTGCAGATGTCTGTATTGGACTCTTTGAAAGTGTGCCCCCCTCCTCTCCTCCACCCCCAGGAGAAAAGCCCCATACAGTACACTGTTCTTTACTCATTCTATCACAAGAGCGCAGGAGGACCAGACACTTTTCTAAAAGAGTTACCCTTGAAAATCCCCAGAGCTGAACACAACATGGGATTTTAACTCTAGCTTACTATGCTGACAGTCCCGTAAGCACCATAGACATCGAGAGGGACACGTTCCCCTCCAATACTCAGAATAGTGGTTAACCAGTATGGCTTTTTCTGTGGTTTATTCTTGAATTATTACATTTGGTCTGCCTGATCTTAAATATGTGGTTACGTCCTCGTCTGCTGCAATAATATACATTCATTTATTTGTACTGTTCTATAAATTAACATTACATTAAAACTGACAAGACTAGTCCACTCAATCCTCTTGTCCGACAGGCTTTCGAGAGGTTCTCAAGTCCGTGTGTATGGCACATGTCAAGTGTTGACAGTGTAACCCAGATAGAGGGATGAGAACACACATCCCAGCTGAACTTTCCCCTACTTTTCACGCACAGAAACCATGTTGGCATGACAGATTAAACACTAGAAAGGTGAAAGGGACAAAATCAAGTAGTGTAATTTAAAAAAAGTGTAACACTTTTTAAAAAAGCATGCTTTTTGTACCACTAGTGGTATCAAACTGAATTGCACTCTGTTTGTTTGAAACCTGTTGAAAACAATACTACCACTTTTTTCGTCATACAAATTGCAAACAATACTGTTCCTTCATTAATTAATAATTACACAGGAACAGCTGAGTAACGCAATATTAAGACTGGTAGCTACTATTAAAGAAGAAGTCCACTTACAGAACGAAAATTGACAGATAATGTATTCACCTCTTGTCATCCAAGACGTTCATGCCTTTCTTTCTTCAGTCGTAAAAAAAATTAAACGAGTGGTTATTTTCATTCAAATAATATAATTTATATACTTTTTAATGGCAAATGCTCATCTTGTCTTGCTCTCCCTGAACTTGGTGTATTCAGGCTTAAGACAGTTAGGATATGTCGAAAAACTCTGTATTTTCTACCTCAACTTCAGAATCGCCCTATATCGCTGTTTTACCTTTTTTGTTAAAGGTGTTTGATCTTCTTTGCATGTTCACTTGTAAATACTACTACAAAGAACTACTGCAGTGATGTAGGATGATTTTAAAATGATTTTTGAAGTTGAGGGAGAAAATACGATCATAGTTTTTTGACATACCCTAACTGTCTTGAGTCAGAATACACAGAGTTCAGGGAGAGAAAGGCAAGACGAGCATTTGAGATTAAAAAGTATTTAAATTGTATTTTTTTATATTAAAACAACCAATCGTTTCGCTAGATAAGACCCTTCTTCCTTTGCTGGGATCGTTTACAACCGCATTTGGGATCGTTTGAAACCGCATTTAAACTGCATTTTGGAAGTTCAAAGGGCACCATACCAGTCCATTATATGGAGAAAAATCCTGAAATGTTTTCTTCAAAAAAACACAATTTCTTTATGACTGAAGAAAGAAAGACATGAGTACAATATTGTTGTTCTGGAAGTGGACTTCTTTAACATACCAGAAACCAGCAAGTAATGGTGTTAAGTTGAATGCGGTAGTTAAATATTACCTAATCAGTAGCAACTATTTTTTCATACCTCCCAGAGAACTACTAAAAACTATATACAGGTTCATAATAAATGTGAATAATGCAAATTGTATAATTAATTTGAAAGTGAAAGTCACTAGTAATGATTCAAGTATTACCAAATCCTTCAGAAGGGATTACTAATTTATTTGGATCAGTATTCTAAAGTGAATAACACAATAACTCTCTAGTAATGACTAAAATCATTGTAAGCTTTTGAGGGTTTTGTGAAGTATTTGATAGTAATGACTCAAGTGTGACAGCATCCTTCTAAAGGAATTCCAATTATTTGGATCAGTATTATAAAGTGAAGATAATGGTAACTCACTATGACTGAAGTCATCATAAACTTTGAGGTTTTTGTAAGGTTCTGGATAGTAATTGGACACTCATTACTAGTGGGTTGCCATGATCTTCACTTTAGAATACTGATCCAAATAGTTAGTAATTGGGAAAAAAAAGTGGTAACGCATTACTTTCCAAAACCTTCCATACAGTATCCCTCAGAAGCTTACAATGACATCAATATTAGAGAGTTATCATGGCTTTCACTTTATAATACTGATCCAAATAATTAGAAGGGCTGTCCCCGAATAGTCAACTAATCGTTAGTCGATGAGAAAAGGCTTGGTCGACCAAAAATTTTATTAGTTGTTAACTTACAGAAAAAGAAAAAAAAAAAACACACACACACAGGAAGTGGCGAAGTCACGCAGTCCGATGGTTAATGACTGGTCAATGTGGGAATACAATACATCAGGCAGGACATTCAAAAGCTCACCTCAAATATAGCTTATTATTTGAAACATGTAAGTAGTAGCAACTTTACATGGCCGCTCAATCTAATGTTAACCTAGAAAAATGTGTGCTATTGAACTGACTGTGGAGTGTGGAAGCTGAATAGTAGCGCACTTACTGCATGACAGATGAAGGCGCCAGTGCGGTCACTTGCTCTTAAAATACTCATTTTTGGTCATATAGATAAGAGTAATGCACCTTTCGAATCTGTAAAATGTATTTGTGTGCACTCACAATAACAACAAAACATTGCACTTTTGTAAAATAATGAAAGCAAACAGGACACGCTTTCAGCGTAGGAAACGCGTACAGGCGCATCCACTACTGAAGAGATGACGGATCAGTGTCGCCAACTTCATCTCTTAAGCCGAAAACAAAGAAAGCACTGGTTTATCAATAAATTATTAATATGTTAATGCAACCTCCTTGCTGTTTTTCCCTGTCACATTCATAATGATTACATCTGCTGGTGTGCTGTGTGTGCTTTATGTGTGTGATTGAGCACTTACTAGGGTATGTAGGCAGTTAAAAGCTCATTATTGTGATTTAAATGGTTTATTAATAATCCTGCGATTGGTTGACTAATGCTTAAAATGAGCAACTACTAGTCGACCAGAAAATCTTTAGTCGAGGGTAGACCTAATAATTAGTACTTCCTTCTGAAGGAATTGGCAATACTTGAGCCTTTGCTAGTAGTTTATCTCAACTTTTTAAAAATTCCATAGGGCCATGCTTGAGGAAAAACTTTTTAATCAGTTCTCTTGTGTGTAAATTTCTTCATGGATATGTATCAGTTGTGTAAGGGATGAGGTGGTGGCATTCTGCTGAAAAGCCCCTCGAGCAGGTGGCCTGAAGTGGAAAACCACAGTAATTCCACAGCCCCTGAAATTACGCAGGAGAGATGAGTAATGGCAGCTTCTTGCAGGAGTCCAGATGGTAAGGCACCTCTTGAAGGGGAACAGTACTGTTCCACTACATCAATTTGGAGCTGAAGGAGGCCTCTGCCATACTGCCCCAAGGGTCATGAAACGCAAATATTTTCATCAAACTGCCACACAGATTCTCAAGGGGGTTTACACTTCCTCTCAATTCATCAGTGATGATGCATAGTCTGCAGGCCAGGCCAGTTCTGATCGCAGGGGAGCACACAGATCCCATGGTTTATGTCAGCTTCTCGATTAGTGGTTATCTGGTGGATGGTTCTTTCATGCCTCGTCAGCACATAAGTGCCATAATGTGTTCCATACGGTGATGATGTGTATGGTCATTTGGTGATGGTCTGTGGTTGACCTCTCGTTTAATCCTACTGATGAGCCGCAAGAGACACAGGTACAAAGAGATAGAATATCAGAACAAGTGTGGACAGACGCACAGGGCCTTAGATGTAAAAATAGAACAAGAAATGTAAACAAGCTGAGGGCATGCAAGGTTATGAAACTACTCCCCAAATACAAATCACCCTTACGAAACGTGTGAATCTATCTACAATCTATAAATACTTAATTTTTTGGCCGCAGGACATTGCTAGTTTCTCAGACTGCACTTGTGTGATCTTGTTCCACTCTTCTTTCACTCTCTTCCATAGTTTGGTAACTGTAGTGGGTTTCTTAGCCATAACTTTGTCGTGAAGAATTTTCAGTCAGGTTTAGATCAGGACTCTGGCACAGCCATTTCATTATTCGATGTTCTTAGCTTCAAGGAACGACTTTACCCATTTTTCAGTGTGACTGGGGCAATGTCTTGAAAATTGCAGGCTGATTGGGAGATACTTGCAGGGAAGGAATTGCATGTTGCTGAAGGAGGTTCTGATAAACATTTGCATTCACCCTGCCATGTATCTGTATAAAACACCCAACTCTCGCTGCAGAAAACATCCCTCAAACCATGACACTTCCTCATCCACCTTTCACTGACTTGGGCTTCACTCTTTTCTCAGTTTGACACCAAACAAAATGTTTGGTGTCAAAAATTAAACTTGCTCTTATCATTAAAGTGATCGTTGGATCAGTTCTCCTCTCTCCACAAAACATGCTCCTCAGCAAAGGTGAGCCTTTTGATTCTTTCTGCTGATGAGAGGTTTGGTCACTGCAGATTGCACTTTCAGTCTGACTTCTCTTAAAAGATCGTTAGCTTGTTTATCACTGAAGTAGCAAGCAATTCCAGCTGCAGTGTTGAACCGTTTCCTCATTGAGAGACTCTGCAGACTTTCTGTCTTCACATGCATTTGTCTTACATGGACGACCAGCCTTCTTGGGGGACTTGAATGAACTAATGTCATTGTAAACCTGTAATATTCAAGAAATCACAGATTTGGAATGACCAACTTCTCTTGCAGTGGCTGAAAGGGTCATTCCTTTGGCCTTCATCTGGACAACCTCCTTTCGCAGGGTTTCAGTCACCTTTCTTTTTCTTTTTCAAATATCTCTAAGTTTTTTATACTGTGCTTCAGAATACAGTTCATTTATGAAATAAGCTTAAAAAACTCCCCTTCTACTCCGGTTAGGATAACTTCAAATAGGACTAAACAGTGACCTTGAAATTTAGGAAATTATAGGTTGTTCTCTAATTTTGATCTCCACTGTATCTATGTGTCTTTCAGTCTGTCTGTCTATCTATATATTGCTCTATCCTTCTATAATAGTTTTATAGTATCTATAAACCTTCAAATTTTAAAGCTTTTTAACTTTTTTTTTTCAAACAAGGCTTTATTAGGCCAGCTTGCAATATTTGTCTTGATAGACTTTTTAGTTAAAAACTCATATGTGACCATGTACCACAAAACCAGTCTTAAAGGAACTTCACTTTTTTTGAAAATAGGCTCATTTTCCAACTCCCCTAGAGTTAAACAGTTGAGTTTTACCGTTTTTGAATCCATTCAGCCAATCTCTGGGGCTGGCGGTAGCATTGTTAACATAGCTTAGCATAGATCATTGAATCTGATAAGACCGTTAGCATCTTGCTCAAAAATGGCCAAAGAGTTTTGATATTTTTCCTATTTAAAACTTGACTCTTCTGTAGTTACATAGTGTACAAAGACGGACGAAAAATGAAAAGATGTGATTTTCTAGGTCCATGTGGCTAGGAACTATACTCTCATTTCGGCGTAATAATCAAGGAACTTTGCTGCCGTACCATGGGTGCAGCAGGTGCAATGATATTATGCAACCGTCAACTCTTGGTACACAATGTAACCACAGAAGAGTCACATTTTAAACAGGAAAAATATCGTCATTATATGTGGTCATTTTTTAGCAAGAAGCTAATCAGATTCAATGATTTATGAATGGATTCAGAAATGGTAAAACTCAACTGTTTAACTCTAGGGGAGTTGGACAATGAGCCTATTTTCAAAAAAAAAGTGGAGTGTTCCTTTAAGTAGCACGGGTATATTTGTAGCAATAGTCAACAATACATTGTATGGGTCAAAATGATCGTTTTTTCTTTTATGCCAAAAATCATTAGTAAAGATATTAAGTAAAGATCATGTTCCATGAAGATATTTTGTAAATTTTCTACCGTAAATATATCAAAACTTAATTTCTGATTAGTAATATGCATTGCTAAGAGCTTCATTTGGACAACTTTATAGGCGATTTTCTCAATATTTTGATTTTCCAGATTTTCAAATTGATGTATTTCGGCCAAATGGAAAGCTTATTCAACTTTCAGATGATGTATAAATCTCAATTTCAAAAAATTACCAATATGATTGGTTTTGTGGTCCATTGTCATATATACATTTCTATTTTATTTTAATTTAATTTTGAATTGTACGTCCTTACATTCAAATTTGATTAGCAATTCTGCATCCTGTTTCCTACCACATTATAAATTCATGAATCAAATTGCAAAAATTAAAAGGCAGTTAATTTCTTAATGGTTTGCAGAACCTCTCCTTTATTCTCCTTAACATTTCTTTGTCACAGAATAGTAATCATGGAAATTTTTGCTTCCATAGCACGGCTTGAATTAAACCAAATCAGCGATCACAGATCTCTGACGAAGGTCTTTGTTGACATTATAACAGGATTAAATCCACTATTAAGCAGTGTAAAGTTGTTTCTTACCTGAAAGAGATTACAGTAGCAAGCACCACTGTATGATATTTATAATCAAACCTGTGGTTTTTGCTCAAGAAACTATGTTGCTCTTAGTGTACCTTCTTTTAGACTGTTTCTACTCTTGGCCCAGGTTGCTTGGTCTGAACCCAAGTCTGATTCCACCCTGGCATTAGAAGAGATGTGAAGAATGTGAGCTGCTCTGCATGTAATTTATTTGGAGACAAACAGCAATAACAAATGAATTAGACTTTAATAAATCTACCGAGAAGCAAATTACATAGTTACATCAATAGTCGTTCACTTCTGTTAGGCCAGATCGGATTACCGTTTCAGAGTTTATGAACCGTACTCCAGACAAGCTTCTCAAACCGACACCGAAGGTGTGGTTTGCTGGCACACACCCAAGTCTGAGAAACAATCTGTACATCAATCAAATGAACTGAACTCTGATGTCAAATAGACTTGGGTTTGCACTATAAACTCTGGTGTAACAGTGCTGGTGGAAATTTTTTCATTGTTTTCTAAAGAAAATCAGCAAGCCAAGAATTGTTTGAATTGCTGAGACATCCTCACATCATGTCTGATTTCTTAGGTAATAATCTGTCAAGAATTTTTAAACATGTAAGACAGACAGCATGTGGAAGTCTGTGCAGTCTGAGGACGTGCCCATGTTCACAGAATTACAGCGGCAATTGAGCTGTTGACCTGTAAAGGTTTACAATTCCATTATCTCATGGTCAACCATTAATCATGGGTTTACAGAGCGGTATAAGGTTACACGGGTTAAACTACCAGGCATACCTGAAAAACCAATACTCTGTGTTGCAACGTATGTCTTTTAAAAGCACCTAAATGTCACAGCTAAGACAGACCCTGATGGTAATTCACACTAATCTTCATCCAGTAAAAACTGCACTTACGCACAGATGTTTCGCCATTTTATGGCCCTGCAATGACGGTAAAGCAAAAGCTTGTCAGTCTAGGCTCACAGTGCTTATCAGGTGAGAGAGATATTATGACACGGGCCTGTAAAAACAAGTGAAGAAATAGAGCAGCAAGACACAACCTAGAATCCTGACAAGACTGTAAATGCAGTGTGGCTATAATATAAAAATCAAATTTGCTTAGTAAACATAATTTCCGGAGAAAATGAGCTATATTGCAAATGTACTGTTGACATTCTGATTGGCACTTCTCACTGTTTTGGTTGTAAGGCTTTGTGTAAAGGAAAAAGTATACTTTGTATACAGTGTTTTACATAATTGTGTAGCTTCTGAATGGACTGAGTGTCCTTCTTTGTAATTTAATTTTATGACAATGTACAACAGCAGATACACTGATGGGGATGACCAACTTCTTTGTCTTGCTGTGGCAAACTTCATAGCTAGCTATGGGCAAAAAAATGACATGTACACATTAGTCATTAGTAA